>VYZM01020095.1:318358-396120 GCA_013398915.1 Dromas ardeola | reverse complement strand
AAAAAAAAAAAAAAAAGCTAAGGGAGAATAAACCACAACTGACAAAGATCAACAAACTTAATCTGGATGGAAGCCATCACTTTGTGGGAAATGGAAAGCAGAAGGAAGTGACCATCAAGTATTCCCTTTATAATGGGCTGACATCACTCAGTTCTCTGCTGGACAAGGATATCAAATTGTCTGTGCTCCCATTTTAGGACAGTGTGGAAAGCCATACCTGGCTGTAAATTTTACTGCCATTATGTTTTTGTTCTCTGGAGATTCTAGTCTGACAGCAGGAAGAAAAATACATCGATGAATGAATATTCTTCTGGGTGATGACCTTTGCAAATACTCCTGTTCTGCCCTGATAAATGGTGATTCAGAAAATTGTTGTCATTTAGTCTGCTTCTGACAAACAAAAGGGAAAAAACAGGCCTTACTTCCTGAGTCACTGGATTATCAAGAGCAGTAGGAGATTAGTGTATTGGGAAAGGAAGGAATAGCTTTATGAGGATTTGGGAATCTCTGAGACCTCATCACCACCAGTGACCTTCAAGACCTTCCTATGTGAAAATCCAGCTGGACACCTGCTTCTCCCACTCTGTGGTTTGCAACTCTTTACCTATTATATTTGTCTGCGCATATTATGTTCTCCATAGAAACACTAAACTCCCTTATGTGAAAACTAACCCATATGGAAAACTCATATTTCCCAGATAGTTGATCAAATATATTTCATATGTTTGAAAGATACTGTGAAGTTTGTACAGAGCTGGCTTGAACTCATACCACATATAATCTCTGCTATGGAACAAGGTATGTTTTAAAGTGAGTGAGTATATGAAAAAAAAAAAGATTGAAAAGTTACATTATATACAAAAAAAACCCAATAACTAAACGCAGTTAGTTTCATATCAGACAGAAATTGAGGTAAGGAATTTGGGTTATTTTGTAGATGTCATATATTTTGTGAATGATTCCGGGGTAGTACAAACACAAAGCATGTGGAAATATATATTGCAAGCCCATTTATTTAGGAAGGACAGACAGTCTTGTGGTTTCAGACTTGGAAAAATCTGGGTTCATTTTCTGATTGAGGCACGCAGGTAACGTTACCCAGCCACTCTGTTTATCTTTGGCCTGAGTTCTCAGCTGTAGAGCAGCGGGAGCACCATTTTCTACCTGTGTCATGGGGAAGAAAGAAATCTGTTAATGAAGATGTGACAATACACGGTATCTAAGAGCTTTTATAGATCAAGTCACATACTGGTTATATGCCTGAAAATTTTGCTATGATTAAAATTATATGATTATAACTAAAAAATTCAGCTCTGTTAACTCTGTGAAGATGTGATAAATCTGGTTAAAATAAGACATACTTACTAAGAGGACTTTTTGGGGAAATCCAAGTGGTTTAAGGAGTGATTTTTCAGTTGATTACTCTTTCTCCATAAAGAGCTGTGTCATTTCTTGTCATATTCAAGGGAGCCTACTAAATGAAAGACCAGTCATAAAAGAAGATTAAGAAAAACATACAGGGCTTTTAATAAAATATTGGAGGCACTTTGGCTGTCTCTGCAGTACATTAAAAAGGTTAATGTTTGATAAGGATCTAATAAATAATCCTTCAATTTAGTTTAAAAAATTAGTTGACTTTTTATGGAAGACGTACTTTTAATCTAATAGTTATGAACAAATGCCAAGATAAATAATCACTGTGGTTTCAAATATATACAGATGTCTTTCCTCTTTCAGTCATCTGTTATTCCGCTCCAACAGTGAATTCTGATTGTGGGCAATGTGCTAAATGTTCACATATATACACTGACATCCACTGCAACCTCCACCCCCACCACGGAAGACACAGAAGTTCGCACACTAAACAATGAACTCCTGAAGGTATTTTGAAAGTTACTTAGGTGGGAAGTGCAATGCATACAAAAAACAACGTGAAATACTCCTGATCCTTCTATGAATACAAATCGTATTTCTAGAAGCACAGTTGCTTCTTAACAATATATTTCTCATTTGATTATTCACTGAATTAGTTTGTTTTTAAAGAGCTGTTAGAGTAAATTAACAAGACACTAGGCTGTACTGTGCATGTAGAATCAGGTTTAGTTTTCTTTCTAGTTATTCCTCATATGGATAATCTGAAACAAGTCATAATCAGTACAATTTTTAACGAAGATTTATCACAGCTGTCATCATAATTGGTTTCCCATGATGCTTATAAAAATAAAATGGATAATGATAGAAGAAGTATACTCCTATTTTTTGCATTGTTCTATAGAGTTCAGCTGTGCAATTGGTTTTCTCACACAGTCTTCAGTGAAAATGTCTTTGGCATTTTTCTCATTTCGTATGACAATACTTGGCAGTAGTTGGGTAGCTGTTGTGCTAAAGCAATTGCTTATTAGACTAATCACTATTGTCTCAGTATTGTCTGGTGCTTCTTCCCAGCTGACTGCTATATTGACCTGCTCTTTATTGCTTTAGGCTGGTACAGGTCATCTCCTTATTTGAGTATTGTATGATTAAACTTTGTGATTCGTAAGTCTTTTTACAATCTTGCAATATACACCAGTAAATAAAAACTAGTACTGAATGCTACATACCACTTTTAAACACCTCTTTAGGGACCATTGACTTTTAAATATCTGATATGTATACAGAATTGTTTTGTCATTTACAAATAAGGATCTTTACTGTTTAACTAGAATTCTTATGCAGAGCAGTAATTGTATTTATTAGTTTTGTTTTTTATTTATTTTTGTATATTTGTATATTATTTGTATTTATTAGTTATTGTTTACCTGCAAAATACTTCTCAATGTAGAGGCATACAATGTACCTTACAGTCTTATATTCAAGAATTAGATTATTCATTTTGAAGCAGAACAATTGTTGAACTACAACCAATGCTATTAATGTTAACTATTAATGTTAAAACAAGAAACAAACTGTGACTGAATCTAAGCAGAAATACATCGAGAATATTAGGCGGACAGAATGCAATTAGCAAACTTCAAAAGCAATTAGATTTTGGAACTTCCATGTGTGTGGCAGAAAACGATGCATGAATGAATCCTCTACTGTAATTATTTAAAAGGGGCAAACAGAGGGTGACTATAGACTGATAACTCAAGGATTGTCCCAGTACACATTTGAGGGGTGCCATTAAATGAACTTAGCAGATAACAAGTTCAGAAAATGCAAAATAATGTATCAGCCTTCACACAATAGGCTAAAAATGTGAAACTGCTTACCAAAAAGTTATTGTAGATGGCAATTTTTTAGTGGATTCCAAGGAGGTTGCACAAGTTCATGGGCAGAGGATTGCATCAATAGAGGTGCGTAGAAACTGCCTCTGGACCACGAGGTTCCTGGAATGCACACTGTTGAAAGCTAGGAGATTATTCTCAGGAAATATCACTATAGTTGCTTCTTTGTTATGGTCTTATGTGCACACTGACATTTGTTCAGTGTTGCAGAAGAGTAGTTAGGCAAGATGGAAGTCTGGTCTGACTCAGCATACTTGTTCACATATGCTTTTGTGTTTTGAAGAATTAATAATGATTGCATGTTCTCAGAGAGATTTTCTAAAGTACTTAAGAGATTTAAGAGAATAGATCTCCTTTAAGGACTATGAAGCCTGCTCTTCAAGGGTCAACAAAAAGCTCTTAATAATTCTCAAGTTTAGTTAAGCTAAGAAACTCCTATCTTAGATATTATTGGAAGTTAATCAAATTCCTGGATCTGCAAAATAAGAATTCTCATGACAGTAGTATTATTTACTGACATTCTCTCAGCTACACATAGCAAAAGGGCATTCTTTCCTGTCACATTTGGGAAAACCTGCTTTTTATCTGAACATAGGAACTCTGTAAGAATAAAATATTTACTGAAAACAAGGAGAAAAAAGGAATCAGAAAATTTATGCCCTGATGGGAAAGGATTTGGGTAAGGTCTAACCACAGTTTATGAACAGTGGGACTACCAGTGGTTTTAATTTTGAAATGTGAAGATACCTGTATTCCTGAAGACTATTATGCTATGTATCAACTCAAAGCAGAACTGAATCCATAAATGCCTTTTCATATGTGCTGGAGATCTGACCCTAAAGAAACACTGGGACAGATTCTAATTGAACTTCTGACTCCTAGACACTCAAAAATAACGATGATGGATCCCCTTCTTCCCCCTTTTGTGGGCTTTAAGCTTATAAATTCAAAAGCAAAGTATAGGAACCTGCACTGTTTGGACATCTACATACACTTGTGGGATACAGATCCTAGAACACAGAATCACAGAACTGCTGAGGTTGGAAGAGGTCATTTGTCCCAACCCTCCTGCTCAAGCAGGGCCACATGGACCCAGTTTCCCAGGAGCATGTCCAAACTGCTTTTGAATATCTCCAAGGATGGAGAGTCCACAACGCCTCTGGGCAACCTGTGCCAGTGCTTAGTCATCCTCACAGCAAAAAAGTGTTTCCTGATATTCAGATGGAGCTTCCTGTGTTCTAGTTTGTGCCTATTGCCTCTTGTTCTGTTACTGGGCACCACTGAAAAGCGCCTGGTTCTGTCCTCTTTGCACACTCCCTTCAGGTATTTATACGTAAGGGTATAATCTCCCTCAAGACTTGGCTGCTCTAAGCTAAACAGTCACGGGTCTCTCAGTCTTTCCTCGTATGAGAAATGCTCCAGTTCCTTAATCATCTCCATGGCCTTCATTGGACTCTCTCCAATATGTCCATGTCTCTCTTGTGCTGAGGAGTACAGAATTGGACACAGTACTCCAAGTGAGGCCTCATTAGTGCGGAGTAGAGGGGAAGGGCCACTTCCCTTAACCTGCTGGCAACACTCTTCCTAATGCAGCCCAGGATACCATTTGCCTTCTTTGCCGCAAGAGCATGTTGCTGGCCTTCAACTTGATGTCCACCAGGACCCCTGGGTCCTTTTCTGCCAAACTGCTTTCCAGCTAGCTGGCCACCAGAACGTATTGGTGCATGGAGTTGTTCTTTCCCAAGTGTAACACTCCACATTTCTCCCTGTTGAACTTCATGAGGTTCCTGTCAACCCATTTCTCCAGCCTGTTGAGGTCAAGGTAGATTCCTTTCCCCAAGAACTGAAATCAGTAGCCTGATGACCTTCACATCCACCCAATGGCTTCTCCAACTCATGACTAGTGCTCTCCTACTGTAGTTCATTTCAGTTCTGCCCTCTCCCTACCCCTTGTTTCTTTCTTCTTGTAAGATCCACTAGGCCCCTCTTTGATCCTCGAGTCAGGAAAATTCAGCTTTGTTTACACCATTAAGAAACCATGAACACAGGATGAAGCAGATAAATAAAGACACACATACGTCATAAAAATAATACAGAAATTTACCACAGTATCCACAAAGATATTCAGTCAAGCATGAGGAAACCTCGGTATACAGCACCTTGGTAATAACTTGCAAGCTAATAAATGCGGTGCAGATTTATTTCAGCCTCCCGAAGCCCTACTGTGATTATGTCTACCTCAAATAGAATGAGCAGCTTTGAATGCTTCCAAGCCACCTGGCTTTCCTCATTCCTCAAGAAAGAAGAGAGAATACTGTCTTTGAAAACTTAAAGCATAAGGTATCTTCTAAGTAATGAGCACTAGGAACAAAGTTCCTCTGTGAGCAGGTTATCTCATTGCTGCTAATTGAAGAACTGTTTAAATCTTCCTCTGAGGCAGCAACTACTTCTTGTCTACTGAAACATGGGACTGAATGTCACACGTCAATTTTGTAGGCCAGTATTGCAGTTTCTGTATTAATCCATTCCTATAAAGCATCATATCAGGAAAGATGCAGAAAAAAAAGAAAACGCAGATTCGAAACAGTTGGCTTAGCATTCAGGCTGAGCTCTTTTTATGACGTGAAAACATCCTTCTTGGTAATACTAGAGGCTTATACCCCCTGGAGGTGTTTATATGAAAACCTGACAGTTCTATTTAGTTTTCTTCTGCAAGTCTATTTCAAATATGAAGATCTACTCCAGAAATCTGGAGAGTCATTGTCTGGTGTTGAAAGTGTTGTCACTTACCTTTCCGAGTGACAACAGACTGACACATAATTCCAGAGGTAGAAAAGAAATGTAAACTTTTATGTAAAACAAATAATGAGACCAAATTAACAATTCTTGCTGTTATACCTAAAAGTCAAATGCAAAATCAGGGCTAAAACATGTCCCATGTATGGCAGCTTCATGATACTATATATGCAACGCTTTATTTCCATACCCCCTTCTACACAGTCATTATCAAAACAGGTTTCCATACAGGTCCTGACCTTGTCCGAGTGCCTCGAACCATTGCTTTTAGTGACTCATGGCAGGAAATGCAAATCCTGGTTTGATCCCTTTCCATTAAAGATAACGGTGTAATTTCCAAGAGATACGATGGAAGCAAATTTCACTCATTCTGAGAACTTCTCACGATTATTTAGCAGTCTGTTACATCTGTAAAACTTAAATGAACTGGAAGATCTCAGTGCATGTACCCATTCACCCTTCAAACAGAAAACTGGGTCTTTAGAGGTTACCAATAATTGTAACCACTTCTTATATTTATTATGAAAATATTGCATATTTTTAATTATTTTAGCATTGTAGTTCTAATATTGTTAGCATGACTTGGATAAATCCTTTTGGAGATCTCTGGTGTTGGGGTAAAATGTTAGTCCAAAGGACTGACAGAGGCAAAATATGGCAGACTTCATTCAGGATCATCTACCTGCTAGGAGTCACTGGAATACTAGATAACGCATCAGGGATGCAGTGCCTTAGCGCTGCTAAATTAAGTTCCAGTTTGGGAAGTCAGTCTAAGGGGGGAAATACCAGGACACTACCTTGCCCTGGGAGAATGAATAAATATTCCTCAATAGATCACATCATCTCCTGTGGTAATGTGATATGTGCTGGTTCTACAATATAAACCTAACTGACGCAACTAGCCTAAGAGCCAAGGTTTAGCAGTTATACAGTCCATTTTATGGCCTTGGTAAACATTTCCCTTCTTAGTGGTGGATATTTTCAACTGGCTTACAAGGAACTCAAAAGTGTTCAATGCTTGTAATAGAAGTAACGTTCATACTAATGACAAAACAGGAAATAACGTGTTTAACTTTAAATACCTAGATTTGAAAATAAAACGAAAGAAAATTATAGAAGGCAGTGAGACTTGAATAGAGACTGCCATCTTGTGATCTTATTTCCTATGAATATTAAAATATTATTTTTTTTCATGCTTTCTCAATAAAAAGCATCCAGATATTATGTTCTGGTATTCTTCATTTCTGTCCACAGCCCACCCCTAACCTTTTCAGTGGCCATAGAAAGATCTACAATGATTTATATGGAGATTAGCTGCAAACTGCAATTTGTGAGGGCATCGTACCTGGGAGTATCCCTGGAGCCTTATTTACGATTTCAGCTTCTTCCAGATGCAAGAGCTACAAAAAAAGGATTTAGTGTTAACAATAGTTCCAAATATTTGCAGAAACGCTTTTCTATCAGACATCAGTATGTACAATTGCCAACATATTGTTGAAGCACAGTGAATGCCAAACAGGAGAATTTCTAGGAGACAAAGAACCATTATTTGCTGAGCATGCATGTTTCCACTCAGTGTCCGAATAAGACTTTTTTAGCTGCATTGTGTCTGCTATTTTGACATGCGATAGTGAACTTAACTATAAATAGTTTAATTCTTCTACCATTTCTTCCCCCCCAGCTACTGAAGATCACAGAGATGTATAATATGTGAAATATTTATCATAGTTTGAAGCCCTGTTATATTCAATTGCTTTACACTGTCATTGAACTGTTTATCTTTCATAAGCAACATTTTGAGCCATAGTGAATAGCACAAGGACTGAAATTCATACTTTTCAGTACCCTGGCTGTTTGATAGATTCCAGTCAATAAAAAAGGTGATGGAGCACACAGCTTTATTTATTTGGATGAGGATCTAGCTAAGTATGCTGGTTAGCATTAAAGACAAAAAATACAACTTTTTGATTGCTGGAAGCATTGACATGTTTGCAAGAGAGGTGTGTGCACATAGTTCATTAATAAAGGGAAATAAAGTGAAAAATTCCACACTGCTCTAACAGGCCTAGATCAGTTGCATCCTCTAAATATCAATTACCACAGAACACAAAAAAAAGAACACTTCTCCTTACCTCTCTAGTATGAAAAACAACACAAGCAAACTTTTCCTTCTGTACTGGACATCGGACAGCCATTAAACTGGGGCGAGAGTTGAGCCTACATTGCCTTTACATAGAACAGCAATAAAAAATCAGCTTACATCAAGAAATTCAGGCATAAAGCAAGAAAATATTCCACTCCAGAACATACCATGTGAACAGTAACATGCAAGGAAGTCACAAATAATTATACAAGAATGTGCTTAAGCGGGTGTGTGATTCAAGACCTCTGAGGACCATGTTTCAAAAACAAACACAAAGTCCAGTGCGGTGGGAAGCTTTTCATTATGCCCTCTGAGCTTTACTCAGCTCCTAATTTTTTTGCAGTACAGTCACTAAAACTACCATCTGTCATAGCTAAAGTTGTAATTATTTTGTTTGTTTGTTGGTTTTCAAAACGGAATTCATCACATTTTAGCAATTTTCTTTTAGGAACTGTAAAATTATTTCTTGATTAAAAGCTGATATTTAAAAACTTTAACCTGTAGTGAATTACCTTAGACAAAACTATAAAGCCCTAAAAATAGGGCTTTATAATAGAAGTGCTGACAAAATCCTAATGAAAAGAGCACCCTACTATAATAATAAAATAACAAACAGAAGAGGAAAGTTAAGCCTTCTTTGGAGGAACTTGCACAGTCTGTCTGTTTGTTCTGGTTTATTGAGCTATTCAATGTGGTATTGTTCAGTGAAAGCAGTTTATAGGAACCTATTTTTTCTATGTAGTGCTACAAACCAAGAAAAAAGTGACATGTGAAACTAAAGGGCCTAAGGGACTGGTCATTGCAAAACATAGCTGAAGTATCTGCATTTCTTTTGTTTGCTCTTTTCCTCTCCTGCCCCCAGCTATAGCTAGAAATAAGAAGTTCAAATTAAATCATATTTGGTATTGACTTGATGTACTAAACCTAGCAGAATTACCGTAGTCTCTTTACTCTTTTTCCATGCAGAAACATGCATCTCCATTTGCCTCTGCATAAACAATCATAACTCATCCTAACACACTTACAAGAAAAGATGACTGTGAAACTCCTACAGAAATGAACATAATATATTGGAATGAAGCATAACACTACAGGCTGCAGGGACACCCCATGTTGAGGGGTGTAAAGAGCAGTTTTGTTTCCGGGGCAGACCATCAGATATAGTTTACACCAGGCTGTAAGGTGAAATGTCGTGAAGAAGTGTTACTCCTGTACATGAAATGAGATTCATCCTTCAAAACCTGTTCAAAGTGCCTCAGATGTAGTTCAGCGGTACGGGTCAGTGTATTGTCAGACATGGCGGGCTCACACACGGAGTGAAGGCCCAGCTCTTTTTTTCATGAGGTCTTTGCTCAGAGAAAAAGGGTTATAATCCTATGCACATTAATCCTTAGTAACTGTTTAGGTGTACGTTTCACCTTTTTTTCCTTCAGCATCAGCCAAACTGGGTCAACTAAACTAAATGAAAGTTGTACTGTTGAGGTACAGTTGGTTACTGTAGGCTTTCGGTTGGTTATTGTAGGCTTTCAGAAGGCAAAGAAATATCTCTAAATCTGGAAGACAACCAACCTCAGATGATCAAGAGCAATTCAGGAAGGAGTGTATGAGCCTCTCTAGCTCCAAAGAACAGGCTCCAACTCATGGCCAGAGATCCTTCGAGTAGTATAGAACAGTATGGAGCGGTACCTCCCTCACACTTAAAACTTGTTGAGGGTTCTTATATTTTAGCCTTCGTGGCCACATTAGTGTCTGTATTGCATGCTACGTCCTGCTGCCTCAAAGGGCCGGTCTGACATAGCCCCACTTTCTTGAGTCTCCACAGAGGAAACACAGGACTTATAAGGCTCTTTACTGACCCGCTGTCAGGGCCTGAGTGCATTCAGAGGCCCTAATGTCCCTTCTCACCCCCAGGGCTCCCCTGACTCTGCCCATGGCCAAGGACCCCATTCCAGCCGCCGGGGCCATCAGTCCTGCCCCAGTGAAGCCGTAGGATACTGTCTCTAGTCCCACCACAGCGCTGCCCATAGGCCCTGCCAACAGGGTCCACCTGCGGGCTGACGTTCAGGTCCCACCCCCAGGCAGGTGCCTGAAGCCCGGGGCTGGGGCTGCCCCTGCTGCCCCCCGGCCTGCCCTGCTCCTGGCTGGGGGGACAAGCCACGGCTTCCAGGCCCTGTCCCACCACTCCCAGGAGACCCCACTGCCCCCAGCCCAGAGAGCTGCCGGCCCTCGCGATTACCTGACAGACATCTTCTTGTGCAGTACCTCAAGTTCAACTGTAATATGAAGACATGCTCTTTACTGCCCACCAAGGCCTGATTTTATCCCTGTTGATGAGAACAGAACATTTTTAGGTCTAGTACTAACAGATGTGGCAAGAGTCGACTGCACGCTAGTTTGACTGGAGCACCTGGACACAGAACAGCGTGGGGAGGGCTGGTCATCAGAAACAGGGTTCCCCATGGGTATTGAAGAAGACATCAGCCTTCAACAAGGACTGTAGAAACTATATAATGACCTTTCTGGGTTAATATTGAGGCAAGAGGAGCCCTATTTCTTAAAGGGGTGAAAAACTGCTATGAAAGAAAGGGAAGTTGCTTTCTGAAGTTCAGTGAAACTTTTTCAGTATGGAAATTGCTTCACTAGAGCTTTGGGATTTATCTCAGATCATCCTGAAGTTCTCCAAAATGTCAACCTTTGATAAATTCCAGGACAAAAAAAGTCCAAACCAAGGCCCGTTCTCCACAGTTTCTAGTTTTTCTATGAAGCTCCTCCAACCTTTCACACGAGTATTTATGGGGAGCAAAGAAATTGGCTGGTTCACTTATACTCTAGTTTACTTGTATCCTGTTACTGAGCATTCGAGGGAGAATAGTCCTTTTGTTTTAGGCTTTGGAAAAAGCCGTCATAACTTTGCCTCCCATTCAATATATGTTTGATGGGGAGCTCAATGCATGTGACCTGTAAGGAAACAGAATAGTGTGTTTCAGTCTCCACAAAGGAAACATTTATAACAATTTATAGCTGAGGCCGCCAAACGTGTTCTTCAGAGATGCACTAGAATTACAAGTAGAGCCTCAAATACTTCAGGGAAAAGGGGATTTCATCTCAGTAAAAGCTGGCTCTTTAAATATGTGTGTGTGTATATATATAGGCATATATATATATGTATGAATAAACGTGCATTAATCCCCAAATATTTCTTCTTTTTTTCTACTCAATGACAATGAAGGTTGTCCCCAGGCATGCACATTCCTGGCAACGTAGCAAAGTAGTAACAGAGGACAATCAGTTAACTGTGCTCTGCAGGGAGTTCTAGCAAAGAACACAGTGTGGCTACACCCAGAAACAGGGGTCAACCTTTGTGCGTATTTATAATCTCTGCACGGAACAGACAAAAAAAACCCCAGAAATTACTCTGGTCTTTCAGTTAGTGGATTCATGACTTGCCACATCCATTCTGTCCTTATATTTGCAGATATGCTTTTGTATCCCACTGAGTTCTACCTGGCTGCTGCTGAGGGCTGATTTTCATCTTCAGAAGACGGTAGTAACCATAGAATATCCTTACAACATCCTTTGGAACTGAACATCCCCATCCTTGCTTTACAGGAAGGAACGTGGGCAAAGCTGAATGGATTAGTGATGATTAAGCACTACTGGTTGTTTCTTCAATTCTGAACGCGCCAAATGGAAATAACGATAGCTTCTTTTCTCCACTTCTTGTCTGGTATATTTAAAGTTCATACTTTTCAGGGCAGCATTTGTCTCATTAGCTGTTTGCACAGTGCTTAGTGCTGTGGCATATCATTTTTAGATAGAGCTCCTAGGCACTTCCAAACAGCTGCTAAATTTACCTAAGGATACAAGGGTATGTCGATAACAGACAGAACCTGATTTATCCTATTTGCTCTCTATGCAAGCCCGTTTCCAAAGGCAAGCAGCATCAGTGTACTAAGCTATTAGCACCGCACAGAGTGAATTTCATCAAGTACAGCAACTTGCTAGCATTTGCATGGCTTCCAGGCCGATTTACAGTTTGGTTCATGGGCAGAGTGGGGGGTGTGTGTGTATGTGTGGCTTTATCTGCACAAGCCCATGCAGTTCTGCCAAAAGATAGGCTGAAGATAAGTTTGGAGCTTTCATTTCAGGCATTATTAGTTTGTAGTCTTCAAAAAGAAACAATAAACGGCATTAATAAAAATAGCAACCCTTCTGGCCTAGTAAACAGAGCTCATATACACTGATAGCATTATATTTGAAACAACGCACTCCATATGCTCATGAAGGTTACAGGGCACGTTTCCATGTAAACACTCAAGACAGTGAACTTCAAATATTTGGAAGAAATGTTTATTTAACAACTGAATACATGCTAAAAGAAATAATTTACAGCAGCAGTTTCATTACATTTTTTTCTCTCCAGTTTTCTAGTTCCCATCTGAATTGAAGTGATAAACACAGAAGTAGAATTATTTACTATCCAGTGAGGAATGCGCTTAAAGAATAAGCACATAACTTTGGCACTGATATAGCAAATAAACCACCTTATCACCTGTGTGGCAAAATCTTGCATTTTAGTATTATGCTGAACACACCAAAATGGAGTACCTCTAGATAACAGTACTTTACACTGTACCTCCTTATCTAGTCAAAAGTATTTACATCTCTTTTGGCTAATGTGTAGGTAGCAAAAACTGAACTATTAAACACATACCATTGATATTCACTAAATAATACATAAAAAGGATCAGTAAATGCGCATTCACATGCATTTAATTTAATTTTATTTTTTTTACATAGTGACTTTATTGGGTCATGAAGATTTAACTCTGTTCTGCAAAGATGCACATTTTCTCAGTTTGATGGTATAGTTTAACATAACCATACAGTTTTTAGGAGCCATTGAACAAATTCCCATCTTCAGTGATCCATGCCAGTGCAAAGTGTAGATGAGTAAGGAAAAGATTCAATGCATTTCTGTTCCTTGCAAATGGATATCTTAAAGCAAATCAAAATAGATCTTTCTGATTATAAATGAAATCCTTTATTTCTCTCCAGCTTAAAAACAACTTTTTACTAACATTTTCTGAAGTCTGTAACTAGAGGTTTAGAGGGTTTTATTGGCAATTTACAGAAATACCATTTTTACCTTTATCTTCAAACCTTAAGTTGCTTTAAACAATAATGACACAAATGGGGGTATGAATTTTACTGAAGCTGCAGGGCATCTTTCTATACATGAATTCATTAAGGCTTATGCTCTTTGAAAAAAGTTCATTTCACAACAGTGTTAAATGTTGTTTTAACTTGACCATAATATGAACCCAAAAATAAAAATAAAAATTTCCACTGCTGGCTTGATCTTCTGCCCTCTTGTTTATATAAGCAAATACAAAGACATAAACAAGACTACTCATGTCAGTGAGGATTGGATTGAAATTTGTAAGATCTGATCATATTCATTGTCCAATTAGACTGCCAAGTTATGGTAAAAATATTGCAACTTGTGTAATTTTGTTCTCACAGATTATCTTTCTCTTTATAGAAAAAATGTATCTTAGAATCCTGACTTAATTGAATCTGTTTCGTCTTCAGGGGTGGTGAAAGAGGTTGGGTTTTGTTTGATTTTTTGCAGCAAGTTGCTACAGAACCAGTTGCTATGATCTTGGTAGAGAAAAAAAAAGGTAGATAACAATTCCATTAATATGTAAAAAAGGTAACAAAGTCATTTAGGGTCAGTTGAAATCAATCTGTATTTTTCCCACTGAATTCTCTGAGGTTCATTTTAAAACTGTTTCCTTTTGTAAAAAAGAGGATTCTAATGACTTGAGGGTATACAATAGCCTTACACAAAAGGCTAAAGGGTGTTCTGCAATTACAATTAAATAATTAGTCTGAAAACAATGCTCAGAAATTAATCATAATCTGAGCTGAAAAAAATAATATTTCTGTACAGGAAAGAACATAGTTGAACCTATGTTTTAATTCATCCCTATTCAGCACATCATGAAAGCATGGGAATTTAACAGCATATTACAGTTCACAGGAGTCAGGTTAAACATAAGAGAGACCTAAAATTCCTTTAAAACTAAATTCCCAAGTGCTTTCCTAAATCATGTCCTTACAGCCTTGTCCTGGTCTATTCAATGAATTTTTTACTAAAGAATTAAATGACAAAAAATCTTGCAAGTTCATCCCCTGCAAAAGATTCAAAGCACACTAAAGCGACTGGGCCGTTAGTGGAAATCCAATTGCTATGGAGGCAAGAAGCCAAGGCTTCACTAATCAGAAGGATACTTGAATTAGTGAGTGGCAAGGAGACTGGGACATATTGTGAGAGATGCTGTCACAGCAGTTGTGTTATATTGTATCTGATAAGGCTGATAGTGTAGTGATTGATAAATTAAATAATCTGGAGTGAATAACAACAAAACAGATCAGTCATCAATACAGACACACTTTTATATAAAAGCTCCTTTAGCAAACTAAAGACTTTGTTCTAGCAATTTTCTCCACAATGACATTACCTGAAATTATGTCACTTACGGACTCTACCAAGATAAAACATGGGAGGCTGGAGAAAGGTGACCTCAAAAGAACTGGACACCATAGAACTGGGGACCAAAGGCACGTCTGTGCTGAGGTGAATAAATCCACTACTTATAACCCTAAACTGACACTTATGGTGCAAGTACATTGTCTGTTTTACCCTGTTGCTCTCCTGTATACAGAAAAAGACAGAAGTGCAGGACCAAATTATCTGTTAGCATAAACTAGTCCTAAGCTGAACTTCACCAATTTACTGCTGCAGCAGACTTCACCCTCAGATAAAACTGTCCCTTAGATCTTAAAACGGGGTGTTGGCTTTAAGGTTACTATTTACGTGGCCTAGGGTTGGTTCTTTGCATTTGGGTGATCTGGCCCACAGAAAGAAAGGAGCACTGAGAATCAGTAGTGTGGACATATTTCTACCACTGAGCTGGGAACAAAACTCCTTAAACTGAATGTAAGCTTTGCTCATGGATATATGACAGTCTATGAGCCACAGTATTAAATATTAGCATTCACAAATATTTACGAACCAAGAAAGCAAGAGCGTAATTAGTAGAGGGTATTTTAATGCTATTTACTTTAATTAAAAAAAAATGTACAACTGAAAATCAATGTTCTCCTCTTCATTGGTTCAATCTATAGCAAGGTATTATACAAGTTGAATCATTTAAAATACCATACTTAGAAAAAAAGAATGCAGAAGACTTCCATGCTATACAGCGACTTTCGTGTTAAAATAGCTTAGTTTTAAACTTGTTTTGAAGTTACATGTCATATAGATTACTGAGAGGGGAGGAGGTTAACTGCAGTGTGACTAGCTCCCCTGAAAGATTTTTCCAAACAAAAGAGTAAAGCAGCTCATAATTGGAAGTTGTCCTTTTTTTCCTCTAAACCAATAATTAGAAAGTACAATATTTCTAAGACAAAAAGTCTAATCTATTTTAGAAAAGAGCTAATGTTTGCTGCATATTTTTCATAGTACATTTAAATTATAGTTTTAATAAAATACATCTTTAGATCGAAGCTGAAAGAAGTCATCAGTAGTAGGCCAGTGTACTCCACAATTTTTGTTCTTCCAGATGATGGATGGCTTATGTTGTTCAGATTTCGACAAACAATCTCACTCAGTATTGTTTTTCCTCTTCTAGCACACATAAACAGGAGAACTGGTAGACAAAACAAGAACAAAATCCTTGTGTCCAATCACGTGTTTAGACGTTCATCAGCTTAATGAGTTCATGCAGTTTTATATATAAGTCTAGAAATGGTAGTGCTGCTGATGAAAGGTGGGGTTTTTCTTTTCTTTAAGATGACAGCATGAAATACAGCATTTTGTTTATATCTCAGGCAAAAGAGAAAACAAAACTTGCCTGCTGAACTCTTGCAGAACTTTTAGAGCAGTAAGCTAGGTCCAGGGGAGTTATCATCCTTGAAACTCTGGTCTTTCTGGTCTTAGAATCAGAGCAGAGACGAAGGACTTACTAGGAAAGTTAGAAATGGATTTTATTTAAACCTGGTGGAAATTGTTTGAACTTTCCACTCTTGTAAACATCCACATAATGCCATGAAAAAGTTCATGAATATTGCATTTTTTTCCAGTTATCTGTCTATACAAGTTTCTACTTGGATGAGGTTCCTAGAGGTAATGTAGCTCAGACACTACGTGGTGCCCTCTCAAATTCATGGGTCCTCCTGTTCCTACCTTTTTTATTCTCTTGTAGGTGCTTCCACTTATTTGTATTCACCTGCGCATTGGCAGGCCTTTGCCGGCGTTGTTTGCGGTCTCTTTTCCAAACTTGCTCACAGAACTCATCCATTGTGTTGAGATTGGGGTGATTGATTAACTGCATGAAGTCTCTGTACCAGATCTTTTGACTGGGCGTCATGCTATTGGTAGCATCCTTGGTCTTGGAGGCATCACCATCTTCTTCTTTATGGAGCAACTCTTCCAGGTGGTCAGTATCAATTACTTCCAGGGTCACTTTGAGCAAAGTTTGCATGAAGCCATGTTCCACAGCATGACAAAAATAAATACCAGAGTCTCTCCGTTGAAGACTTCGTAGCAATAGGCCCTGTTCTGTCCGGATCATGCGATCATCCACTTTTATCTGTATTGGAAAAAAGTGGTTATTTCAATAGTTTTCTGTCACATATGTGCAAAATTATCCTCTAACCATACTAGTTCCTTAGGAGTGCACCTTTCAGCTGGTAAAACTTGGCCACAAATCCACCAAACCACACGAATGGAAAAACCCTTGCCAGTCATCTTAGTTATGGAAGGCTCAAATACTCTGGAAAAACTACTGACGTGCTGCAGAGACAGCTCGGGGGATTAAGAATTTACTCCTTAATCCCTTCTGCTGCTGAACAAAGGTCTGTATCAACGCTGTCAGATGGACTTGCTGGTAAGATTACAGAAGAAGATGCAAGCCTATAATCAGCAGAGTCAACATGGATGCACTTGGCTATATTACCGAGGTCACATTTATCACTATCTTTCAGTCAAGCCAAGCTACATATGTGGGAAAGGTTCTCTGTCGTCTATTGTTCCTTGCTACAAAAGTCCTTATGCATAGAAGTGGGTTCTGCATAAGTGGAGAAACAATAAGGATTAAATCTTAAAATTTTAAGAGTCAGAATGCAGCTGTCCAAAATACTGTATTTTTCTGAATTAATTAATATCTAGGAATATAATTTCATTCTTCGAATGCACATGTCACTGCAGACAGAAAGGGCACAAACCTGTTCACTGCTCTCTCCACCAAGAATAAATTCTAAATCAATTACTACTTATGCAAATGAAGCAAACAGCCAAAGTTTCTAAAGCTGCTCATGTAATCAAGTATTTAGTACATGCTTTAAAAAAAAAATGCTTCAGAGTAGTTTGGGTATCTTTACAAATACTTCAATGCAACAAACAAGTTTTTGTTTTCTAGCTTGATCTCCCTACCTACCACAGTAGATTATTCTCTTAAAATACGTGTGACCTAGCTTGATAGTAACATTACTTGAGAACCAGAGTGAGTAATAACATAGGAACATTGGTGACAAGAGAAGGAGAAAAATAAAGTATCAGCTTAGTGTAATGCAAGCAGGGAAAGTCAGTGCTTTTGTCTCTGTGAATATTGCTTTTGATGAAAAAAATGTACAAGTTTTCATACCTTTATGTCCACTTTATTCTGTCTCTGCCTTATCTGCAGTGAAGTCTTAGAGCATGCTCCTGTTAGACTACCTTTCAGTCAAACAGTATAATTAGACGAACGCACTTAGACTTCTTTTCAAAGGCAGTGTTAAGGTCTTTGTAATATTTAAGTTCAATACAATCTTTATATGATGCTTTCGGTGGCACTTAGATGGCATGCTAACTTTTTGTATTTCTGAGCTATATGAAGGAAAACCAGTGTCTTTTGCCAGGGGTCTGACCAGGGAGAGGATATAAATGTTTTCTGATGTAACAGTCTGTAAAATCTGTTGAAGAGCTTATGGGATTTTATGGTGATAAGAGTAAGCATATGTTGAAGAACAACAGAAATTACAAGATTCCAGAGAAACTCCACTAAACTAAAATAGAGATGGACATTATTCTGGGAAGGACTCAGGTTCATGTATATCTTCATAGAGGAGAACAGTTGAATCTTTTAATTTTTTCTACTGTACCTCTTCTTTGCGGTCATCATTTTGCTTCTGGAATTGCCAGTAGACTACGGCACGCTGAGATTTTGGGCTGCACTCGAGAAAAGTGCTGCTATTCTCTACTCCATAGATAATCTTTTCCTCCAGGGTCTGACCACTTGGGTTACCTGTAAAGCAAGAAAAAAAGAATTAAAATTTCCAGGAAAGAAAATTCTTAATTGCTAATTGAATTTGTTTGTTTAGAAATTAATCTCTCTTAAGGTGTTTAAAGATAAAAACCTTAAAAGAAAATTTTCCCCGTATCAGTATTCCATTTGGAAAATCTCCATCACCATCCCTATCTTTGTAAGGATCCCTGGTAGGTTGGTTTTCTTTTTATTATTATTTTTGTATTTTAAATCCTAACAGCTGTTAACATCTCAATATGTGAAGTTAATGCATTTCATTGTGAAATTTTGTGTAAACCTCATTACTATTCATCAAGGAAAACATCTAGGACATGACAAGAATTTTTAATAGCAAACTGTATGCAATGAGAAAACTCAGGGTGTAGTTGCAGAATGTCTGTAATGATGCCTCCTGGGCTCTATGATCAGAATACTTTAGAGCAAAGTAATAAAACATGAGGCTATTTAAAAGTAGTATAATGTGTTTAGATTATATGGCACTGCAGTTTGCTGAAGCTGTTAATGACCAGGAATAATGTTTTTGAGGAAACAATCTTCAATTAATCATTTCCTCTCATGCTGATATAATTTATGGAAATGTAATGAGGTTAATAAACCAGACATTTTGGGAGGGGAAAAAGAAAGTTAAATAAATTACTTCCTTTTGTAACAACAATGTTTCAAGATATTCATCAACTTGCTGGAAACAGGACTTATATGGCATTTGATTCTTCTCCAATACCGCAGAGGCTGTAAGGCATCGTATTTCAGCTCTCAACCTTAGCTCTTTAAAATGCTGTTATGGACTTAAGTGGCAACAGTACAATAATCCTGGAGAGTAAATGGGGAGGAAGGGGTTGGTAAGCTATTTAACACTGTGTTGATCTCATGGGGTTTCCTGTCTCTTTGCCATTTTTTGTCATTCTTTCCATTTTCCACTTTTGATCTTTAGCACTGGAAACCTTTAAGGAACTTTTTTTGGATATGTTTTAACAGGAAAATGATGTCTAATTAAAATCCTCTCAGAGAAATGCTTTGTCAAGTTTTGTTTGCTTTCACTGTGCCTTTATCATATTGGCCATGTTGTTTAGCAAACACAGGCTGTTTGCTAGGTGACTGAGCCAAAGGTAAAAATAAAATTGAGCTCCTGGTTTATGTTGATACAGCAATCATATGTCTTTCCATAATGACTTGCAGCCCTGAGAGAGGATGGAAGAAGGGATGGGGGACAGAATAGGAACTGGTGCTTGCCCAGTTCTCAGTAAGGAAACATCGAACGGCGTATTGACACTAAACAAATCAGGAATGGGTTAGCTTGCTTTCCTCTGCTGGACTGCGAACCTTTCCAGCAAGTAAGTGGGGTGCTATATAAAAAACTACATGAATCAACTTTTATGACATCTCTCAGTAACCACATCCCTATGAAGAATGTCAGTGCAGCTTTGGGCCAGGGAGATGGGGAGCAATGGAGGAATGAATTAGAAAGCAACGCAGCAAGAAAAGGGTAAGACAGCTGGAAGAGAAGGTAACCAAGGGTACCAGTGGAAAGGTTCGAGATGGAGCATGGTTGAATTTGTGTCAATGAAACAGAGTAACTGGAAGTATGTGAAGAGATTAACTGAATATAAATAGAAGTGATAAGATAAAGACTGGAAATGAAAATGATTGGCTCATAACTCATGGGTCCAGATTCAACATCGTGAAAGGCTGACTGACGTCCTGACTCTTCTGTTTCAAGTTAGGTGCTCTCATTTGGGAACAGAATTCACACGGCTGAGCAGGCAGCCAAAGATCCTCAAATAGTCAATGAGAGGCAGTTTGATATCTGAACTGGAATCCGTAACAGGTAGCACATATAGGGCTGCAGCATAAGACAGTCAGTAGGAAATGTCCCCAGTTATAGCCTGGGACACATATGTTAATGCTCCAGTGGTGTGTTCATGTGAAACAGAGACTTAGAGCTTCCAGAATAAAGGGCGGAAACATGGGGATTTCACCATAGGATGCATGCTCC
This sequence comes from Dromas ardeola, assembly GCA_013398915.1. Lineage (NCBI taxonomy): Eukaryota > Metazoa > Chordata > Aves > Charadriiformes > Dromadidae > Dromas > Dromas ardeola. Next base: position 375,549 of record VYZM01020095.1, on the reverse strand, counting down.
ATTTCAGTTCCTCTCTCCCAGGCTCCGTGAACTTCGAATCATGGCTGCAGAATGGCCCAACCTCAACATAAGCCATCTGATAGTTTGGGTGATTGTATTGGAAGTAGACCTATCAAGTCAATCCCCTAAGCCTAAGTGGACTTTGAATCCTCTTCTCCCACATCCTAAATGGCTGATTTAACCAGTAGGTTACTTATGAGGTGGCTTGCAGCACCACTTGACTATATTTTCCTGAACACAGCATAGTACAAGTGAATTATACAGGAGCAGAGCATGTGTAACACTGGCCTCATTCGATCCAAGGAGACAGTCTTCTAGATTCTAAACATCAGTACAAAGGACAAAACCAGCTATTTCTTCGGCAAAGGTCCCACTGCCCATGAGCAGTAGCATGTTTTTAAGTATATAGAGAAATCTCTGCTGGAAAACTTAGGTACCTAGGATATCCTTAGTATCTAAGAAGTTAGTCACAAGTTTTCATGGAAGTTACCTTGAAGGTGGGTGCTTTGATGCCATTTCAAACTTACGAGTGTTTTCTTGGATCTGGTCCATGGCATTCTAGTGTGTTAAAGATCACCACGGAAAGTGGCAGAAGCCCCCTTTAAATTTCCTCACAGCTCCAGAAAATACAGTATAGGTGACAGTCATGCAATGAGAGAGAAGGGATTTAATACATCCTTCAAATTCCATTTCCATGATTTAAGGGAGCAGAAGGCAGGTCCAGAAATGTCTATACAGTTCAAGTAATATCGAGCACGTGGAGTGCAAGAAAGTAAGCAGAGTGATGGAATAATCACAGGATCAGAGTGCAGCTCTGGGACTGAGGGAGAAGCTGAAGAGACTAGAAGGAAGAATGGAAGTCTGGGAAGTTCAGAAGAGCAGCTGGAGGTATTAGAAAACTATAGAAGTCATGAAGTTGGTTATGAAATTCAACCCAAAATCCTGTCTGAGAGCTGTAATTCCCAAAATGAACCCAGCAGCAATATCAGTTTACTACCCTGATAAATATCTTTTAAATACATAATTTCTGACATAACCAAAGAAGTATGAAAGGCTAAGTACTTATACGAAGATTGCTTTGCACATGAATGAATCTCACTATACAGTTAAATTCAGAGTGATTCTTTGAGGTTCCCCTGGGATAAATTGCCTAAAAAAAGGTGCCTCTTCTTTTACAAATTCTTCAAAAAAAGAACTTGATTACTTGATAGCGCTGGTAAGTTATTCTTAAAAAATATAAAAATTGTTCTTTAGTTGACACAAAGGTGATCACGCTTTTAGATTTAAACATTAACTTCTGGCCAAACACATGTACAGCTAAGGATCCTCAGCTCCCTCTAATGTTGCTGTGTAGTCATTTTATACTAGTTACACATTTGCTCAAAAGAGCAACTGAAAGAGCTACCTAAACCTTATTAAAAGCATTATTGCTTCAAAGTGATACCAAAGTAACTTTCTGCAATGTCTTTAACAGTGAGATTTACATTAAGAGATTGTTCTTTTTTCTTGTTTCTGTTGGTTTACATGGAGAATCAACTGGCAGTTACTGCAAAGGAACGTGTAGACAAGCAGTAAATGATTGCTGGAGCTTATTTTTGGCTATAGACAAACTCGATTCTTCATCTCCTGTCCAGGAAACTACTAGTCATGACCAAGGAAAAAACTCGGCGTAAGTTGGCATAGGAAGTTTATGGGCTATGCAGCTGTTTGTACAATGCATAATCATTAATAAATGACAAGTAAATATATGAAAATTTTATAGATTTACAACTCAGAATTAATTTAGAGAAAATTTCACTCAAGAACAATCTAAAACATCCATTAAGTATTTTGACAATGCATCCTTTAAGTCTAGGACCTAGAACTGCATTCCCTCAGTATTTTTTGTAAGTTACTGATTCTTCTAATTACGCTGTCTTCATTTCACCATTAAGTAAAATTTTCAGCGATACCTTGTCTCTCTGCTCATTTTGACAAAGCTGTAATAAAGATCCTTGTGATTGGGTGTACCTTATAATAGCTTTTTCCTGACCTTGAGTTCTCCTGATCATTGTCATGAAAAAACTTTGGACAGCTGATATCTCTTCAGACAAATATGTATACCAAATATGGGAAGATATAAAAAACCAAAGTGTTTTGAAATCTTTTTTTTTTTTTCTATGAAGATAAAGAAAAGAACTACAGTTGTAAAAAGCACAGCTAGCAAGGGAAAGAGAATATTAAAAAAAACCCTGGACTTTTGGTAGCCCAGACCATCGTTGTGCTCATGAGTAAAATGTCCAGATAGTAAAAAGGTGAAGCTAAGATGTGCTTCTGCTGGTAATAAAACCCATGTTTAGTGCCTGGTGAAATTTTCCTACTGGGGAACTGAAAATGTCATCTCAGCCCCGCTATATGTATGGTCTCAGCTGCACTGTATAAGCATTACTAGATATCACCCAACTGGAAATTTGTGAACTTTCTACTAGTCCACGTTGACTAGTTCAAATCTAAACTAGTTGTGCATTCATGAGTTCTCCAAATGTGACAACTGCATCTTGATCACAGTCTATTCATGCACTTTTCCAAACCCTTTTCCCCTTTGAGTAGCTTGGCCTGAGTCTGAGAATCAAGAAGTAAAAAGAAAAGCTATAGCAAAGTTAGCTGCAAGTTTCAAATCATTAAAAAGGAAGATAAGAGAAAACTACTACTGAACCGTAATGGTGGTGAATTATAGCTGACACGAGAGTACCACTTTGGACTATTTATCATTCTTGCTACTACAAGGACTGGAAGGACATGAGGGTTTTGAGGTATCTCCGTTTTCAGCCACCTCGTCTTTATTTATCTCAGAAATTTGTCTAGTGGTTTAACTGTTATTACAGATGTACCACAAACATGAGTAATATTTTTTTTCCAGCAGAGGGAAGTATTGCCTAAGTGTTCTCTTCACTTACGGCAAAATGGACTTTTTTTCATTTTTTAAGTGAAGGTCTTCTGAAGTTTGGCAAAAAATTAGTAACTGTGAGCAGTTTATCAGGCAAACAATTCAAGAAAGAAAGATCTGGTCAAAATACTGTGAAAATGAAACAACCAACAAAAAATAAACCCGAAAGATATCAAAGAAAACCCATGCTGAAAGCACAGGGGACAGGCCTCCTGCAAGGAACACCCTGATCTTAAGGGCTGCTAGTGTGGCATCTACAAGAAAGACCGTTCCATATTTAGCAAAGGTAGTTAATTATGTGCTTGGTTACCATCCTATGGAAAATGTATGAAGCAACATTTACATATTTCTTGCTGTTCTGAAGGAGATATGACTCTCTTCTGACATAATATGCCTTGCCTGATGGTATGGCATTATCAGGTAAGAGAAGCAGAAAAATTAAAATGCTTAAAAATTTTAACTTGAGGAAAAACAACCAGAAAAAAAAAGTTTTTTAATGACTGATCCAGGCCATTGTAAGCAATCTAAATTGGGATAATGATGTATTATATTCATCTTTCCCAGATGTTCAAGACAATTTCACCAACAAATCATTCATGTGCTTCCCACTTTACTCATGCACAGTCTGTAAATTACATACAAATTAGTTGTACTTCAGCCATACCAATAACTCACCGTGATGCTGCAGGTCTGAGCAGTGGGTAAGCGGGTCTCCATTTCGGATGTCTTGTCGTCTAGTACGTCTGCAAATATCACATTTGAAAACTGTTAGTGACCTTCTCAGTGGTCAGCATTCACATTTGCCATTACTGAAGTGCAACAAATGGAACATATATATAATTACATAGGTCACAAGTGCATCTAAACAACACTAGGAAGGAAATCATATCGTTTCTATGCTTTGTCATGGTTTAAAGAATCAGCCTTTACAGGTAAATTCTTCAGAAACTGGTAAATACATGTCTCTTGCACTGAGACTAGGACGTTTATTTTAACTTTGTTAGTAATATTGATCACAGACAAATTCATCACTTAGATAGAGGGACTGCTAAGGGATCAAAGTATAAACAGTACAGTTTAACATACACCAAAAACCCATGAAGAAACTACAGCTTTTCTGCAAGTACAGAAAACTTTAAGTATCATGGCATCTTCTAGCTAAAAGAAATGTTAGGGTGGATGCCTTTGAAAGAATGTCGAAGTGCTGTATTTTCTACAAAATCTAAATTAAAATAAATAGACCATTTCATCCACTACAGATCTCACTAAAACATCTCTGATAAAACCCTTTCCAAAACTGTTGCAAATGGCTTTGCTTTGAGAATAAAAGACGCGGATAGGAAGATTTTAAAATGTCATTTATTCCATACTTTGTAGCTTGAGTCCAAGTTCTAGGTTTTATTGCATGTCCATTTAACGTAGTATATTCTTTCCCCAGCTTGATTTCCACTGGGTCTTTTGGAAAACATATTGACCTGTGCTAAAAATGTTGTATTTCACAAAGGCGGCTTTTTAATACAGTTTTATTTCGTATTTGTTGTTCTCTCTTTGTCTGCTCCTATTTTTATTTAAATAGCTGTGACACAAAATTCAACTGAACCAGAGAAAAGCGTTTCATATAAAAAAAAGAAAAAAGAGCAAGGCAAACAAAGATGTGTTTCAAGTGTGAGCACTTTACTTTAGGAATCAGAGAAAGCCTGAGGGCTTGCAAAATTAGAGGAGAACAAAGAGGATTAGGCTGCTGAACAATGCTGTGATTTCAGATTATGGCATCCAGCAACGGATATGCGAAAGTCAAGTAGCCTTGTAAAAAGCACTGTTGGTCACTCCCTTGTGACAACAACCCACATTTTTAAAAAGCCATTGTTCCGCAGTACAGAGACCATCTCTCCTCTCTTCACTAACCCTGTTTGCAGACTCTCACTAAGAGCCCAGCATCAGCACATACTGGGAGTTCTCACAGAGGCACCATCAGCTGCACAGCTGACTCCTCTTGGCTGAAAGATTTTAACCATTTTTTTTCTCCACTGAAAACTACTGAAATATTAAAACTGAAATTAGTTATGTGAAGTATGGCAACAGTTGGGGGGGTTTGTTTTTTTTAAAAAACAATTCAGAATGTGCATTTTTTATATCTTTCTGAAAAAAAAAAAAAACCTTCTTTAAAATTATCCTAGTGAATTAGCATGCTTTAATAAGAAGAAATGTTCTGTTGATTGATATATGATTCCAAAAATGTACTAATCCTAATTTCAGATATCATCTTCATATTACTCATTACCAATGAATAAAAATACACCAAAACATAAGGAACCATAAAATTTTGTTACTCCTTCCTAAATTTTGAAATGCAGCATATTTATAGGCTACTATTTGTAGATAAGAAGTCTGTGGAACAACTCATATTACTGTCAGTGGAGTTTGTATGAGATGTTTTGTTAGAATCTCAGGAAAATGTCGCACATATCACCATTCTATCAACACACTGATTTATGGAATATGAACCAGAACACATCTGCATGGGGTAAAGCTAAGTGGTCATACTACAGGAGCTCTGAACTGTCATTTAGACTTGTAAAATACACAAAGAAAGAAAAGTAAATTAAAATCATGGCCCATAAAAGCTCCTTTTTAAAAAAGAAAAAAAACAAAAAACAAAACCCCAAACCAACTGTTCATAAAGCATCTGTGCAATTGCCTCAGGACTCAACTTTCCCAATATTTCTGGAGCCTAAAATTACAAGGATTCATTATTAGGAAAATGTTGACATTTAAGCTGTTTCCAGCAATGCTGATTTTGTCACAGATGCACTCAAAGCTGGCTTGAGGCAACGGGTACAGCAGGTACCAGGTAAAGAGAGGATCGTCTGCCCCCGTAACCCAGACCTTTATTCCACTGCCGCTGCTGCCAATGGAAAAATGGGGTGAAGGAGGTGCGTGCAGCGGCTCTTTCTGAACACATTGTCAGGATCCCAGCCTACCAGGACTTACTTTTTCTTTTACAGTGGCCTCAAGAAGAGCGAATTCTGCATCCCAAGGTTTTCCTGTAGCTCTGCAACCCAGTTTAACCCCAGTAACCCTGCCCCTTAATCCCTGTAAAAAGAGTCCCTTTACCCCGATGGCAACAGTGAGCTCGGTTGGAGAGATGGATAAGGAAAAGACAAAGAGCCCTGTTTCTTCCATCGGTGTAAGCAGATGAATGACAGGATGATGTGCTCTATGGGTCTCGAGGTGGGCTGAGAGTAGGAATGGTGCTAGTGAATGATGAGAAAGGACGAGGTTCAGGGAGAAAGATTAGTAGGGAGGCAGCAGAGAAGAGCGAGTCAGTGATTCCTGACCTTACCGTCTCCTTGGACTCAGAGGCGGTACTCAACCACACTGACTTCTAACCTTTAAAACTTTCAGATCAAATTAATCTCTCCTTGGAAACCTCACTGTTCCCGCTCCTCTCTTTCCTTCTTCTCCTCCAGAGGAACTGCTGTGCTCCCACCACAAATTTGAATTGAGCCCATGCAGCTGAGAAAATTTGACCAGCTCTTCTTTTGGGATGGGTTCAGTTTCTCCTTTTTAATTCTTTTCTAAAGAATTTCACAAAAAGCTTGTCTCACATTAACTCTATTTCCTGGTGCAAAATAGAACCTGATGTTCCATAAGCAGCTTTTTCTTTTGTCATCAGTATTTGTTTAGGATACATTGTAATGCAAACCTTGAAATTTTAATCACCTCCATCTGAAAAGTCTGTGACACAAAAGCTACTTCCCTCCCACCCTTTGCCACATTTCACCTCCTGCAACAACCGATCCAAATCTGGGATTTGGAATACCTACATTCTGAAATAAGTATTTGCTACAAATTTAAAATAAAGATAATGGCTTCTTATGCATATAAACCCTTGGACACCTTGTTTCTTTAAAAGTGTGAGGTGTTTGGCATATTCAATTTAATGTGAGCACTTTTTTATCATTTTAGCCAATTTATCATGGGAATCTCAACAATACACCAATGTCTGTTCCTATTTGCAAGTGATTATCTATTCAGTTATTCCCAATTTCTACTTTGGTAGGTAAGAGCTGTTCAATACCTAGCTTATATATTTTAAGAGAAAGAATTTCAGAGATTTTCAGATCGGGCAACTAGGACTTGTAAATTTTTTATAAAAATGATATTTTTCACTTGCAGAGCCTGTTTTCCATTGCAAAGCCTTTAGCATCAGTGCAGAGTTAATGTAAAATAGTGGGTGTTCTGACCTGGCAGCATTTAGACACACATCAACATATACATGTTATACTTTTGAATAATAACGATAATGTTATATATCACTAAAAAAAACAACTTTTCATTCATGTCCAAACACTTTATAACTATTTCCTTTTAATTAGAGTCCATGAAAATGCAGGACAATTTACCTTGGCTAGTACTTTTATTTTAATATCAAGTCCCCTCCTAATGTTAGTGAAAGGGATTTTTTTCTTTGTGCTGTTTATTACTGGATATAAAGTTATGAATCCATTTCAGAGACAACTCTTTTCTGAATATTTTTTTTACAACAGTTTTTTAAGCCAACCCAAGAAGTAGCAGTGTTCACTTTAAATCAACCAAGACTTCATATTGCTTGTAACTCCTACAATTATGTTTTCTTTGGAAGAGAAAGGGCTCCAGTTAACCATCCCATGAAAAATCTCCAAAGCCCTCTGGTCATATTGAGCCCATCAGTTAAAACAAATAGCAAACCATGCAGACATCTGAAACTGTCCCTACCTCTTAGCGGTGGGGAAGTAACGAGAGCAAGATGAACCATCCCAGGCACAGTAAGGGTCTCTCGCAAGGCAACACTCGGCACATGCTTTTCCATACACATCACAGCGGTGTAAAGGAAGCTGTGAAACTCCAGAGGCTGAGCCAATGTAGAGCTGTTGCTGTTATAAAAGTTTAAAAAAAAAAGTATTTTTTAAAAATTGCAAATTAGCGTTTTTTTTGCTAGGAAAGCATAAAAAAAAGAGTTACACAGTAATATGTTAGGACCATTACAAATACAATAAAGGATCATGATCCTGATGTACACTAAAGGAATGAGAACTGTCCTCACGATAAAAAAAAAAAAAGGAAATAGGAAAAACTTTGATTTTTCCATGAAGCTCTCAGTGGCTTCTCTAAACTGTTAAGAAAATGTAAAGTATTCTTCCTTTTTTTCTTTTGTATTCAGATCCCTGCGCTGGGGAAGCATTACAACCAGTGACAGAACACAATGGAGAATATGCTTTTGAATTTAATGAAAAAGAAAACCAACTTGAAGGTAAATTTCCTATATATGACTTTGATTTGTGTATGCGGTGGGGAAACCTAAAGTAAATTATTTCAGACTGATGCTAAGATATGTCAGCTTGGAAGCGGTGCCATGCACACACTTGTTTGCATGTCTGATAATTCTGGTGCCTCATACTCTTTTCTATAAGTCACATACTCTAATTGAAACATTTCTTTAATGAGGGAAGATGGCTTTTTTTTTTTTTTTTGAATAAAAACCAGTGTTGAGTGGAATATGTAGTTCAAATGCAGAGAGAAGCCATGAAGTAAATAAAAAAAACATGCATACAAAATGAACTACAGCTTTGTATGGCATCACAAAAGAATATCTTGTCTTTCTCAATTTCCTCTCTGATATCAAATTCATATGTTCCATTAGGGAAGTTGGTCCCCAGAGGGACATAAGGAAACTGAACTACTGATCCCACGTGAAAGTCCAAACAGTGATATTTCAGCTTAGCACTAATTCACAAAGAAAACAAGTATGAGTGTAGTAAGTCAATAAAGTTCCCTCTGAGATGCAAAACTAGGGGAAAACAAAATAAACAGGTAAGCAAAAATTCAATGACATAGTCCTTCTGTTTTGGAAACACTGCCAGTTTGCTATCAAAAGTTTAAACTTTGTCACTCAGCACCCATGGTGGAGCAATTAACACATTTCTTTTTAAGGTCTCACTCCAAGCCGTCCCACCAAGAAAATACAAACTTGTATTCATTTTTCTTTCTTAGAAAGCATAAGGCTGGTGTGAAAAATAGGATGTCAAGAAATGTTATCAAAATTCTTCATCTCCTGCATTGTGATGTCCCAGAGGTACCATTTCCAGGGAATTCAGGGATGGAAGGTGGCTGAGGTCACCTACCGACTGGAAATGATGAGCACTGGATACCAGGAGACAGCAAAACCAAAAACACTCATAAAAGGTGTTGCATTGACTTCTTTCAGAGACAGCAGCTTGGCAGTTTACACAGACATTTTAATTGTAACAGAAACATCCCCTGCATTTATATAAATATCAGTATTTTCTCAAGGAAAACATGACAAGGAGAAGCACCCAAAGGAAAATTCACTGCTAAATTGAAAACCAAGCCCTTTCTAAGCAGCTGCTTCCATCTATTATAGTGCCATAGCTGGGCTGCAAACCCACATTCTCTGGGCAAAAACCTCCGACCGCACAGAGCTCTACACAAAGCCTTGACTGCACATACCAGTCCCCAGTTAGCTCTGTACCCTTGAGAAGCAGATGACAGGCAGCAGACAGGATAAGCTGATTCTTTCTAACATAAGTCACTTAATGAAGTACCCAGCTTAGGGGTACGTTCTGCAGTAAAAAGTGCAGAAATTCAAATCTTCGGTGACCTAACCATTTCTCAAGGGATGCCTTTTCTCTTTACTGATTATGGAGGCAGCACAGGTCAAGTTAGAGCTTCAGTTAAGTATCTTAAATGTCCAGATGGTATTGATCTGAGTCCTATGTAATTGGGGCATTAAGACCTATATAAGCATGTAGCGATGTGTGGTGCAACTAATATAAAAATCAACCCAGAGAATGCACATGGGAAAATAAAGAACGGTGTGATGGTTTCCTATGCACCCCTGTAACCAATTCAGTTTTGTCAAAAAACCCTCCTTAATTTCTTATAAATGTCTTCAGCATTAAAGAATGACCAGAAACACATAAAAACAAACAAAAAAAAAAAGTGAGGCCAAAATAGGGTTACTTAAAGACTCTTCCTTGTAGATAAGTTCATAAAGTTCAGTCAGAGAACTACAGCATGTGTTTCAGGTGCTGCACAGCCTGAAGGCTGCTGCCGTGTTTGCTGCTCTTCTGATCATGGTTTCAGACTCCAGCTGGTGATCATTATTCTGGACACTAATAATATATAAATCCAGGCAGTACGAAAATCAGAAACTAGTAATAGATTGATTTGCATCAATGGTCTGACCTAACTTTGCCATACATAGTCAAACTGCCTTTTGGGCAAAGAGTGTCTCCCAAGAGATTGTTAATTTAATAAAGCAGCTGATTATCAGATCAAACCAGAGGGTGTGTGTGTGAAATGTTCTCTAAAAATTCTTGCAGATGTATCAGAACTCCAGAAAAGCTGAGAAAACTAATGTTTTAAGCAATCCAGTGGTTTCTGTTTGCCCCACAGTGCTGCCCAAAATGCAGTGTTTCCCTAGAAGTCGGACAAAGAAATCACTGAGAATTATCCATTTAAAATTATTAAAAAAAAAAAAAAGATAAATGAAAAAATGTAATGCTTAAAAAGAAGAACTTAGGCAGAATTTTAAAAGGAACTTTAGGGAGCATGAGGTTCAAATCCTATTTAATTTAATTTTCTATGTTGAAAAGTATCTGATGCAGAATAGTTCAGGGGGCTGTTTAAGTGACATCTCCATTTTGAACTGGTCCTTTCTGTATGCTCACTATGAACAGAAATGGTGATTTCTGAATAAAATTCAGTACTTTGGGAAAAGTACCATTAAAGTAGTCACTAAGGTCTTTCTGAAGGTCTCTGCCTTGCCTTTGACTGAGAATTTTATGGAGGAGAAACAAAAGCTCTTCGTAGCAGTTCACCAGACAAGGAGCTGGCCTGTATCAGCCAAGGATCTCCTTGTTTTTTCCCCATCTTACCAGAAATCCAATGGCTTTTGAAACAGAGGATCCCAAACCTAATCCTGAGAAAAAGATGAGAGCTTGCTCCACAAAAAAAGCCACCTTTGAGTGAAAGCCAGGCCTGACTTTTTGGCCCGCTTCCACATTTTTAAATCAAGGGAAGAATTATGAAGACCCCATCTGACAGACTCAGGGCCAAGTGGTAGCCAGGGGCTCCCTGCAAGCCTGGATCCCACAGAATTGTGAATTTAGGCAGCTACGGGGTGTTATAGTGGCTCTACGGATGCTGTCCGCTGAAGGTTTGTGTCTATTGCTAACCATGCATAAGTTGTTTAGGCGATAAGGTTACGCAAGCCTAGGGCTCTGAACCCAATCAGGAGGAATACGTAGCTTCAGTGAGAAAATATAAATATCATTCCTGTGAATTAAAGACAGTAGAATTGAGAAGGACTGTATCAAGGCTTAGTTTTACACATAAAGGCTAAATTCCCTTGCTCCAAGTCACTCTCTCTCTCTAGGGCCAAATTCACACTTACAGAGAGAGGCATGGGAACCTTAGAGTTTTACATAATTTAAAACTTAAGCTAAGTTCTGCTCCTGAAGAATTTGTAGATTTTGCTCTTTTGGAAAAAGAGTCATTTGTAACATATCATCCTGGCACGATGGCAAAAGACGTAGCTTTGAACAACCAGTGTAGTAAAACATTCAGAAATAAAGAGAAATTCCCCTTACCATGTTTTTGTAATCGGATGAAAGAATTTTTAGTGGAAAAAATAAAATGAAGTGATTGCTTTAAAGTTATTCAATAGGACATGCTGGTTTTACTGTTTACATCTCATGCTCCTGCTTTCTACAATGCATAGAATTATCGTGCTGTTTATATGAAAAACGCCCTGCTTATCAGAACAGAATGAGTAAAGTGTTTGAGTTATGAAACTACAGTATTTTTAAATCATAAATATAAAATGCAAACATGTTGCCATATACTTGTTTGATCCAGAGACACAGTGCCAAAAGCTTGTCACACTGTATCATGCTTCTGTCATTTTTAGCCTGAGGCTAGTTGATTTTTCATGAGTTTAACTCTGCCTGAATAACGTGCGTTTTATGCTCTTTTTTAGCTTTAGACAATTTTAGCAGTGTAAATTTGTTTTCAGAAGACTCAGGGAAAATTGTAATCTCTCCTGCATAACTAAAGATGCTTTGAAGAAGAAGTTGTATGAATATGCATGGTCCATTATCAAATATGATTGGTTGCTTTAAGGGAATGTACTTATAAAACCAATCCAAAGCAGAGCATTTTGGTATGATGTGAACATATATACAACTTGACAGGTTTGTTTTTAAGTATCCCGATAATCAATAGTCCATTTTTTTGTCCGGCCATTTTTGTTATTTTAGGTGGTTAACTATTTTAGAAGAGTGTCCTCAAACAAAATGTTTTCTGTCGAATACATGAATGTTTTCAGACAGCTTTCCTAAATGCAGTGAATTCTGAGTTAAATATGCAGCATTTCAAACATAATATTGGGCTCTGTCCATTACAAAATGAATTCAACTTCTGTTTAATAATGTATAGAGTGAGGTAGATGAATTAACTAAATCTTATTTATAACAGACAGAATTTTTAGTGCACCCGGTCCTGGAAGTAATACCAAATCTCTTCTTTACTGAAAATTACATTAATACCAAAATTAATGACTGTGGACAAGTTGCTTGTATTTACTGAATTAGGCTCCAAATCAACACAAATATGAAAAAGAAAAAAAAAAGTTTATTATATTAAATTTGACACTGCATTTTATGTCTTAGACCTTTGAGACAGGAAATGACAGTGGCTGGGGTCCATCTACCTAATTCCAGGCAGAAGTGGAAGGTAGGCCCCTAATACCCTCCTTGCCCCCAGAATGCAACCCAAAGTTCTTTGCATGACTACATAATTCATCAGCTGCTTGACAAAGAAGCCTAATAATAATTGCCCATAATTGCTCAGAACTGCATGAATCTCCTTTACTGTAAAACAGACAAAACTTTACCTCCATCAAGAAGTCCAGTTAGTTTTAGTTAGGGTCTTGTCTGCAACGAAGGCTGTAGTACATATCTTTTCTTTAAGAAGCTAGTTATTAGCGCACTCTACAGAAAGTAGGAAATACAAATTTGGAGTCTGGAACCCATGTCCTAACCATGTCACTGAACCAGAACACCATGGAAACTTTGGACTAAATCAGATCTACCCTCTTTGTTCATTCTGAATGGTGCACATCCAGGAATGGAATGGGCATTGGACAGAAAGACAGGCGAATGTCTCATTTCCAGTCTTTGCGTCCACTCTCTGCATTTTGTGCTAGACCATTCCTACAGTGACTAGAACTGGTCCCATTGAAGTAAGGGACCAAGTCTGGCCGCTCCTTTTGAACAGTTTCTCAGTCAGGACAACATACCATAATGTGGATTTTTTTTTTTCTTGAGAGCCTCCGGACAGCTGGCTAGTTTGTGTTTAGTTTCCACCTTACCAGTAAGTAACACAAAGTAGGCTTTTCCCTTCTCCTTTGCATGTCACATTTTTCTGAGAAACTACTGATGTTTATGTAAAGGGATGGGATGCTGCTGCTATAATTAATATGTCTCTACTGACTGCCAAGTTACTGTCTCTAAAAGACACAGACCAATAAATATTTAAAAGTGATTTAAAGTTTGTGAGCATAGTACCTGTTTTGTGGAAATCTTCATTGCTGAAATAACAGTGGGTTCCTGGTGGAAAAAAAGAGTTAAAATATAAAATGAGTTCTATAAACATAAAAGTTCTGCTAGAATGCTATTTGCCCAACCCAGAAACCTTGAAATTAAACTGGACACTCTTTAGTAATAGTGCTTGTTCTTGTCTTTTGCAGTGGAGTATTTTCTAGCTATAAGTGAATTAGAATGCAGGTACATATCTGGGTGCATCTTTGACTGCTATATTGATTGGAGACATACCGTTTTCCATGATTCTTACAGTTTCATTGTGATGACTTTGTTACTCGTTTCACATCTTGAAATTAATATCTGCACTTAGTGTTAAAACTACATTTAAAGACCCTCCTAGAAAATATGAAAATAATAGTGGCTGTATCAAAGTATGTAGATACTATATTAAAGGTGGTAACACTAAAATAAGCAACACCCTTTAACCATAGCAAGGTGAAAACTCTGTTCCTGCAAATTCTTATTCATAAGAACAAGCCTTAATCCCAAGCGTAATCTTGTTGACTGCACCACACTATTCACATCCAAAGAAGTTACTCCTATTTGCAGAACATGGACCTAAAACTGGCAAAAATGTCTTTGCACCCTGGAATATCAATTATTTAATCAACGAAATGGCTCACTAGGAGAGTTACTGCTCTCCTAGCTAAGTCTACTCTTAATTATACTTATCTGTAGCAACCAGATGTCAAACCAATATCTACTTTTTTACGTGAGAGACTGCAGGAAATATTTAATAGAATAAGTATGTTTAGATCTGATTAAAAGGCTGTTACACATTTTAGGTCCAGCTGCTTGAATGGATTTAATCCTGAGAGTAAAAGAGGCATCATTCGGCTACAAAGTGTGCAAGTCAATTCTCTATGAAGTTTATCCCATTTAAAAGTCTACTATTGATCCCATGCACCATAATTTTGGTTATGTACATTAATAAAGTTCTTATTAAGCTTTTACACTTGTGTAGCTTTCAACTTGCTAATCCTGAGAGAATTTGATATGGGTCAGTGGATGTTAAGCATGTGGACCTGCCTTTACAAATGGGTTAATAGACCTTATATTAGAAAGCATCAATTAAGTGTAACATTTGAATGAAAATTGAACTCATTAGTTTGTTTGCTCAGCTGTTCAGAGAAATATTGCACAAATGGGGTTAAAAGAGGCATTTGTTATCAATGTAACAGATACGGAAGACTTTCAGTTTGGTGGAATTATGAATGAAAAGCATTGTATTCAGCACATTGCAGTTTAACCATCAAAATACATTCTTTATGATGCACGTAGACTCTTCAGTAACTAAAAAAAAAATTGCATTTGGTTAAGGTACACTTAAAATCTATTGCAAATTCCCTATTGAAAGATCCATATCTTATGCATACAAATTCTGCTTGTTCCACTGAAGTACATTAATGCGTTCTTTAAGGCTTAAATGTATGCCAAATGAGATAAATGAGCTTTCAAGTAAATCAGAACACCAAAATCCTTTTGTGTAATGAATAAATACACATGTAAAGTAAAATACCAGATTCAAATTTGCCATTAACCATACTACTTCTGTAAAGCCTTTCTGAAATAAAACTTTCACTCCATTTATTTTCTTTCTTTCACTTTTATATTTCTCTGATCTGCTTTACCTTGGCATTTCTACTTGATTTAGGGAAGAGACTCATACATTATCAACAATTGCCAAATTACCCTGCATTAATGTAATGACTTTTGCGTGTATAAAAAAGAAAAAAAGCTGGGAGCCACAAATTACTTGTCTCATTTTCTCCTCATAGTTTCTAACTATGAAAAAAACCACCACATTTCTGCCCTCAAAAAACTCCATGGATTGCAGAAACAGAGACACACATTTTTCAGTAGTATCTTGCATTTGAAACAGTGGTTTCTGTGCAAGATTAGTACCAGTAAAGGCAAGATTGCCTATAAAAGAAAAAAAAAATAATTGAAAATAACAATATAAAGATATACAAGCTCTGTTTAGATATGTTGTGTCTGTTTAGAAACCAATGATAAAGGGGTGGCAACTGAGTATGATGAGGATATGGCGGCTGGGACCCTGTGGCAGGTTCTGGGCCCTTGTCAGCACATCTGGAGTGAGACCACGCGACACGGGGCTCTCCGAGCACACAAGCATCATCTTCACGCTGTCAGATTGACCTCGCCCTCCCAGCTAGGTATCAACCCCCCGAAAGCCTGGGGCTTGTGAAACAGTGCTATAAACCGGCACTGACAAAAAGAATAACGTGGGGAATGTAAATGATTCGTTGTTGTGTACAAAACACGAGACATCCCTGGGTTCTGTCTGGAAAGTGTTTGAAAGGTTTACTCTGCCACGACTTGCAGGAGTGCCTATGGGATGCCTTATTTTTTAGGCAGCTCAGATAGGAAAAATGGAAGAGATTGATTTTCACAAAAAAGTACTAAAGATTAGGGGGTGTTTATGGTGTCTTATGTCATACCATGAAAATGAGACCCTAAAGTCACCTTCGACAATATAAATACTTCCTTTGTTTCTCAGATTATTGGGCATAAGAAATCTGTGCAGATCACTGCTTTTCCTAAAGTATCTTCCTAGTTACGTTATGCTGATAGTCTGAAGAATGTTAAGAGTTGATGCAACTATAAAATTCGTGTATTTCTGTGGGAGAAAACAGACAGGCATTATTCCCAGACTTGCACAGATCCATATTTAACTACAGCATGCAATAGCTCTAAGATTCAGAGATGCTAATTTACTTTTTAAACCACAAAACAAGAGCCCAGAATGCTATTTCCTTTATCATTAACCTCCAGCTAGCACTGAAAGTTTCAAGGTTTATTTTGACTAGTGTCTGGGTCTCTAAATGACAAGCTAATTAGAGGGTTATGCCAGGCTATTCCTTGGCTAGACTGCAAGAAGTTTAGTTTGCAGCTGTCCACAGAGAAATCTACAACCTGACACTTGAAATTTAGCCACACTTACCCGAAAGACTGTCATTTCTTCCAGCAAGACTTCCTCTAAGTCGTGCCAAGTCTCCTTAGGAATTGAAACCACTTTAAGAACCGTTCCAATATCTTGAAAAAAAAAAAACAAAGTTTTCAGGTGCTTAAGAAGCGTACTTTGTTTTCAGAGCAGCCAGAGTTTCTTGTAATATGTAATTATTTCACATACAAAGATTGTGAAGCTGCGTATCTCCGAGCACTTGTTCAAAATGCCAACTGCTATTCAAAATAACCTAGAAAAACACTGAATTTCAGTAGAATATTTCACTGAAGTCTTTCAACTATCAAAATGCAACAAAGATGATAAATACTACTACAGTTATTAAAGAATGAAAAGGACTGAAATACTACTATTTAAGTGACAGTATAAAATGACAGATGTTTCAGTCATTTAATTGAGAAAGGAAATGTGCTAAATTTACCCAGGCATGTTTTATTGTCCATTTTGAATACGATGTTTGTAGTTCTTAAAATGCATGTGAAGATGCTGTCAGAAGGCTCAGTATGGATATAGAAACATCTGGACAAATGTTGTTAGACAGATGAAGCTGTTAGATCTCTTAAGTACAGGCGATCTTCCCCGTGTCAAACAAAGTACCTAAGATGTATAAGCCCCTTAAGGCATCCATATTTCTCTGTGTGTTAGATACTAGTCTTCGCTGAGGGCTAAAAAACAATACAACTTGTATCTTCTATTTAGAAAAGGTGTGTGCCAGCATTTTAATACATTAATCCATTTACATCCTTGGGATTTTGCAATTGGCTTTAACATGAACAAGGCCAACGCTTGAAATTCCAGAGCTACAGCCTCTGGTTTTGTGAATATGCTTTGTGACTTAAGACCATCTCTGTTTTACAGCTTCTGCATCTGTGATTTATTTGTTTTTTTTCATGAAAAGAATTTTCAGCAGGGGAAAAAAAAAAAAAAAGGATCATTTCTAGGTTGGTACACGTTATCGCAGACTCTCTGAAATGGAAACAACTCTGGATGCAACTTTTCTTTTTAACCAGCCGAGTGTAGTGCCATGGAAATGTATCATAGGAATAACAACTCTGTTCCTGAGGACCTTTCATGTTGCATATTCTGTATCAGTAATAGTTTACGAAAATAGAAGGCATTTTAAAATGGCTAAAATTCTCAAAGTAACAGAACTCTAAAGGTCAACATTCTCAAAACAAGAATTAAACAACAATTACACAAAATCGAAACATATTTTGTATGTATATATACTTGTGTGTGTTAGTTGAAACGTCCGATTAAAAAGGTGACAACTCACCACTTCTATATTGAAAATACAGACTAAACTGAAACAAATAGATTACACTTTTATAAGGTGACTATCTTAAAAGCTATGGATTTCATGAGAAAATTCTGACATTTCAACTTCTTTACAGGAATTTGTATTAAAATATTCTAGAAATCCTAGAATATCCTGCAGAACTGAGATTTTCATTTTTCCATCTGCTTCTCTTTAAGCAGATGTTGGTTTCTAAATACATATTTTTTGAAGTTTAGAAAGATGCGATTGTTTTCCACAGAATATCTACATCACTGTTTTCTTTCATTAGTCACAGTTCATAGATTCTTTTTTAAAAAGAAAAACAGTTCTTTCTTAAAACAACAACAAAGCAAAGCACAACTTTTTATTTAGGCAGCTACATGTACAAACTAAACTAGTAAAACATACTAGATAAGTTGTTTGGGAAGTGGTTTTCATTATGGTTAGTACTACTAATTAAATATATTTAATTGAAGAAATATTGAGAACAATACAGAACAAATGCAATATAAACTTTAAAACAAGAAGAAAAAAAGATTCACATTTCTACAATGGAGTAATTCAGAACAACAGATAATTTAACGTTAGTTATATTTGCAATGTAATGGATGAGTTCATTTCCTTAATTATCCTGATAATTTGATGACTGTGGTTTTGAGGAAAATACATTGTATGGGTAAAAAAAAGAGAACTCAGATCTAATAAATGTAACAGTCTAGCAACGTGTCATGATTGTATTCTGTGTTGACCTATGGCTGTCCTCAGTCACAACCCATCAAAAGCCATATTCCAGAAATAAAGGGGGATTTTTGATAAAAAAGCACAAGGGAAATTGTGAAGCCTGCGTGGGGCACTGAGCAGACAGGAGTTCCCCAGATAATGTTGTTTCAAAAAAAGGTCTGACTTTTAAGTGGATCCTGCAACAATTACAGTGGCTTGATGCCTGTGAAAGCCTCTGAGGTCAAAGATACACTGTGTTAATCACTACGGCGACTCTGGTCAGGCCATGGGTACCAAAGTGGGTCTTTATCTGAGTTCTAGATCAAGTTTTACAGAGTAGTATTTCAAACAGTTTCACACAAATGGAATTAGGCTTCTCCTTTAGGATCAATAGGCTCTGCTCAGTAAGATAAGATTACTGTTATTAATTTGCTTTACTGACAGATGTACCTTGACTGTGCCAAATGATCCCAAACATCAGACACTCTGGATATGCATTAAGTGCATATCTTAAATCCTGTTTTTTTCTGATATATTTTCAAGCATGCCGATATGATTTTATTTCCATTGTGAAACACACTGGTACAATCACAGTGGGAAAGAAACTGCTCGGCTAAAGATTTCACCCACAGGAAAGGAAAATGTGACCACACTGGATAGCCATTAATTATGTTGTGTTCAATTATCATCAGTTATTTAATGAAAAGGAAAAGAAAAAAGTATTTCTTCAACATATTGAAGTTCAGCAGCATGTGGGAATAATGTAGATTGCTGCAATGGCAGTGGGAAAATACAGAGAAATGTATCTAATCTGATGGGACAGACCTGCACAGAAAAATCCAGTCATACCCCAGAGAGCTTAATTCTGGCTTTGTCATAGGTTCAGACCATCAAGCGGAAAACTGCGCTCTGACTAGAGTCCCTAATCTGCTCCCCGGATTGTTCTTTGCTGGGGGAAGATGTAATAGGCACTGATTGTGTATCTGTTTCTGGTTCCTTTGACCTTGAGCAGCCGGCTCAGGGCAGCTTTCTGGCAGAAGGCAGCAGGGCCTCAGTTCTGCCTCTTTTCCTTTCCCCCTGCGTGGAAGATGCCCTTTCCTCATTCTGAAAACTGCAATAAGGATAGTGAGCTCAGAGGAGCACCTTTTGTGCCCCAGCTCCACGCACAGGTGTTGCAGCGCCTGTTCTTGTCCCATGAGGGTATAACCTCCTGCTGGAAAAAGAACAATTTCTATAGAGAAAAGTAATATTTCAAGAAATAATAACACTCTGCACTTACAAAGCTGTGTTTTTGGTGCTGAAATCTCTTTTGGCAAGTGCAAGCAATAACCTCTCAATACTTTTCTTACAATTCTTGGCTGCAAATACCAGCAATGTTGGATGGGATCCAGAGCATTTACCACACACCTGAATATTAGTGGTTTAGGGAATCCGGTGAGTGTGTAAATTCCCAACTCAAAGGTAAGAGCTAGATACCATTGAGGCTTTTTCAGAGGGAGACCTTGCCTGACTAATTTAGATAAGAACGACTATACGTAATGATAACTATCTAAAAGCTATAGCTCAGGTTTAAGCAAGTCTTCGTGTACTGTCTGAAAAGAGATAGGAACTTCTGCACAACTATTCATCTTACTCTTGAAGAAAGAGTTTCTCTGGAAGTATTTATCTCTCCCCCTTGCAGAAGCCAAAGCAACTTTCTTAGACTGAATGCCAAACTGTGGTGAGATAAATGCCACCTCTTGTGCTCAAGATGTAGACATAAATCAGCTCCTCATGTTTCTTCAGCATCAAACTCTGGATGCTGAAGGGCTTGTTCCCTCACATCGCAGCCAAGGGGAGTATTGCCATTAATTTTTTTTCTGGGCTGAATCAGGTCATAGAAGACTTGTTGAAAGGCACAAAACACTGCCAATTATAGGTGGCATTGAAGTTTCTAACGTGTGATGGAAAATATTTGTGTTGTGTAAAATCATATCAAACTACTTTTCAATGTTTTATGCAAGAACACTGGTATCTAATAACTCACTTCACAGCTTTAAAGAGCCGGAACACTTTCTGCAGAGCTGCATTTCCTGCAGTAAATGTTCTGAATTGCTACACATGCACTGTGTTTGGTACACAAAGCTTCATCAGCACTCAGTTTACTCATAATATATTTCAGGCATCAGCATGAAAGAGATCTTGAGATTTATTGCTTGGGAAATCTGACCCCAGGTCTAGAGCACCAGAACTGTACTTGAAACAAGTCAAAAATTGGACTGCTATAAGACAGACAGCCAGACAGATATTTTTTGGTCCAAAGCTGAAAAGAAACAGTGGGGTTTTGGTTTGATTTGTTTTGGCTTCACGATGCCAATGTCTAATTACTAGCAATTATGTTCAATAGAAGTTTAAAATATTATTATTCAACATAACTGAAACACCAGACAACTAATGGAAAATCTTCAAAGGTGAAGAAGCAGATCCACCAACTGCTAATCAGCATAGTTCTGAAGCCACTGAACTTAGGCAAATGCGTATCAGCTAATTTCTGGCCACTGTTATTTCTCATTATTACCTTTCTGGAAGAAAAACAAAAAAAAGTCTTTCCTGAGTACAAATTTCCACTTTTATAAAATGCCCAAGCTGTATGATTCCACAAATGCTTTGGAAAGGATATCATGTGTCTAGTTGAATACCGACTCTTCTTAAAACACTTTGCATGTGCCAGTTATCTTCATCTTAAGTAAAATGATGCAGTCTTCTGGCTAAGAAGCTGAGCATCTTAAAGTAATACTTGAAATACTTGAAAGACACACAAGACATTTCCCGGGGTACTCGTCTCATTCACATTAATATGTCTTATGCTGCACTTCAAAATGGGCACCTCAAAACCCGCATTTTAATACTAAATTATAATTAATAAAGCAAGATAGTTCTAATAAAATTCCCTAATAACAGGAGTTGAAAAGAGAGTGGTTTGATCTTCATCCAGTTGGCAAAGCTCCTAAGGAATTAAGCTATGCAGGCCACAGCCTGAACCTGCAACAGCGAATGTATGTAACAAAGACCTCCCCACACGCACAGTTTTGAGTCTTGCCCCAAGTTTTCACAGGTATGCACTGGATCATAAATCAGTGTTCTGTCTTTCAGGGCACAAAGTTTTATCTGATCTATGTCTCCATAACTCCTGGAGGAGCAGAGAGGATTCAGGGCTTCTCACCTGTGCCAATGAACATCACATCGTACTGGCCATCTTCTGCGTCTACTCGATCTACTACTATCTGTGTGAACTGGTAATCCACATCCGTCTTGATCATGATTGGACGGTTGTTGATGGGGAATACTGGGTTGTACATGGCTGGATGACTTCTTGCAAATGTTATAACTTCATCAGGAAGGTCCTTGGTGGAATCAAAGCCTCCAAATGTTTTACTAGGACACTGAAAACAAAAAAAGAGAATGTTGAACATTTTATTATTGATCACTAGTAACATATTAGAAATACATTTCATTACAATCATCTCAACTACTACAGTTTATAATTAAATATGACAGGAGATCGAAGTGTTGCATAACAGACAGCAAAAGTTAATTCTGTCACTAAAAGTCTCTATTTTTTTTCATTTTGGATTTAAATCAATATAGTTAACAGAATGTAAGTGATACTCCTTCATCGTTTTTCTTACTACTATGCAGTGTAAAAGGATTTTCAGTCATTTACTGATGAGTGTTAATCTTTAATTGGCAGAAGGAAGAAATCCTGAATTATCTAAAATCATTCAATATGTGACAAGCAATTTCAGTATTTGTTTATGTATACAACAGAAAATTAATTAATTATGCCACCATCTTAGTTTCAAAGTATTGTGTTCAGACGTTGACGGGAAATCAATTCCTCTCTGAAGAACCAAATCCTTAAACGCTGGGTCAATTCCCTGTTCTACTGACTTTTCAAACTCCTGCTTGTCTCAACAAGCCTGTGGCATCCATGTAGTCCTGATAACATGGATCCTGTTACACCAAATCAAATCAGATGAGTCATGTCCTAAATGTATCTCTTCTCTCTCCATTGATTCTAAAGAAAGCCTCGTGTGAGTGTTGCTGCTCATGCTGTTAAGTGAGACGACTCAGGATTCCTAAAGAACTGAAATAAGTCCTCACTGTTGTGTACTGTGCAGTAACGGACACTGTGCAGTCCCCTTTGGATTAAGCTCATCCCCATGAAGTTAACACAGTAAGGAGTCCCTTTGCCCCCTTACACAGCCATGGGTGGGCCAGTTTTGACCCTAATTTGTGAAAAGCAGAGAATTATCTGCTCACATTCGCCCAACATGAGCAAAACGTAGAGGCTGAGAAGGGAAGTAGAGGTAAGACCGTGGCTTCGGTATCCACAGAAATATTCCTCCACTTTCACCTACCTCATGTCCCCACAGGGAGATGTGAGGACTGTGGCTAATCACCACTATTTGCCCTCATCTCTTTTGTAGAATTGGTAAGTATTTTACGAACAATTAGAGGTTACTTTAAAGTAATCATTAGAAGTACGCTAGTAATGTTGAATGGGTGAAGAAAAGGAACCACGATGGCATTAAATCACCAGTCCAAAGACACTTGGCAAAGAACTTGCTGTTCCCCACTCCTAATCTGTTCAGAGATACCTATTTAAGACATGTAAAACTCTGAAACCCAGTTGACAATTATTATGTTTGCAGCATTTGAACTTGAAATATAAACATCTGGTGTTAAAATGCCCTAGATAATTTGCCCTTTATATCCACATAGAGAATATCTTCCAATTAAATTAAAAACGCAGAGGACAACATCTTATTAACCAAGAACCCAGACCTTGCAGGATGCTCAGCAGAAGAAATCAATTGTCTTTGCTATCACCTTGATCCAAATTATTAATAATTCATCAGAAATAAAATTAAAAAATCAATGTTGTCAAAAGGAGTAGTTGTTATACTCAGCAAAGGGATGCTTCCAGCATGGACATATAAAGTGTAAATTGTCCCTTTTTGGCATATTTGTTAGTAAGCAAATTCCCACATTCTGTTCCATTATATGGTATGGAAGGGAGGAAGGGAAGGAGGGAGGACATTTGATTAATGCATGCGGAGCAGACTAAGCAGAAAGCAAGTTAGTTATCTACTTTATTGTGTCAACATTTTTCAGCTTTTTTATTATGAGAAGTTCTTGCTCTCTGGTACAGAAATATTACAAGGACAAAATTAGCTGGCCAAACCATTGTCTGTCTCAAAGACTGTGTTTAAAATTCTACACTTCAATTTTAAGTTTGCTTTACATCTTGATTAATATTCTAACTACAGTTCAATACTAATTACTCAGATTAATTAGATAATGATTAATAGACAATATATGTAAAGTGCTTTAAGTATAAAGATCACTACACAAGAACTAAGTATTGTTAATTGCAGCTGGGCAAACACCAAAAAAACCAGTAAATGAATATTCATCTCAATTTTAAGTAAATTCATTTCAGCTGTGTTTCAATTGCTTGAATATTTACTTTCTGGCTTATTTTCTAACAGAGGATTTTACTTGCAGCAATGTTGACCAAGATATATTTTATGCAGAAAAATCATAAAACTAGAATTAGTGTCATAATTCTGTGTGTTTAAATGAGACTCCCAATTATAAGAGCTGGATTACTGCTTGGATCCACTGCTTTTATGAGAATAAATAAATGACAATAACTTTGTGTTTTTACTTCTAAAGTCTAAAGTCCGTTACCCAGACTAGGCTGTGTCTCACAGTCATCCGACCCCACTTTAGGAAACTAACTGAAATAAAATAAAGCTCTTTCAGATTATAACTCCATTCCTTGTCAATGGAGTGAAACGGGCACCATCAAGAGGTGAGATTTAATCCATCCGTAGTCCAAATTGCTTGCAGAGGAAGCTCAACCCACATAAAGTCTGAGTTGTCCTGAGAAGGAAAATCCTGTCATGTTTATTTATGTTGTGGTCACAAAACCAGGATACACAAAAAAGACATTATCCTTGATGCTAATGACAGGAGTGCTATTGATATTAGTGGCTCTAAGTCAAGCTAACTGGCAAGGTGCTTCATCAGAATTCAAGTTTATATACCTGATCGATCCCACTGATATCAAGGAAAGAGAAAGTTTTCAGGTGACAAAAGACAGGCATGGATACAACGTCCTGAAAAAGTCTGGACAAATGAACTTGATCTTGTATTCAAGCAGAGTCAAAGAACTCTTGCATTTAACATCCACTTCCAATTGCTGGTCCCCAGTATGCCATGTCAGGGGTTTTGATCTGTCAGAAGGAGGTAACTAGGTTGTAACTGGCCTAACTGGCCTGTTAGGGAATCCAACAGAATAAATCAATAGCCACATTTTGATGGTCATAACTGAAGATAGACTTTTGGTATCATGAAGCAGAGAAATCTTGAGCTCTGTAGCTAAATTCACAGAAAGTCAGATATGAATTCAGGATGAGGCATCTCATTCAAGATGAGGCATATACAAAAATCCACCTCTTCCAAACATAGCTAAAACATTAAAAAAAAAAAAAAAAAAGTTCTATAGGTCTTAAAGGAAAAAATCCTGGCAACTTCTTTGTTAAATGTGAAGCTGATGTAGAACTGTTTACAAAGTTTTCTGACTTTTCAGAAGAACCATTAACTTTCCTTTTTCCTTACTTGTACTGGGCAAGTTACCAGATGCTCAAAAAGTTTACTGGCACCTCACCTATTAAATTCCTCAGATAATTCAGGTCTGTTTAACTGCAGTGAGATCTGGAACTGAATCACTGTAAGAAGCTCAGACTTTGTTTCTCCCTTCCCTTTCCCTGTTTCTTGGAAAAGGAAGCCACAACTCTGACATCTAAAGGAACTTCAAAAACCTTTCTTTATACTTAACAGGTCTTCAAAGCCATTGAAAAAAATATCTAATGTTATCACTTTAGGGAAAAAAAAACACCAAACTTATTTTCAGCCAGAAATGACTCTCATTTTAAACTTCAGGTTTATGCTAGTAATACAATACAATAATTTTAGCAACTGTGAGAGAAAAAAAAAAAAAATCTTTTCAAAGCGGTTGACACCAGGATTAGAGTCACCGGCAGCAGGCTCAGAGAAACTGATGGCCTCATCCACTCTTTAATTAACATCATTACAACGGCATGGCTTCTTGCATTACATGATACGACTGCAGGGCTATGTAGAATGGTATAATTTGGGATCACTCTCGCCCTTAGGCAAGAAAAATGTTTACAATGAAATCTGAATGCCTTTGCACTTTCTTTGTGAATCTTAGTGTGAGTATGCTATAGTGAAATTGTAAGGGTAAAACTCATTCTGAGAGAGCAGCCAGAAAATAAAAGTATACATAACTTAATTGCATTTCCCTACTTTGGCAACAAATCTGGTGGCTTACGTCACTTGGTCATTTAGGGGCTGGATTCAGGTCCCTGCTTTTCTGCTTGTTCTCGGGAATTTGATCAAGTTATTCTTCTCCCATACGGACCTTGGTTCAAGACCCTCAGACAAGTCTTGGAATAACTCAGAGGCTCTGAGGCAGGCAGAGCTAACGTGTTGCCAGTCTCTAGGGCAAATATTTGAGCTGTATATTCCGAGTCTCAATTGAGCTGCGTCTGATCTTTGCTCAGGAATGAACGTAAGAGAGCCCCTGTGCAGCAGTCAGTTCTTTATCTCAGTCTATTTCTGTGTTAGAAACATGTAACATTCTTTGTCTGTAGTTTTACATAATAGGGTTTTTTTGGGGTTTTGTTTAGAAAAGTTAATCAATACTGGAATCAAAGAGGAATATAGATAAACAGAACAACGAACACTAACTTATAAAGTCTGCCAGACGGAAAAGAAGATGACATTAGCTATGCAAGAAATACTAAAAATATCTATTCGTTCACATTTTCCACAGGGATGCAAAATAATACAACTTCAAAAAAACCCTCCGGCATATCAGTATTAACTATATTAATTAAAAAAAGCCAAACAAGTTCAGCATCAAATGAGAAATGAAACCTCTCCTGTGCTGCAGTGCTTGGGTTTTAACTCTGGAAAAAAATTAGGAATCCCTTTAATAGTCAGAGTGAGGGAGTGAGGAGTGCTGAGGAATCCAGCTGTCAGGGAGCCACTGTTTTCTTTTACTTAGGAAGTCATTTTCATTAGGCTGAGCAGATATACTGTCTGATTGTTGGAGATCATTTGAAAGATCAGGTTTGAATGAACAATTTCAAAACATACCAGACAAAAATAGAAAATTCGATGATTTAAAAGAAAGGATCAAAGCTATTCCTGGTTTGTTTTGTGCCTTATATTTACGGAGACTTTTAAAAGAATATTCTAGACAGATATATTATTTATATTTATATGTTTATATATATACATAAGTACATATATATTTCACGTTCAGCAATGATATTTCAGAATTTAAATGGGCCAAGCTGATTTATTCTAGCTAAGGATCTATCCCAATGTATACAAGTAACGATTTTTTCATAAAAGTCCATCTTCTTAGACTAGTGGTAACTTTACAGGCAGTTAAATATTTCTATGTGATGACATCACTTGGGAGTTGTAAATATGGCTGTCTTGTATACACTGATATTTTAGTCATTCATAAACTAGAAACAGCGAAACAGGTAAAACCATAGATTTTAAAAAATGCCAATGGGACTTAAAAATTACTATAGTCACTCCATAATCCATTGCAGGAATATTTTACGGTACTAGATTCAATGTTGAGAACAATTGAATGTTTCTTAACAACCAGGCAGATGCTCTGTTTTCTGCTCATTCTCACTAAGAATGATTCAGCCAATATTTGGAACAAAGACAAATTCCAAGGAAAGGATAATGCAGAGAAATTTATTAATCATTTGACTTTCAGCAAAGTTCTCCAGGCATTGTTCAAACTTCTGCTGAAGTTGTTAATATGAATGCCAAAATTAAAATCCAAATGAAGATGCAATGGCAGCTTCATTCTTTACAAGGAAATCAGTATATTTTTGGACCTGGAGGAATTGTTAGCTTTCCCTTCTGCCACCCTATCCATTTCATTTCCGAAAATATTTTCCATAGTTTTCCCTTTTTAGATTACTGTATTTCTTAGGGTACTTACAGTTCCTGGCCGTGGATATGGCACTCGCCCTTGGTAGGGAACCCACTGGTAGTTTGGGCCATCTCGGTGGGCATAGGGACCGAGAAATACCCTCCTCACGTCTGTCATGCTGTACATGCACACCGCTGACCCCTTGAAGATATTACTAAAAATGAGGGGAGAAGAAATCAAATCAGGTTCTTTAAGTTATCAGTCGGTTTAATTGAGTGGAAGAGCTATGGGAATAGCAGCTTGTTGCTTTCTAATTTATTGCATGTGCTGATTATCAAAACTCTGACATGCTCTCCGAGCAATCCTAACTCACCTCTTGTGAAAGTTCAGCAGAACTGATACGATCTCTCAGACATTTTCCTAGGCAGATGGCTGCTATTCCACTATTTAAAACATATTGTCCCCAGAAGGCCAAAGCTCCAATTTGAGTAAACTTCAACGGGGCTGTCCCTAGAGGACTATTCAATTCTTTCCTACACTTTGCATTTTTCTATTTTTTTTTTCAGCAGTCTCTACTCTCATTTGTATAGGACACACACAAACTTCAGTGTCATTTCTTACCTTGAGATTTCTTACAGAAGACAGTAAGTACTTGTAAATCTCCCTCTTCTGTGCCTGGTTATCACTAGAAACATTCTTTCTGTTTAGAAACTAAAGCTTTTGTCCTTCACAGATAAACGTGACAATGCAACCAGTACTGCAAACCTTCCTCAGGCCAAAGCTACAAGTATAATTTCGGTCTTCGTGAAAGCACAATGAAACTAAAACATTGAAGTCACAGTTATACATGATTCAATAACAGAACTTTTGAAAGATTGTTAAACTTTCCAGGTTTCAGCAATATTTTTTATTAATATCTTCTTGACTAGCCAATTTCTCACGCCGCAGATCTTCTGTTTCACCCTGCCCCCAAACAAGCATATTTATGCTTGTGTTATTTTTCCAGGTCTGTGTGGAAAGGGCAACAAATTCTGATCCCCACTATAAAAAGCCAATTCAATGGCAAGAACAGCCTGAGAAACTGATAGTCTTTGTGATTACTTGCTCCAGAGTGATGATGTACATTGCTCATAAGAAAAGAAACCTAATTCATTACTTCTTACTGCCACTGACTTCTCAGTTCAAAGGTTAAGAAAATTTTGTGTTTCATAAAAACATTTTTAACAAAGAGACCTCTTTAAAACGAGCAGCCACCCAAGCTCCCATGCAAGTAAAATGATACATTCTGTACCTGGAAGTTGTAAACACTCCATAGACTATTGGATTTTTAGGATCTTTTGAGTTCATTAGGAACACATCCTCTGTAACAATAACAAGAGATGGAAAATAAAACTAAGTTAAATTCATATGGATAATACCTGAAAACACTTCTGTATTGAAAGCCATTTCTGCCACTTACGTAGTTCATCAAAGTGTGTGTCAATGCCATTGGGTCCTGGCACAGAACAAATCAGACGCGCTTTGAGGAAAGTCGTCCATTTGTTAACAAGGCTCCTGTGTCCACCAAAGTCATTCTAATAACAAAAGTATTTTGCATTAATATCTTGTAACAGTCTATGTTTGAAGCATCAACAGAGTACAGAGAAAATACAGTAAATAACCACAAGATGCTACTTACAGAAAACGGAGAAAAGAACCCACCTTCTATACACAAAAGCATTATTATGCTGTCAAAGACACTAATCCTGATTTCCTTTTATTTTACATTGTATTGCTACATATTTCATAGTAGCACATCATTTAAAAAACAAAACCAAGAAAACCCAACCCTCTTTACATATTGCAATACATGTATAACACTGGAGAAAGAGAGACAGGCAGAATATTTTGCACCAGAGGTCCCAGGCTGCCATGTCCTGGTAAAGCTTAAAGGGTTTGTTATTATTAATTGGGTAGCAACAAAGTAGAAATGCAAGTTGCAAATGAGCAAAGTAGATAAAAATGCCAGAACAGTGGGAACAGTTGTATAGCTGCAAAATTTATGAATAAAGTGCACCAAGGACTCCATACTGAAATTGTGCTCATGGATTAACATGATATTTTACTATAAACATCATAGTTGCCAAAGCTACAACATTTATTAATATCATTTCATTTGTAGAAACATTTTTAAAAGCCTGTCAGAAAAATACATGGACGTTTATCAGTGTGGATGAATGATTCAATCTGCAGTCATTAAGAGTCTTCTGAATTGTTGCCCATTTCTACAGCTAAGCTTAAACAACTCTCGTTAAATCTTCCTTTGCCTCTGTTTTAAAGATTTTCACTAAAGCGGGAATGGAAAGGTATTAACATTCCTTTAAAAAGTAAATTCTTCAAATGTTTGTGGCCTACCTGGAAGGATCACATTTCCTGCAAAAGACTCTCTCTTTTGCAGACACATTCAAAGCCTCAGAAGATGCCTATGACTTCTTAAACAAAACATTGTCGTTTGTGAAGCTTCCCCAAACAGAGAACTGAATAATATACCTTTGGGTGTTCTTATCCCTTACTTATTTTTCACATGGGATGATCTCTGCTTCAGTACAGTGTTCATACAGAATAGTTTACAGGTAAGAAAATGCAGTTTATAAAATCACTCGGATCTGCCCAGCAAGTGTATTCCATCTCACACGAAGAAGTCGTCATTTTACCTTGCAGATCTGCCCTATTCGGGCGTGAGTGGCTTTTCCGGTGTGCTCTCCATCAATTGCATTTTCACGGAAGAAGAAATAGATTTTGTCATCTTCTGGATTGTCACTCTCTGGTATCAGGTGAGCACTAATAAATCTAGGATCTGAGAAGACAATGCCGTTGTGCATGTTACTACTCCATGAATTGAATCATTTGACTTCCTTATATAAATGAATTGTGATTTCGCTTCCCATGAATTGATCTTTGCATAAAATGGCAAATATATCCATGTTAGGTACAACATCACCCATTAGCATGTGACAGGTATTTACATTCCTCTTACCTTTAACACATAGAGGTATTTGCTACAGATATTTAATGAACATACCTTAAGTTTATTATTTAAGCAATTAAACATTTGTGAAATCTCTTTACAAATGGTTGTATAATATTACAGCATGGCTTCCTAATTTCACGCATTTATTACTGACATTTTTCTTATTTCTTTGGATGTTTTGACTTTTGGTCAATAATCTTTCTGTATGTGTCGCACAGAAAAGGAGAGAATCATTGAGACAAATGTAGTATTTGTAATTTTAACAAAAAGGGAAGAACATATATATAAAAAAAGTATTTTACATCTAGAGAAGTATCAATGTGTTACTTTCAAAAAAATTGAGTAAATAAAAAAATAAAATTTTGATTTATATTGTCTACTTCCACACTGTGATACCCTAAATCCCAACATTTTTTCAGAAGAGAAGTGCGTTTGTAAATTTCTGTTCAAGTTGTTGAAATACTGTGTCTTGACATTTTTTATTTTTTTATTCATAGAAAACCTTAATTTCTTGACAATCAGAGTGACAACATTATTTTGTGATAAAGAAGACACACCAACAACTGAAAATATGTAAAATGCAGACATCCTGATCGGTTACGTAAAAAATGGTGGAAAGAAGATTTGGGAGAGGAGTTTATAGAAATCATAAGTGCAAATTCATACCAGTGGTGAATCTGGCTCATCACTGTATTTTACAGAGATACTTCAGCTGCTATCTTTCACTATATTTGGAAAAAGAAGGCATATCCAACAGAATTACCAATCTGTTTTATAACCATTTTACATCCTGCTGGGATAATTAACTGCAAACTATATTTAACTACTCAAAGAGTCCTGTTCTTATGTGAAATTATAAGCTATTTTAGTGTCATGCATTAACATCTTTTCAGTGTATGTTTATTGCTATATAGTCATGGAAATAATGAAGTGTACTTTGTTTTGCCAGTTTGCACTAGCTGTCCTGTGAAACCCATGGCCGCCTTAATGATGGCAGTGTTTGTAAGCAACATATTTTGATGTATTTATATATATATATATATATTTGCATGTATGCGTTTAGATGTGTTTATTATATGACCACATACTGCATAATTTTGTGTCTCTGTGTGTGTATATATATATTCTCATGTACTCGGTGTGTATATATATTTAAGTATAGGCATACGTATATTCTCATGCACTCTGTATGTATGTGTGTGCATATATATACACAGCACATGAGAATGACCACACTGGCTTAGACCAAGGTTTACTTAGATCAATATACAGACTCCAGCATTGTCCAGAAGTAATTATCTGTGACAAAGAAAGAATACGGTAAGTACAAATAATGCTCTCCCAGAATAATCTCCCTTCTTCCAACTATTTTCAGTGTAGCTGATTCCCTGAGCTTGGTTGCTTTCTATGTGCTTAATAACCCTCAACAAATTTTTCATTCGGTTATCTGCCTAGACTCTTCTTGAACCCATGCAAATTTCCAGTATTCATAGTGTCCTTTTGGAATTTATTACGCGTGTACACAGCCTAGTGAACTAAAAGCTACTTCTGATTTTGTGTTTTCAACATCGATCTTACCAACTTCATTTGGTGCCTCTTAATTCCTGCATCGTAAGTACCCACAAGATGTGGGTTCAAGATGTGGATGAATTGTGCTATAGCAATGCTCTTTGTTGAATTCTCTGTTCTTTTTCTGTTAATTCCTAATGTTTAATATGGATTTGACAGTTCTTAAGCAGTAATCTGAAATTTTCATGGAACTTTGTGTGTCATAACCCCAGAACCTCACTCTTCATTGGTAATGCTTAGTCTACAGCCCATCATTTTATGTGTGAAGATAGGCATGTTTTCCTCATGGTTTTCCCCATGGTTTATCACTACATCATTCATCAAGAATAATTTAATTTGTCATTTGATTGCTTAGCTACCCAGTTGCATAAGATCCTTTTGTAATTCTTCACAGCCTTCCTTTGTCTCACTACGCTGAATAACTTAGTATCGTGTGAAAAATTTTCTCATCCTGCTGCTCAACCTCTTTTTCAGGTTATTTATTAACATGTTGAACAAAACGGAACAGATCTCCGTGGAACTGTGTCTATTACCGATTGTTTATTAAAATAAATCTTTTTAGACATCTGAAAACATCAAAATTCTGTAAGCAGCTCATGCCCTCCACCCCAAACCCCAGTAACTCAAGCTAGTAAATTCACTTCCTTCCTTTCTAGCATGCATTTAATAGCCTTCAGTTTACACCGACAAAAGGCCTAAGATAAATAATATCTAGACTATACTGTACCATGGTAAATATCTATTATTTTATATACGATCTACCAGGGCTTTGAATGCAACTTGCATCACAAGAAATACAAGGCTACAGCTTGAAAATTTATGCATCACAGCCTGTGGAAGGATACATCAGAGAAAACGGATGCCCATTAGTAGATACTCTTCTGGGCTACTGGATCTGGAGAACCTCTTGTCTGAATTCACTGTCTTTATAATCTTAAGGTCTTAATCAAAAGGGTAAAAAAAATCATTCAACCAAAACGTAAACACATTCCCGAATGGTTGAATGATTTGTTTCTAGCGCAATGGGTTTTGTAAATCACAAGATATCAAATTCTAAAAATAAATCACTATATTATCAGGCATCAAAAATCTAACTTTACACTGGCCTACGAAGATACTGTGGGGAGTCCCATTTGAGTCAATAATATTGCTGATATAGTACGGGTTATATAAACTTGCCCTCGGTTAGCGTATTGTTATTCTTTTCTTTGCCTCTCATAATTTTGCAAGTCAACCTAGAAACAGTAAGAGAGACTAGTATTAAAGCAGGACTGATCAAAGAATGATAGAAAAATAGTTTAAGAAATGGAAAATATGTATTTCAAAGAATTCTGTCAGAGTGGTAGCAGAGTAGGGGGGTGTGAGGACTATACACTATAACTATATACTATAACTAATGTCATAGCCAGGGCGCATGTGAATATGCTTTCTATACATTTCTTACCAGTGCTCATCTGGGATGAATTCAGATTTGCAATTAGTGATTAATAATCCTAACTACATCCTTGAAAGCAAAGCGGCCGCACAGCCTCATATTAGAACACATTCGTTGTACATCATGGAACATATTTTGTTGAATAACACCGGTGTTTCTTACTGAGCAAACCTCAGGCTGTTTCACCATCTAGTTAAATGGATATGTTTTAGTCAATAAAAGAGTACTTCTTCATGTTATAGCGCCCTGATTTTATTACCTCGTGGTGTTTGTTTTTTTTCCCCTCTTCCATATAACACATCTATGTCTATGCAATGAAGCAAATAAAGGAAGAACGGGCTACATGTGTTCTGTTGCAGACAGAAATGGATTCATTTCTGTTCAGAATAAATACAATGATCATAAAAGCACCATCAAGGTTATACGTGTGGAGAGAGGGAGAGAAATGTGGTTGCTAATTTCGTAGGTTATAAAGCTAAGAAGTGGGTGGTGTGAACTAGTGATCTGTAGTATGTTCTTTATTGTTTCATTAGCAGAGGAGCTGTTTGACTTGCCTGAGGCCTGGTGCACACTTGCGTCTAACTCCAGGGCTTCAGACCGTGCTTACAACTCACTGTTTAGGGTCATGATGAATCAATCAGCCAGATGGCCGGCAGTCACGCAACATAGCCCTCTCCATGGACTACCTAGCATTTTTGTACTACTTTTCTTTGAGGAAGGGAAGGGAGATGTTGTCCACAGATGAGGGACTTCTCCTTGACTCTCCTAATTGCTCACCCATGCAGCAGGAGAAAGAATGTCATCCATGAATGTGTATGTTCCAAGTATTGAGACTGCCCTGCCTCACCCTGCAAAATTAAACAGGTTCGGTATCAAGCGGTCCCCATGGGAAGTTTAAAATAATTCAGTCAGGGTTGACCTATTTCATACATTCAACGCAGCCACAAAAGAAGTGCTGGATTGAATTTCAAGCTAGTTTTACTGCATGGAAAACGGGACTTTGATCCAATAATTGTAAAAGTCAGTGCACTGCAGCTATTCTGGATAGATAGGATGACTTCAAATTTCTGTGCATGAAATATCGGGCACTCTGTGACCCTAAAACTGCCTCCAATCCATGAAGCGCTCAACAATGCTCTTACAACAGTTCAACACTTTCTTGTTTAAAAACAGTCTCCCATTGGCTAAAAGTCCAGAAAGCACGTTTTGGGAAAATTAATTTAAGAAATATTTTGCAATGATTCATTGCTTTAAAAAAACACAAGCAGACGATGTGGAAGAGTGCTTTAAAAAAAACAGCACACATCAAACAAACATGTCTGAAACATGTTTAAGCATGATCAAAGGAGAAACAAAGCCACAGCATAAACATGATCAAAATAAAATTACAGCTAAAAACACTTCTCTGATCTTGCAGCCAACGTGAACAAGCTAAAAATAAAAAACTTAGCTTTTTATTGAAAACAATCAGCCTCGAGAAGCAGATTATTAAAGCACACACCTTTTTCAGTCTCCTTTCTCTAGTTGTCTTGGCTGTGGAGCTATTTCTCAGCTCCCACACGACACCTTTCTAGCGCCACTTTTTGTGTGCCCTCCTGCCATTACCAGCTCTGCAGACATTTCACTGGCAGCAGCCCATTAAACTGTCCTTCATGAGAAATCTGGCTCTTTATGGAAACGACACCTTGGTCCAGCTGCCTCTATGATTTATATGCCATTGTTTGCTTAGTTAAGTAATGGAAACATGTTTTGCTTGTCTCAGCACTTCAGGTTGCGAAAAAGCTAAGGAAAATCGATCTGCATTTGTTCTTTTACAAATGTTACTCTTTAGCAGCAACAACCACACGCGCACACACACATAGCCCAATAGCAAGAAACAATAAAAGTCAGAAATTGGATTTCTAACTGAATTGTATTAGCATTTTAATGAAGATCTATAAACTTGAAGGCACAGAAATTACCTTTAGCTGTCAAGATTGAGTAAGCTGAGGGACCAGAAGCTGGGGTCATCTCTTCATCACTTGAGAGGAGCCAAAGGGCAGCTCTCTCAGGAAATGTTTTGTAAAGAGTTTGAACTGGATGCCCCTATTATTGTATATTTACGGTCAAAATGACTAATTTATCAGTTCACAGTAAGAAAATTCTAGGAAACTAGGGAAATTTTACGCTCAGTAAAACTGCAATTGCTGTAATTTAATGAAAAGTACTGGAGGGTGACTGGGGCCCTGAGGAGAGGAACAAGACTAGGGAAGTTGAAATTAAAAATTTAACAACAACAAAAATAGACTCAGGACTTCATCACTACGTACAGTGCCTGTCCTCTGAGACCCAGCACAGAGAACCAAGCACTGTCCTCAGAAAATCTGAACTTGCAATCACAGCGAGCTCTGCTACCCACAGAGAGGAGGACTTGCAGCAGCAGTCACAAATGTGTCCAGCAGAGCCCTCCACCAGGGGCACGCTCGTCAAGGTCACCGGGGGACAAAGCTTTTAATATATGGTGATGAGAGAGCTAAGTTGGTTTGTGGTTTTACACACTTGAATGTAGTTTACAAAACACCAAAGCTTTTAGTGGTGTTCTTCCAAAGTCCCTTCATTTTAATTCTTCAGCTTCACATCCCTCTTGCTGATGACTCAGGCAAACGCAGACAAGCTCTCATGGATTCATTGCTTGCAGTGAAGCTCCTCATCAACGTGGATGGCATCAGACCACATCCTCCAGGTAGGAATGCTCTTTGCACAAGGGATAACTTGTGGCTATTAAGGAGCTAATATGAGGGTTTTGTGTCAACTTATTGTCAGATGCTGACATGGAAAGTAGTCCCAGGGACAGACCACAGAGTAGAGATGTGATTTAAAGACACTGTTTGCAAAGCCATGGGTAGGTAGAGGTGGATGTGTGGCACGCAGGCCATGCATGATTGAGATGTTAGCAGCTATCACAGCATAAGCAGCCCTACGGTCACTCATCGATGTTGCAATGGAAATTCTCATCAGAAAGAGTTTTATAGACTGGTGATATTGATCAAGCGGTTTATCTTTGAGTCAAGCCAGACTGATGCTGAGGAACGATGATCTTAAAATAGTCTGTTAGCTACGACAGTTTCTCCTTAGAAGTCATATCCCTTTTTTTTTAATTTTTCAAAGACAAGTAAAAGAAATTTTGGTGACACAGTCAGATTATAATAAGGGCTAATAAATTTAAGGTTTAGCTAAGGCTTCTTGTAATTTCATTCGCATATATATTCTTCATTTCTTTCTGATTCAAAACTCTTCTTAGAATTAAGAAAAAATAATCCTTCTCTCTGCAGAATCTGTCTGTTTTGTTTCAGTGGTAACTTGTGGGAATTTTTTTGTGACAGAAGGAGATTACAGATTTTCAAGGATGAAAGGTATTAAAAATAATATTAACGTATCACTCTTCCATCATTTCAATAGATGGATGCAACAGCAACATAACAAACAAAAAGACACACATTAAAAAAGATGCACAATGCTGTTACACGTGTAAATTCCTCCACATGTCAGTGCTACTCTTACATATACAGCAAGAGGAACCTAGTCGTCATGGCTTTTCAGAGCTTTGACTTTGAGTGTCACCTATCGATCATTCTGGTTGAGAGAGACATTAAATCTGAATTAAGTGCAGGGTTTTTTTAAGGAATTACAGATTTATAGTTGGGGCAAAAGCAAAGTAGGGCAAGTGTAGTTTGGAGCGTTAGTAATATATTAAGGTATATAAGCTGGACGCTGTCTCGACAGCGATAATGAGAAGTGAAGAGGGGGACTGAGCCATCAGGGGCACCTCCAGAAGAGCCGGGTCTTCTGTAAAAGCAGCCGGGCGGGCCGAGGGGAGGAAAGGCGAGAGCAGCAGTCGCTGGCCTGGAGGGGCTGGAAGCGGCCGAGGGGACCGGGATGGGGAGACCGGGATGGGGACCGGCCGGGGGGACCGGGATGGGGACCGGAACGGGGGGGACCGGCCGAGGCTGCAGCACCTCACCGCACCCGGCCACCTCCTCAGGGCCACAGGATCAAATGACCTTAAGGGGAGCACAACCTTAATTTGCGGTACTTAACACCTCTAAAGGTGTGCAAATGAGCCTCCCAGTACCAGCCAAGGCTTAAATCTCCAGGCAGTGCCACTGCCCCCAGAGCTCTTTCTCCTCCGCTGCCTTACAGGCACGATTCGGTAGAATATTTCTTGGGAGCAACGTTTTAGCTCACGCAGGAAGCAGAAGGAAGAAAATGTTGATCTCTGATGCAATTATCAGTTTCTGAAGCCTTTGTTCTAAAGAGACAACAATAGTTTTGATTCCCTGTAACGACTAATTATATGGTGAAGAAAAGTGAATACAAAAGTTCAGTAAAATTATAGCTTAATTCTCAACGTAAATTAGATTTCTCACAAAACAATGCTTATCATCTACCCACCCTATTTAATTTAAAAGAGGTGATTATTATCTCTTTACAGAACAACAACCAAAATTAACACCTCTTTTCCATTGCTCACTATGTTTTAAGGTGTTGTATATCTATCAACACAATTAATTTTAAACTGATTTACTTGTCCCTCAGAAAGAATAATCGGGCAATTGAGAAAACCAATGTCCTTCACAGAAGAGAAAGTAAGGCTTGCAGCATATCGTCTCCATTTAGGAATACTTTAATCTCAATTTTCTGCATTTCTTAACCTCTCTGCAGAAAAAGCTAACGAGAGTTCCAGCTAAGAGCCTGTTTCTTCCTCTCTCGGTCATTTATCTGAAGTTTGTGACATTGACGCTTGGAAATAAAAACACTGGAAAGCCTGTGCCTTAACTGTGTAACCTACATCTTCAGAGCTCTGGATGAGTGACAAAAACTAAATACCTCAGTCTTTATGTTAAGAAGTGATGTATTAGGGGAGCAAGTGAAGCATGGAAGACAAAAGAAGTTTCTGATTTGGGCTGTTACACACTTTTGGCAATCAGAGTCATGCTATGGGCCTGCGTAAACGCTGAATGTTCACAGGTGGAGCACAAGTCCCTGAAGATGCCCAAGCAGTTTATGGTAGATGACCCAAAACTCAGAGACCAAACCTGTTCCTCTCCACTAATATGATTTTCTCAGGTCTTCCAGAATGCTGAGATGTGTGATTATGTCTTGGTGGAATAGTCTTCCTCTTTGCAACTTGGAAATTCGAGGGTACAAGAGCGTGTCCTGAAGGCGGAGAGAGCATGCTGCAGCAACACCGTCAGCCCGTTGCAGGAGACAAGTCCCTGGCTGAGTGTGAGGAATAGCTGGGAACTAACAAGGCAAACACATTCCACTGTAGGGAAAGTGGGATAGCCTTCAGCAGCATGATTGGCGAAAGCACGAAACCCCAAACTGAACAACAGTGGCTTGACAAGTCTGTCTTCAGCCTCCATATATCGCCTGAGACCTATATTTCCTGAGACCTAAGATTTCTCTGTCAGCTCCGTACTGTGCATAAGCCTGTCTCCAGCACAAGCATTTGTCCACGCATATATTACTTTTTTTCTGCCTACAACAGAACGTGAACAAATATGTGAACAAATATGGCCTTTGTGTCACAAATCATCTCTGTTGAAAACAGGAAGAAAAATTCCGAATTTTGTACTGCCAGGTTCTATTCGAAGTGTGTGGAAGGGGTTGTGTTGCTGTAAAAACAATCTCCTCACCGACATCACGTCAAAAAACTGGACAGGACTCTGCCATCATCTCAAGTCTCAATGAGGGATGTTCATTCATCAGGAAATGATCATCAGCCTGAGCCAGTTCCCATGGAGTGATCCAGCAGAGAACACTCCTGTAGCAATCTCCTAACCTATCCAATCTCCTGTAATTTCATTTCTTTGTTTGAACCTTTAGATTTGGCCCCAAAACCGAGGTCATTTTGTCGAACTATGAAAAAGGTTTTGTTGTTATAATTAACTTTTACAGCTAGTGTAAAGCAACTTGACACAAAATCCATTAAAGGAAGATTAATGAGGGACGGCAGCAAAGACTGAAAAAAGGGCTGGGTGAATGACTGGTTTTAACTGATCTGTCAATGTAGCACAGCAATATAAAATGCAGTAAGGCATCTGTAAGTGGAAGCAAAACCCCTCACCACAACCTGAGGGATTCAGAGTGATAGCATCAGTTATGACAACCTCTTTCAGTAGTCATGTGAGCATAATATGCGATTCCGACTTAATTTGGCTTCAGTCAACATTAGGTATTAACAGGATTTGTACCCAACTGAAATAATGTACTAGTTTATTGAGGATGTGAAACTCAGTTCTGCTCATTAAAAAAAAAGAAAAGAGAAAGTATTTAATAGCACAGGTGTGATGAAAACCATAGAATTGCTTGAGATGATAGAAAAATCTTGCAACATTACCTTTTGCACGGCTCTGTCAGAAAGCCGTTCTTCTCAAAGTCTGTTTAATTGGCATATACTTTTATTCTGTACAAGGAAAGCCTCCTTTTTTTTTTTTATTCATTGACAGCATTTCAGAAATATTTGATGTAATTACTGTGACTTTTAAGAATGAAAACCTTCTTGGAGTAACATTGTATCAGACTCAAAATTTTAGCATTTTTTAAAAGCGGTGAGGGAGGAATTTGCAGCACACATGCTTGCAATACATAAACAGCAGGGAGAGGAATTAACAGAAAGTTTAGCAATAGTATTTAAAAAGTAATAAGAGTATGAAATGCAGTAAAAAATATAGGTCCTGTAATAAATGGGAAACAGTGGAACATTTTTTGAAGAACGCTTTCTACTGACAGGTCTGGCAAAAAAAAAACAAACCTGAAAGTACGTCAAATATGGAGCAGAACTGAGTATTAAGAATGACAACCCATTTACACAATCTTGTGAAAAAAGCTGATGACTCACTAGTCCATGTAAAATATCTCATAGGAAGGTTTTGCACCTTTCCCTCTCATGGAGCCTTTTCTGCCTTTAGTGGAATTTCCTTAAGCGAAACAGGAGAATAGGAAACAGAGACCAAAGGGGTGGGTAAGTAAGTAGAGAGCGCTGTGCCCTGTGACTGTCAGATTTTACAGCGTGTCAAATGTTATCATAGAGCTCAGGAAATATGATTAATCTCACTGACATCAGTGGAACACTTTTTACTATTTATATGGGTATTGAATTTTGCTCAAACGGCAGTGAAAGAATCAATAAACACCAATCCTCAGATATATGTCCATATTCACAGATGGTGTGTTATCAATGAATACTTTCAAATATTTCATAAGAGCTGTGGAGTGAATGGGAAAAATATGTAATCCAGTCTTTAAAATATCTTTTCTTCTGTTTTTCTGAATGATCATCTGTAAAAAAGCTCTGTCCCTGAAAGATTATCTGGTTTCTTCTTATACCAACTCATCTAATAAAATCTTCCCACAAATCTTGCTGCACTTACCTGAACAGAAATCTTTACAAACCTACCAAAAGGAAATTAAATTTTTATATATAAACATATGTTAAAAATACTCTTTTCCATAATCCAGGAATCTAACAAAAACACAGGCCAGCCTGTCACTTTAAAAGGTAAATCAGAAAGGGAACTACTTTGCCTTCATTTACGTAGTACGCATGTGGCAGCCCTAAGTGCTCAGGAACATCGAATTCTGCTGGATGTTGTACAAGAGATGGTAGTCTCAAAGATTTACAGTTTAACCCTTGTTTTTGAAGAAGGTAATTGTCCATGATAACACTACAAGACATCTCACCTTCCCAACATGCGAAACATTCAGCCTATAGCCACCAGTGATATGGACCTGAGAACAGAAGGAAAAAGAGCTACGAAAAGCATACCAACGGGGAGCTCAGTTTTAGTGGGTTACTCTCAACAGTCTTTTTGGACATGGAAACTTTCAGACCACACCGCAGCTTTTGAGACTGTCATTCTTAAAGGCGGTGTTACAACATTTCAATAATATAGTAATTTATCTGTAGACTATCACATCATCTGAGGCATTCACTGCTTCTGACTATCAACTATTAGCTGGTGAACACCTGTATACCTTGACATATCTTAAATGTTTCCATAAACTTTAGCATGTCTTTTTTACTGTATGGTATGTAAAAGCACCTATCTACATGTTTAGAAAGTCAAATTTAACAGCCATCTATTCAACAATGATAGATTGATATAAGTCCACAGAATCCAATGGAATAGCAAGGGACAGGTTACTTTAGACACCACTCCGCAACTTAAAAGCTAAGCATTGAAGTCTGAGATAAGGAATATAGGGTGCCCCAAAGATCAAGGGGAAAAAGAAGTGCCACTTTGGCAATGCAGCAAAATGGGCAGTTCAGGATCTATTGTACTGTCAAAATGTAAAGCATCAAATGAGGAACCATTTGTCAAGCTTTTTTTTTTTTTTTCCAATCTGTCCATCATATCTGAGAACTGTGATTCTGTGAATAAGGTATTTGGGGCTTCTTTGTTTATTTTCTCTGCTATTTAGTCAAACATGCTACATTTACAAGTGAAAAATAAGTATCCATTTGCCTCTCCCATTTGTCCTCTTCCTGTTCTCTCTTCTTTACAACAGTGTCATGAATAAGGCTCTACATGCTAAATTATGCTGGTGGTGACATCTGTTTCACCCTTTTGTTTTGCAGGTGTTGCCTGGTGGAACCTGGGGAGGAACCCAGTGAAGTGGCTCAAGTGGGACTGGAACAGCACCTCTCCTGGAAACATGGGTTTGCAGGACTAAATGAAGAAAAATCACTAAAAGATTTTGTATCGATTAAAACCCTGAAAAGGATGAAAACTGATCTGCTGGGAAATTACATGCCATATTGATAGACAGTTTTGTAACTATGTGTTTTCTCTCCTCCTCTGTTTAAGGGTTACAGAGATATTAAGATGTTCTACAGTTACAGCACAAAAGGCCTGTTTCGATATAATTTCAGAAATAATGAAACTATAAAATCTGCAAGGAATTAACAAATCTGAATTTAACTACAACAGATGCTCTATCTACATATCTTGATCTCACATGCTCTGTGTGACTACCTAATCACAAAGCACTGCGTTAGGCCCAGTCCTGCTCAAGTAAAGTCAACAGCCATAACTCTGCCAAATACAGAAGTCGGAAGATATCCTTGAGAGTGGAGCTTAATATTAGCTTTGCAATTCTTTCTTGGTGTGACTTTTGAATTGTGCTCTCGAACTACCTGAATGTGTTATCATTGTTTTAAATACATTGATGTTTCCACTTTGTCGTAAAAATAGGCTTTTAATACCAGACAGTATTTAGCAATCCAGTACCAGCCATCAGTTTGATATCAGCCGTGACATTATTTAATTTTCAGAATCACAGAGGTTAAAGCTCACTGAACTATAAACAGTTGGAAACATGGAGTGTAATCCCAAGGCACAGCTCTGCACAAGCTGTAATTTAAATCATATTGCATGCTAAGCTGAAAAGGCAGTGCAGGTCCCAGAGGGCATGAATAAATCTGCAGTCACTGATTTGCCACACACATTTGTGTTGGGATTCTGTAACTGTGCAAATGTGATGTCTTCCTTTAGTGCAGAGGACCTGTCATCTACTGAGATTTGTAATTAAATAACCCAAAGAACAAAAGCAATTACTTAGCCTTACAAGCATTCAGACTGGAATTTACACGATTTCATGAACAAAGAGAAGGGGAAGTTATGGAGACAGAGAGAAAGGGAGGCTTTGAGTCTGCAACTTAATTCACCTGTGTCTAGTGCTAGCCGAGATCTTAATGTATAGACCAGGTATTCACATACCTGGCTTACTTTGAACTAATAATTCCATCATCACAAACTCCACTGTGAAGTGGATGTTTCTCCATCTAAGGAGCCAATTATGTTTGCAGCTGGCTATGTGCCACATCAGGTGCCGGCTTTGAGCAATCAGTTGTGTTAATTGCAAGCAACACTGAATGCCTTTTGGGACAAGCAATTCACGGTTCAGGAATGTTAGTGTAAAGGGGGTTAGGTTCAGCCCCATTACCAAGAAGAAATCACAATGTTTGTATAAGTTGCAGACTAACAGTTGTAACTTTATGGAATGGGAGAAAGAGGTAGTAACAGACTAAGGGGCTGTATCCTCACACCATAAACTCTGCTGGGTGTGCTGGGCATCTCAGCTACTTGATGGGCTAGTAGCTATGTGGTAGTGGAGCCCTTCATATTTTAAGCTCAGCTGCTTTGTCCTCCCATTCCCCTGGTTCTGTCAAGTATTCCGATCCAGGCCAACAGGGCCAAGACGTTGGCTTGAGAGAAGACTACATCAACTGTCCACGAACGTGATCTCCTCCACATTTGTTGGCATTTTTCTTCTTTGTCATACTGGGAAAATAACAATTAAAAAATGCATAGGTGTTGTTTGATGTAAAGGAAATAAATAGTCTA
Organism: Dromas ardeola; assembly: GCA_013398915.1. Classification (NCBI taxonomy): domain Eukaryota; kingdom Metazoa; phylum Chordata; class Aves; order Charadriiformes; family Dromadidae; genus Dromas; species Dromas ardeola. The sequence goes on along the minus strand of VYZM01020095.1, from coordinate 331,523 downwards.
AGGGAATAAATTGCAGTGAATGCCATAAATGGATGTCGAAGGGCAGATTTATATATAAAACAGCCATTGAAGAAATAAAGCATATTAATGAAATGAGCTGAGCACTCCAGTGAGTAGAAATCAGCAGATCTTTCTTGGCTGCATTGGGGATATTCTCATTTATTATCAGCTAAAGATCTGGCCTGTGGTATTTTTTAGTATCTAACTTTTGTCTCAGTACCCGAATAACAAGTTTTAGCTAGTCTATCTGTTCACAAGGGTTGATTTCTAGCATGTTTACCCATGAGTCATGGCACCATCACTAGTTAAAAGAAGAAACCTGCCCAAATGTTGGAGGTGATGAATGGGAGTCTTGGATTGAATCGTTAGAGATAAAGGGAGTTAGTGTGTGGTGGGGAGGGGGAGGAACTGGTACAAACCTCAAAGTCTGCAGGTGCTTAGAAACAGCGTGGAGGCTCAGGAAGTGTCTCTAATACCCTTTAGAGGCTCAGTCCCTGGTATCCCACATGACTATACAAAGAAAACTTCTTAAAACAAAGCCAACTTATTTCGCCCTTTAACACAGACCAAACCATTGCCAAACACTTTTGCGTCTGAAGCTGTGAATTTCGTCAAATTCAATGCAACTTGCTCAGCGCTCTCTATTTTTGTGCCGCTGAAACCTCTAATTCTCCCCCCACCGCCCCGCGGCCAGCGTGCTCTAGTCACATCACACTTAACCTTTGCCTTGGCTTCTCAAAAAAGAATTTGTTTCACTCTATTCACAGCTTCAACAGTTTGGCAAACTGCACTTGAGTGCTGCGCCAGGCCTTTATATTGAACACACTAATCTGATTGTTTTTCCACTCTACAAACTTTGGGTCAACAATCAAGCTGCTGCCAGAAACTAATTAATTTGCAAACAGGCCCCATTTTCACAGGGGGAGAGCTTTTGAAACCTATGTCAGCAGAGCTGGTCACACCATGGTGACATGCATTGTCATGGCATCCACTTTTCTGGGTAATTCTCCTCACTAATTTTTCACCACACACATGAACTCAAATTACCCAGTCAACAGTAAATCTCTATTGAATGCCCACCAAACTCTGAACATGGTGGCCTGAGAAGAGGAAATTGGTATTGACAGGGTCAACACTCATTAAATTGATGGCTAGAGCAGAAGAGGAAAAAAAACCAACACAAGAACATAAAAAAAAGATTCAGAGGTATGTCATATCCCAGTGAAGGGGGCTGTAACAGACCCGTTCCAGCTTTGTTTAAATCAATTAGTATTCTGCTGTGTGATTCCCTACAAGCAGATTTCTGCTTAACTTTCATTGAAAAAACAGTTGGTTACTTTTGCGAACAGGAAAGGAGGCATAATTTGGTAGCTAAAAGTCACTGTTTTTCAAGCATCAGAGCTGCGATGAGCCCTCGTAGAGATCTCAGAGATCATGGGAAACCTACTCGAATTTTCAAGGCCTATAACACAAAAGCTTTGTCTTTGGCATCCTGCCACCTAATCTGAACTTTCCTTTTCCTTAAGCTGATTTGGATCTTTGCAAAAATAATAATTACAAAGAAACCCATGTCGTGTAATCTAAAGCGGGGCCTACACAAAAAGCAAAGCAAAGTGCAGCCTTAGAACCTGAATACTACACCTGTCCTGGACACTTTACCTTTTTTGCCCTATTGAAATTCACCTCCAAGGCAAGAGGAGAGGCTTCCCATGAACTGATGCATGTAGGTAATGTGTTTATATTTATACATATACGTATAGATAGAAATGGTCCTTTTAATCCTGTATTAACTGAAAGTACTACACAAAGCTTTCTAGTAGAGATTTTCACCACAGCTACCACTGCTTCAGCTGCATACTGTTTGTCACCTTCCTTATGTGAAAAAGACCATCACTTTACAACTCTACAAGTTATCCATTGAAATAAATACATATAAACAAACAATCCTCTTAGTTTAAGAAAAAGAAAAAAAAAAGCAAGATTTCTAGAGAACATAGGGACTACTGGTAATCAGACTTTTGTTGGTGTTTATTATTCAATCTGAGAAGGGTACAGAGCTGGAGACACGCAGGATCAAGTGTGTGACTCCTGGAGCGTACTCACGCAGATGGGTTCTTACACTGCTGGAGGTGACAGATGACACTCAGGTTTGTTCATCTAAAACAATGGCTATAAAAAGCAGCTCACCTGAGTCATCCAATTTGATTCTGAACACCCAAGCAAGATCACCCAATTTGCCCTGTACAGCCAGGTGCACGGATTTATTCACATCTAGCATCTAGCCAGAGCTTGTTCTGGACCATTCGTCCAATTTCCTCCCCAGAAAATTCTGAGCATAGGTGATGGGAAGGGCTACACTTTCAGATCTCACCCCAACATGAAGCTTACCAGGATTTACCGAGTCATATTCCCCACTGACATAAAAATCCTAAAATTTAGCAATTCTAAGGCGCATCACCAACAGATCAATTCAGTGTGCATGAGTGAGCGTAGATCCCCGAGCTGGCAATCACAGCCAAGCCTCTATTTAGAGAGAAACTATGCACTGATCTGTTTGGGACTGGGGTCATATCCCACAGCACTTGTTTTGAGAGCTATGAACTTCCTTCCTAAAATTGTACTATGCGCAGCAGACAAACTTCTCTGGTCTCCAGTGGAAACAGTGCACAAAGCATTGGACTCTGTGCTCCCCTATTATTTTTGATCTTACATGCTCTATAAAGAGAGTCACAGTATGAATTGCAGCAAAGCGTGCCTTCCAATCTGCACTCCCAGCTGGTTATTTTTGGTGTGGATAATAAGGCTGACCAAGCTAAAACCCATAAATGAGCCCACGGTTAACCATGTAACATATATATATATATCCTAAGTCATGGGTTCCTGGACTAATTTGTATCCTAACTTCCCCAAGCATCTTGTGGCTGTAACTCAGACCAGTATGTTTACTGGTGCAAGTCTTTTTACCCCAGGTCACGTTCTTTACAGTGTCAGGAAGTCTTCAAAATGTGTGGTCAAACCAGGGGAATGTCTCGCTCTGCTTCATCTTTCCTACCTGCTTTTTCCACTTCAGCCTCGAAACTTATCCTTTGTCTACATTTACCAATTTTTCATACCTAAATGCAACAAAACATCATCCACAGCACTGAAATTTAATGAACAAAATGACCTAATCCTAGACTAGTGGGGGGAGGCGGAGAGAGAGAGAGGAGATCTATTTCCTAGAAGGATTTAAAATAATTTCATTCAGGCCACTTGACGGGAGGTTAAAATTTTTCTGGTTGTCTTTACCCACCATCTTCATGATCTTCCTCACATCTGGAGGAACCGTAAAGCACATTCTCTGACAGATACTTGGTCTTTGATTCCCAAATCAAATGCTTATCTTACTTTGTATAAACATACAGGGAGCAGTTATCAGACAGGATGAGTCAACTGGTTCCAATACATGAGTATCTTCTGATCAAGTATTCAGCTGGACTTATGGCTTCCTGAGTTGTAACCATTTCAGGTCAGTGACAGCATAAATGCCAATTAATAACAGTAAGAAAGAAGTGATTATTCTGTGATTTCATAAATTCTACATTTCTTCCAAGAGAAAAAGAACGGGTTGTAATAAAAACGTATAGAGAAAAGACTTGTTAGATTGCAATGAGAAAAACAATTTAATATTCATATTCAGTCTCTCAAATTTGGATCTACAGATTTAAGGGAGAAAAAAACCAACCCTGTAAATTGAGTTTGTATTCCATTCTGTTCACATTATTATGCCACCGTCACCATAGTTTCTGAGTACTTCCTAACACTGTGTTAGGTGACATTAGCATTTGTCACACATGGAATTTATCACTGTGAAATTATTTATTACTATTCTTAGCAATGAAGATAATGGGAATGGGGGTGGGAGGGTGTATTGAGTGAGAAATAAGACTTGCATATATGGACATGTTTTACTCCTGCAAGGGTCGGAGTTGTTCCTGCCTGTATAAGCAGTGGTGGGAAAGTGCGGAACTTGGTCCACACAACAGCCTGCATGATAGGAGATACCAGCTGACTAATTTGGTTCAAATATAGAAATGCATATTTTAAATGCAAGAGAACTTTGAGGGGGAAAAAAAAAAAACAACACAAACCACCAAAAGAACAAAACCAAAACCAACACACACAAAAAAAATCCCCTCATTTTTTTCACTGGTAAGATTGTTTAACTATGCCGTTGTAAACTTATGGGAATGCAGACCTGGGAGAGACTTTAGTCTACTCACTTCAGTCCTTTGTGATGTCAGGCAAGCCTGCTATATGACAACACGGGAAATGTTATTTAAGTTCCTCTTAAAACCGATTAGGCTGTCTCACTGACTACTTCTGTTCGTCAGCTTTTTCTAATTTCATTCCCCCATGTTTTGAGACTTGCAATTTGAAGACTAAATATATTCATATGCAGTTCATACCCTGCTTTTTTAAAATGTCCTTTATTTAAATAGCTCTTTCCTTGCTGGAGATTTATTGTATTTGTAGCATCTATCTTCTCCTTTCTCCAAAAATATCTCAGATGTACTTTATGAAATAACGCCCAGCTACCAGGATGTTGGATGATTCTTGCCTATACTGGCAGGTTGGCCATTTTTCACATCTGCTTACCTTTGGTGGCACGTATTTTAGTGCCTTCTCTACATCTGGATTGGGAATGTGTAGGAGGTGAGCTGGAAAGTGGGAAACTAGGAAGGCATTTAGGGACAAGAGAGTGGCACAGAAGAGGGGCGTGTCAGTGGGTATGTATAGGTCAGAAAATTATTTGGTGTGGGTGACCAAAGGCAGATTATAGATTCAAGGATGCAGCAAATGAACACAACCAAGTCTCAGCAAGAGTAGTTGCAAGAGAACAAATATTCATTTCTAAATATCTTGACATATTTAATACATTTTATTAGAGAGGTAAAAATCCTATAAGCTAGCTGCAACCTTGTCTTTCTCTTGCTATACATTCCTCTACTGTGCAATATATATACATATTCAAAATTATGTGTGTATGTTGCCAGTGCTGGGACATCTTACAAACTGCCATAAGCGGAAACAACATAAAGTGATGTCTGAAGTTCTGTATGAATGCCAGGAGAGTATCAAGTCCATGTTTTGTGCCTTGGAGCCTGTGAAATTTAAGAGGGCATTTTCTTTTTTATTGAACAGTCGCTCAGCTTCTATAATTCTCAGCTGTTTATGTAACTGTAAAGTAAAGATTACCAAGGACAATAACCCCAGGGGACTAAGCACAGCTACTACCCCACTTTAAAAATTAAGCCATGGAAAGTATGCTAAAATAATATCATAGAGCTGGTTTAAACCCATAAAAAGCAAGGAAATTCCAAGCCAAGGCTGGAAATCCAGACTGACAGTCTCTCTTAACCCCAGGTCTAGTAAAGAGGGTGAGTGAGGCCAGTATTCCCTCACTTTTCTGGGGTGCAAACCAGATTCATAATACTGTCTTAATGCAGCTTTTGTGATTTCATTTCCTCTCAAACCTTCTGCAGCCCAACTCTGTTTTGCTTTTAAAATAAATGTTTATGGTTATTCATTTTACAAAATGTTAACAATTTAAGGCCACATCCCCTGTGCTCAAGTCGGGGAAGATGAGAGCGGCTCCAAGCTTTCCTTCCACTCCCCTAACCTTCAGCTTGAAGTATGCCTTCAGCACATTGCTTTTGCATTGCTTAAGCATTTGCTTTGGTACGCTGCACTGCCATTTCTGCCTTCTTGCCTCCAGCCATGCCCTCAGCCCTTGCCTGAACGCTGCCGTGGATGCCGTACAGCAAACACGGTGTGGAGTTCACCAAGGAACTCCCTGGTACCAGGGGAAGCTGCTCCGACCTGCTCACGCCTCCTACTCATCGCTCTTTTATTGCTGAAGCAGTTCATAGAAGCAGGATCTGATCTACACTTTCTTGAAATAGCACAAGCTTCTGATGGCTCTGAACTACAAGAGGCAATGGCACATTTAAAGGAAAAGATGTTTTTTGCCTATAGGCAAGACTCTGTAAGGTATGTATGTAACATCAAAGTTCCTTATAGTAAAGCTGGACAGGAGATGTTTTTTCAATTTCAGGTTGTTTTTTTTCTGAGAATTCAAAACTATTCTTGACCCTCACTGGGACCAGCTAAGACTGTCAAAGCTTTTTGTGCAGAGAAACTCCATGCACTGACCAGAAGAGCCAATAACGTCCAGGATGAACATATACATGGCTTATAACAAAGTACACAATTCAGTCTGGGGCACTGAACTGTGGCTTTTCGTATCCAGGATGACTTCCCTGAGCAACCAACTTATTTTACTGTGTTTTCGCAAATGCCTCCATGTCACATCTGGCCAACTCTGTATCAATAATTAAATATACACTGCCACAGTGACTGATGTATGATTCCCTACCTTCTAGATGAATGCCCAGACTACATGGCTACAGAATCAGTCTCCCTTGCTTGATTTGGCTTGGTGACTGTTTAATTATTTATACAAAGCAAAATGTCTTGAGAAGCCTGTGATTATTTAATATCTTTAAAAGACTTAAAAAGTCTTTAAAAGCTGTTGATCAGCACCTTCCCTTGGGCCGGGCACAGTTCAAAGCTCTCTTCCCAGCAGCATTTAACCTCTTAGGAAAGGTGGAGCACCTCCAAAAAGTGACTGTGTGATCTGGGTAGGAACTCTGTGTTCGTACTTAAATCCAAAAAACATAACGGCTCTGTGCAATGTTGTACTACTTTTACACCAGTTCAGGATGATATTTAAATTCTGCGAAAAGTTTGCAAGTTCTAAATGTCTTCTCCTCTCCATTTTTGGTACCACACAGCTGTGTTTTCTGCACCCTGTCAGCTCTGATCTTAGCCTTAGTATGGGAAAAGCAGGTTTAAGTTCCTGCTCCAAACAAAGTAAACATTAGCAAGGACTTTATTCCTGGATGCCTCACTGCCTAGCTATTAAACTCCACGGGGATGAGGGTTTCTCTTTGTAAGTTTGATCAGAACTGCTGTTCTTATCCAGCTTTCAGCATATGCCCATTAAAATAGTGGCTTTTTAACCTGAGGCTAAGCACACTGTAGAAAGCAACTGGAAAACCAAACCCACCACTGCATAGCAATCCATTTACTAAAAAACATATAAAGGTCTGCAAATTTAAGGTTCAAAACTCATTTATACAGATCTTTAAGAAGATAGAGTACACCTCATCCTTCACCGAGAGTTTATTTCATTAAAAGTACATCCACTTTAAGTACGTGCAAACGCAAAACTTCTTTTATAATTATATTTAAAAGAGACAATTGACAAAAGAAAAAAATAATAAGAGGACTAGCATGCCTGTAGAGTTTCAGACACAAACAATTATCATTTTTGGCTTCCCCTGTTAGATGCAGAAATGAGGAGTACTGTGCGGAAAGGCTGCCAGGACCTTATCACTGGGAAATTAACAGTAAAGTCTTAGAGCCTTTAATAGGAATGTTGCAGTGCAGATCTTAAGCCAACCTTTCCATATCAGGAATATAAACTTATTAAATTGCAATGGAGAGATAGATTTCAAAAATGTACTTAAGGATCATTCTCTATTACGTTATAGACAGTTATGAGAATCGTTTTGAAAGGCCTCAGTTTGATTCTTACCTTTTCTCTAAATTAGCTTGAAACTTTTCAGACAGGAATATAGTGTAAGAACTACACTGAGAATCGAAAATTATCTTCACCCTCTGCTACGATAAAAGCTGCCTTTCTACTTTTACGCTCATTTTGGACAACACTAATTCTAGAGATCTTGAGGTTCATCAGCTCTTTATGCGCAACTGTCTTCTCCTTCCCATCTCAAGCACAAAGCAGTTGTGGTTTCTGCACCCTGTCAGATGTAACCTTAGTGCTAATTTGGGAAAAGCAGTTCTCACATTTAGTGCTGAAAGACTGATAACCGAATCCACAAAGGAATGACACATTTTCAGCGATGAAGTACAGGGGCTGTGGACAATGGCTGTGCTTTCCCACTGCATAAATCCTTCTGACTCAGCTGTCATTGTGCAAATCTACTGCACAAAAGCAGATTTTGCTTGCATGATTGGACTTTATGTCATCACGACTATCATAACAAAAGTGGGTGTTGTGTTATCTTTAACATATTATTACTCCATCAGGTACCGAGATAGATGGATATGTCTGTAACCCTTGTACTTTACTGCCTCCTGAATTCCAGAAATCTTGTCTATTATCATAATAAAATAAACCCACAAACAATATTTCTGGGTTACTGGGCAAGCACGGACTGTAGAACTGAAATGTGACAGACCTGAATCTGTCCTCACAGTAGTCCACATGAATTATGACAAAGCTAAATTGAACAGGACAAAAATCACATTCATACAACTTGTCATATACACATTTATCTGATACATATATCCAATGTATACATCTTATATAAAGTTGTTTATCCCACCTGCAGTAGCACTTTGTGGTTTTAATTATGAGTCAGGGATTGGTTTTGTTATGGATTGTAGATACAGCTAATATGATAACCAGTATGATACTAGAAGTTCCTGACTGTAGCTAATAAGAAACCGTGTTGTTAAAACACAGTCTGCTCTTACACATTAAAAATTTGTGTGAACAGTTTGTCCTAAATTGCAAAACCACATAAGGAAACCTGGACCTCAGCACAGATATAAATAATGTGGCTAAGGAGTGAAAAATGTCTAAGAACAAAATACTTTGTGAACTCAAAAACAGGAGTGCAGATGCAAGCTGTGTGTACTGCAAAAGTGGCTAGTCAACCTTTCAAAAATTAAAATATAAATTAACTCAGAGTAACTGCAGTTAGTATTCCTGGCTCATTTAAATCAAATGTCAGCTTTTTCAGATGATGAATTCTCATTTCCAAAATGTTCATACCCTTGTATAGCTAAAGCCAAGTGTAATTCCATTTAAGCCATTGCAATTTTGACTTCAGTAGAATTTGGATAGAGTCCTCAGATGCATTTTAAAGTATTTTGGTACATGAAGCCAAAACCAGATTTTCTCTGAAACTATCCCTCTCCCCCCATAGGCACAAACAAACAACTAGACGCCTGATTAGGGATATCCATACAAAAATGCAAGCTATTGTGCCTTGTTAAACTATTGAATATTTTGCAACCCAATAGGTTGGAATGCCCAGGACCCCTTTCATTTTTTCCAACTATTGACAACTCTGGCCTGCACAGGACGCTCTGATTCACTTTCTGCTGGACTTTGGTGGCCAGTGGCAGATTGCCTTCAGTCTTGTCAAAAATTAAAGTCTGTACAAGGCACAGTCCTGCCCCAGGCTCTGTAGCTACTTTGTGTTGACGTGTGGCTGATGCCTCCACAAGCCTCGAGCTTCTGTCCAACTTGCACCCTACAGCAATCTGCTCCTGTGGCATGACTGCCTTAGCCGTAGTGTCTGTATATGTTTTAAATTTAATCACACTCCACAAATCTCAATGTAATTAAACCAAAAATGCTTCTTTATAAATCACTTTTGATTAGTTTAACTGGTTTAAGACAAAATTCTGCTCCAAATAAAAGAGGGGTGTATATGTCACAGATGTTGCTGGAACGAAGCTGTGCGCTAGTCTTTAATGACTAGATGAACGTAACCGGATAAATGTACATTTTACATACCATTTAGCCACCGGGAGTCATGCTGCTCTGTTCTGATTGGATGGTGATGCCCCAGAGTTCGGAAAATGGCAAAGTCCCTGCCCATGAAGTCTGCTGCTGTGCCAGAGTACAGTTCTCCATCTGTGAGAGGATGTAATTGTAAGCAACGTTTCCCAATTTTCCAGTCATGGTAAGTCAGAGAAAGCTGTCAGTCCTATGTTTATATTACGCTAATAGGGATAACGAGAAAATTACAAAGCGATAAGCCATATGCAATGTATTGTCATTGAACATATATGATTAGACCCACTTTCTCAGTGCAGAGCTTAACTGTAACCTCTCTCAAATGAGCTGTATCTCCTGACTGCCAGTGCAGCCACTTTTCAAAAATATGTTTGGATTCTTAGGCTGGAACAGTGACAGCTTGCACACCTATCCCTGGCAAACATTAGTATGTCTCCCCAAAAAAACCTACCTAACTGTGAAGTTACACTGTTTTGAACAGGAGTTTGGACTGGAAACCTTCAGAGGTTCCTGACAACCTCCTGGGATTTTGTGACTCTGTGTTGGGAACTGGAGAGTCCAGCTCATTCACTCTCAGTTCAGAAAGTCATCAAGTCTGTTGAATTTTTCATATAGAAACTGTCTTTTGGTTGGTTTGGTTTTTTTTCTTTTTTTTTTCTTTTTTTCTTTTTTTTAGCAAGCAAATCCTCAGTAAACAGTATCTTCTACAGGAAAGACAGAACATGCCTTTCTCCTCCTGCCACCTTTGTAACTGTGATGCTGGCAAAGGGCAGCAGCTAAGGGACAGAATAAATGAGATCATTCCCTGCAACCTTAACCCCATGCATATCACAGTGAACAAGTGAATTAAAAATTGACCTGTGATACTTCAGCCCATAAATGGCACATACGTAGCCTAGCTGGAGATGAAATTCATAGTATTAGAGTCCCCGTGTACCCCTCCTTGGCCAGCTAGAAGTATCATGGAGGAGGCAGTGAGAGATACAGTCTAACTTTAAAAGACAAGGTCAAGTTAAATATCTGCCAACTGGTAAAGAGAATAATAGTAATAAGTACGTAGCAATCAGACCCGCAGAAAACAACCAGGGACCAAAGAACAACACGTGTCTTTCTGGCATTAATGTAGCATTGTCCATGAAATTACTCTGAATTCAAATTGCTAAAAATGCATTATTTAGGACTGTGCCCTTTTAACATCCGTATGTGAAATGAGATACCCTGCCTTATATTTTTAGTATGGAATTAAAAAGTATTATTCCTTCCAACTGTTGTTTTCAAGCTACCCATCTTAATCAGGTCTTCTGTGAAAAAGACAAGGTTGAGGATAAAATAACTCTTTCTTTAAGCTAAGGTAATAGATTTTTCATGGTCATGATGAACTCTACCATATCCTTATTTTAAAACATCCTTTATGAACAAGTTTATCATTTTCACGGCAATTTTAGATATTTTCATGGTGGGACAACCATGCTCATGGCATGCTTATTGGATATCACTGGCATCTTTTCCCCCGAACACTGACACCATGAAATTATCAATTGAACCTACAGTGGCTCTGTACCATATGGTAGTCATGAAAGTCAGGAAGGGTGAAAACATGACAGCGGAAAGGCGTGGAATTGAATGAATTCACAGCAGAGATTAGAAGCAAATAGACCAGTCGTGCCCAGCAGGAGGTGTAATCAGAAGTGAAACAGAACAGCATATCATTAATTAACGATTTATCATTCCTCTATGTCATTTTCAACTTTTTTTAAAGGGGAGACAATCACTTAATTATAGTGATTATTATGTACAGGGTATGCAGCTGAGATTTTAAAGCACATAAAACCTTTTTGCTTGTGAAAAGGTCTTTGATGCTACGCTTAACCTTTCTTTAACCTTATCTTCATTTTCTTGTCTTTCAGTCTCTAGTGAGTTCTGATAAATCAATATAAATCAAAGAGGGAAAGAAAAAACCAACAAGCCCTATTTTGCTTCTGAGTTATTAACAGATCTAAAGGTCAATCAAGAAAGAAAAAAAAATCTATATTAAGTACTACATTATTAAAATTTAAACAAATATAACTCAAAAACTCATTAAAACTATATATTTGCAATATTTAAAATTGTAAGGGTTTTTGGCACCTCAGCTTCTAACGCAATATACAAACACCACTGAATGTAACATCTCTTCCAGGTTTGACTCAGTTCAGCCTAAGACTTTTTTATGCTACTAGGCTCTTGTGGCTGGTACTTTTTCATCAGTGGTGACAGAGTTAAAAAAAAAAAAAAAAATTAGTTTGAACTGATTTGCTGTAGTCATGGAAAAAGGGGATTTCAACTTTTCCCAGACAGAAATACTGAGGAATACCATTTATTTTTGTAAGACTTTAGATAATTTTTGCTAAATTCGGGGTGAGCCTCAAGTCATGCCCCAGATGTGCACATCCTTTGAATTAGTACTATTCAAAAGCTGTATGACGATTTTTGCCTCCTGTCTACATAGAAGTACATTCATCTTTGTTTCCCTGTGCAGACCTTCTTTTGGATTGAAGTTTACTCATTGCTGGTCTAGAAAATTATTCTTTTATGTCATCGATAGTGCTATTTCCATTGTCAGTAGTTTTAAATACAGTTTTCATTAATTCTAAGAAAGTGGAAATGAACAGTTTGAAAACTGACAAACATTTTTCAAGGGGAAACAAGGGGGGGCGGGGGGGGGGGGGAAGAAGAAAGAAAAGTTGTCACTTCGTATTTCCAGCCCGGTAGCATAAAGCAACATCTGTGCAGAACAAGCTGATGGCCCTCAGATGTTTGCATAGGAAAAAGCTCTACGTTTTGGACACAAGCCACTTTATCCTAAAGGAGTATCATGTTGACATATGAATGCAAACAGAAACACATATATTGACTTTACTAAATACAAAGGCAACAATTAAAGCTCATAGTAATGCCTTTTTTAGCAGGAGGAACCATTTTTCCACATACTGTAATAAGCAGCATGGAACTGCGAACATCTCCCCAAGTTCATTAGATACAAAGATGTAAAAAACTAAGCAGTACACATTTATTTGCTGAATTGTTTCTATTCAGCTTTTAAAGAAGACAGCATTCTTAAAAAAGGAATATTTTTGGAGAATACAGAAGTGTAAACTTCCTTTTTGAAAGAAATAAGAAAACTGAATGGATGGGAAATATAGACAAAAACAAGCCTTGAATGTCTCAGTTGTTCTCACTGGTGAAAGGGTTCCCAAATGAAATCTGCTATCCTTGGCTAGGGGTTTCATTCACTAAAGTTATGATTTTCAGACATGCATGGCAGTGGTTTGACTTCACTCCTTTTAAAATCAACAATCAAAACTCCCAGAAAGTAGAATAACTCTAAAATCCTGAACCTCATATATATTTAGTGGCTAATTTCTAATAAATAGGATAGTAAAGTTCTTCCTTGGTAAGAAACCACTGTATTTCACATTACATTGCTCCATATCAGGAAGCATTAAGGCACTTAAGCTGATTAAA
>VYZM01020095.1:296568-316455 GCA_013398915.1 Dromas ardeola | reverse complement strand
AAAAAAAAAAAAAAAGGAATGTGAAAAGCTAGACGCTGTTGACTTTGTGCAGTTGCATACCGGGTATACCATGTAATACTGGCTTGTCATCATTCTCTTTCTTTATTGTATATTAAAGTAAATAGTAAAGCCATTCCCTTGAGAGAAGCTCTGCCACAAATTCAAGTCGCTCCAGGCACTAATTTATACACTGGCCTTTTACACACACTTCTTTTTTTCCTTTCTGTTTGTACTGGGTACAAGTTGGAGCAAGATGTCGACGTTTTTCTTGTTTTTCCTGTTAAAAAGTGTGTGTCCCCAGGGTAGCTCATCACCAGCAATCATTAGGGGCTTCGAAGATCAGAAAATGAGGCACACTTAAGACTAAATTTTTGTTGCTGTCTACTTTAAATAGCTTAATTTTTAAATGTAATGTAAATATAATAAGAGTAGATGGTAGGCAAAGCCCTAGACTAGCAATATGGACAAAGTCCTGAAGAAACCAATGTATCTGGGCATGTTTCATTTACCAAAGACTTCTGAGATAAGAGAATCTGCAATCTTCTGAAACTATTGCTGCCCCCTTGGATTTGAAGTTGTAATAAATTGCCAGAAAGTTACACATTAAGGATAAAGTGAATACACCTGGGTAGAGTCGTTACAGAAAGACGAATCTAATTTGTTTCACTCTTAATTTCTTCTCACAAAACATCTTTTTGCCTTTTTTGTAAGGCAAAGGAGAAGGAAGAACAACGAGCACAATTAATTCAATTATATAAGTTAAATCAATTAGATAAATACAATCAATTGGATTAGTTCTATTAGATTAACACAGTATAGGTACTCTATACTTACATGCTCCATGAAAATAAGTATTACTAATTCAGAAATGCATAATTTATGGAAATCCCTCTGTTCTGGCCAGGAGTTCAATTGTATTCACTGCCAGAGAGATCTCTTCAGGTGAAACATCATGTAAAGGCCTAGACCTGTGGCCACTTCTATATCTCCACCTCACATGCAGGTACAGTTGGCTGACAAACCTTCCTTGGCAGCAAAACTGACATAAGAAATTACTTACTCCTGCTCTCACTTTGCTCTCAGCTGTGCTGGTGCGACCAACAGTGTGGCCAGTCTGTAAACTGGGCGATTAAAATACCTCCAGAGTCACCTAGCTCTGGGGAGGAGAAACACTTTGCAGAATCAAGGTCTTACAGAGGTACAAAGTGGCTCTTGTGATACTTGATTCTTGGTTTACACACACCTTGTTTCTCAAGACACCTGGGTCAACTGTATTAAAAATGAAACCAGAATGACTTCAGCCTGGAAATAAACTGCATAAAAGAAAGCCTTATAATAGGTGCTACAAGGAGGAAAAAAAAAGCAGAAAAGTGGCAACTATTTACAGTGAATGCACATCTCACCAAACTTGTATTGTGGCACCTACCTACTAAAAGAGAAGCTGTCAGCAGTTTAGGATCATAAGGGCTTTTCCCTCGGCCATTTTCAAAATGTGAATCTTCCATTCTAAAAATGTTGTCCTGTAGAGTGGAAAAAAAGAAAGAAAAGGCAACATTATTTGATGAAAGAACACTAAAAATAAATTGAGCTAAATAGAGTGCAGTATATGTGATTCATACTGGGTTTTGTGGCTTCAGAGAAGTCAAATTATAATACTAGGTGAGGATCTGGCAAAAGTACCCACCTCCTAATCAGTATTGTGTTGAAGGATAGTCAAAAACACAAATACACATGCACCGCTTGTGTCTCATTTACTCTACTTCATATACAATTTACTTGGTTTCATTGAATACCTTTTGCTTTCACTGAGAACGTGTCTGAGTAACAGTAACTGAAGAAGCTGGAATTTGAAACTTTTGTCTGAAAAAGGACAAACCTTATTTTTCACTGACTGTACTTTTCTGAAATATCCTGCAAGTGCAGATTAGTACATAATACAATGTTAAATTCTGCTTCCGAACCTGCGTATTTAGTGACTTACTGTTTCATGCATCCTCAAATTCAATTTTAACTGCGTCAGGAGAGCATTTTTTTTATTTTATTTTTCAGTACTATGCAATGGAGCTTTTAAAATATACAGGCTGAGGGCAAAGCATATGGGTATATAAACCAAGATAATAAAGGGCCTCAGTCAACACTAACTCAAATCAAGGTCAGTAAATCCAAAGCAATGGGCTTTTCAGTACATTTAATTACTTTAATTTTCACTGGGGCACCAAATCTGCCAATCAGTTTGAATAGTGTGTTTATCTTACGCTTTGCACTGAGGGTAAAACCAGAAGAATAGATGCTTTTTGCACACTAGACTTCTTCATTGACAGAAGACTTGTGGAGGTCACACCAAAAACTGAAATTTCCATTTCCTACCCTCACTGCGGTTAATTTGCTTTACACCTAAGTCAAGGAGCCCCAAAGCTGGGACAAGCCCTATGCCCAACAGTTTATCTGGTTACTTAGGCCTTTGCACCCAGTTTTCAGGTGCTTATATCTAAAAATTCTCTATGAGGTAGATGCTGAAGGACTTCCTTTAACCAGTATTTGTAGGATCAAGTAGCTTAGGCTGTGTAATAGAGACTACAGCTTGATATAGTCTTTTTTTCTTACTGACCAATCAGAGATCAGTCATCTGTTTTAAGAAAATAAACAAAAAATAAATAACAGAATATATGTCTAAACTATATGTGTTGATAGTAGAATGCAACTAAGAAGATGTTACAGTATTTCCCCCTATTTATTTCATAACAGATCAGCCCTTTACCTTGATACTCAAGGACTTACGCTTCCACAGTAAGTGCTTCTCAAAACCCTCTTTCTTATTTTTAACATCCCTTTCAAAACATAGAACCATAGGGCTGCTGGCTGGGAGGGCTCTCTAGATATCATTAAGTCCAGAAGGACCTGAAAGAAGACTATTGTCAGCACAGGGTATGGTCAGTTTTGGTTTTGTCTTGCCAAGTCATGAAAACCTTCAGGAATGTAAATTTTATAACCTTTCTGGGCAACTTCCATTGCCCTCTTAGTGAAGATTTTTTTTTTCTAAACTGAACCTTCCAAGGAACAACTTGTGACTTTTTGTCCTTATTATATCATCTGCAATGATGGCAAAGATGTAAACAGATGGCAAAAGTGTTATAGGCTGTTCCTAAGCTGCCTGTTCAGTTTTTCTTCTTCAAACTAAGTCTCAGGCTAGAATTTCATGAAAGCTTAACTATTGTGTAAAGTCTAGAGTCTTACTTTGTCCTGTGTTCACAAGTAAAAGTCTCAAAATTGTCCTTTCACCCTCAAGGGCAACGCTCCAGTGCTCAGTGCTGGAGACTTGGCACTCCGCAGTGCTGTGCAGGATGCAAAAAAATATCAACAACTCAAATTCTATTCAGCAATTGCTTTGGTAATGTTTTTTTAATGTGAAGATCATTCAGACAAATAGCTGATGTCTTTCTCATGAGCAGCGAATTCAAGTATTTGGAAGCAGCGTTCTCCCTGGCACCCTGCCTTCCCCATCTTGCTCGCCCATACTGAATCCAGGACCAGGCCAGTCACCAAACATACTTCCAAATGGTATTATTTTAAACCTATTGAGTCCATGTTTCTATAAGTGGGTCACAGGCTATAGTTTTTATTACAGGCTTGTTTAATTACATCATGCAAGCATATAATCTCTGAGTGTGTATCACACATTTTCAAAGGAACATCAGAAGGACTTCACATTTCACTCAATTTACTGGAGAAAAAGGTGAAGGGAAAATGGACTGTTAGCAGAATGGTCTATCTGAAGGACCTTACTGCACTGTAAGATAAAAAGTTTGGACACAACTTCGTGAAGCTTGATCCCAGAATTCAAGCTCAACCTCCTAAGGCATGTTCTGGTAGATGTAGCCTGCCTGATTATGTTTATACAGTCATCCTGTATCTGTAATATCTTGCACAGTATTAAATTTCTTTCTTTCCCTTTGTCTTTCTTTCTATTTCTTAATAGTCCAGACACATTCCTTGCTTCTATCCAATTTTCTGTCTTTGCTCCTTCTAACCAGAAATGAATAAATAATGAAAAAGAAAACTGTTTTTGAAATTCTGCTGTAGGGTCCGTATCTAGATCTTGCACAATAAATAAAAGTGGTAAATTGAGGAGAATGCTAGACCTCAACTACAATAATAGCAAATGGCACTAATGCTACAAGCCATTATTGAAAAATGTTATTATCAATCTACATTTTCTTGGGATTTCTTCTTAGTAGATGATAATTGCTCAACCTGCACACCAATGGATATTTGATAAGGCTATAAAGTCAGTGGCATGACAGTTAAAGCAGAATATATTCCCAAAATAATCCCATGTGTCGTTATAAGACAAATAGGAAACAGATGTGGTGTAGGAAGGATCTGATTTTTGACTGTATTCTTCTGGTTTATGTCACTGTAACTCTACTGATAGGCAAGAAAGAGAGGAGAACTGGGTCAGCATAAGTCAGAGATGATCTACCCTTCTCTCTGTGTTTGTGGAATAAAACATCTGAAATAAGAGGCATGACAGGGAAATCCCACAGTGTTTTCATATTTCAGTTAAAATGTAACGTAGAGACATGTACAATAAGTTTCCAAATGTATGGGCAAGTAATAATGACAATAAATACATCACTGTTAAGTGCCAAATAAATGTATCATGGTTAGTCTGAGGCCCCAGGGAGTTTTCATAAGCATGCTATAGGAAGTCTAACCTGTCACAAATAGGGAGAGAGCAAGGGCAGCTCTTGGGTAACGACTCGGGGCCAAAATCAGTCTGCTTGGAGCAAGCAAAGACCAGGGCTGTGCCCGTAGGCTTAGGGGGGCTTTGGACAAGGTGAGTCTGGCCTTGTCTTGCACAGTACAGCCAAGAGCTTTTAGCTAGAAAACATGTACATTATTTGCTCTGAGAAAATAAAATCTGATCAGTTTATAATTTTGCAGCCTCTTGGATTTTACAGTGAATTGAATGCAAAGAATGATACTGCAGTGAGTCAGCAAATAGCTTAGTCTCAAACAGCAAGAAAAACTGTGTATTCACCAAATTCTCACTGTTTCAAAGCTTTGTGAGGGCTATTATAGAATCAAAACCAGGAATTCATGGCAAAGCAAGCTTGTCAGGCTGAAGGAAATACTCTTTGCAAAAAGAAAAAAAAAAAAGATACTCAAAGAAAGGCCTTTGTAACTCAACAATGAGTCCAATTTATTGTCCAAACCCCTTCTTTAGTTGCACTGGCAGCCCAAAACAGCATTAAAATGTACTTCAAACTTCTTTAAGGATCCTCACAACTAAAAACCTTCCTGTACCATGTTTTATTTATTTGGTGCTGGATTATTGAACTATAGGTTTATATCTGATCGATGCTTCTCTATAATCCATAATAAAACAACTGAAAATGAGAGACTGTTTAGGTCTTGAAGTTCCACTAACTCCTAATGACAACAACTGACTGCAAGCTGAAGTTACAGTCGCACGACTGCTGGCTCATAGTATGGCATGAATTGTTTCACCTAGTAAATGCTTTGCGTGGTGGGAGATTATGCTTCTGGCTCCTTAAAAGATATGTTTTCCTGTAGCACATAGCGTGATAGATGGCAAGACTCAGCCAGAAAGAACTACAGTTCAGTCCTGGAAATGAATGTGATAGTTATTGTGATTCCCATTCTTTGGCCCGATGATCTGCCATTTCAAGGCTCTAGAGATTTGCTTTCAAATGACTGAAATATGGCTGAAATAATGCCCAATATCAGGATACTGAGTGGTGACAAGATATTTCTATTTGACAAGACTTATGTCATATCTTGCTATTGAACAGCTTCAGTCAGCCAGTGTACTGATATGATACAATGTGATATATACGTATAAACATATATATACCGATTGTATACCCACATATACATATATACCCAGTATGATAACTTTTTTAACCATTTTTTATATCTCTGTGAGCAGCTAGCCCATCCAGAACTGTCTCAACAAAACAAGGACAAGAAAGATGAAAGCATACACTATTTGTTTTTGGTAAATACAAAATAAAATACAATAAAATAAAATTATCTTCTTTCCCAGCTTTGTACTAGTTTTGGCTTGTGAGAAAACGTGTGGTTAGTGGGGAAGAGCTAACCTACCAGAATGGACATCACTGACTGCTGAATTTCAGGGTGATTTTTTTCCTGAAACTTTTCTGTCAATTCACACAGAAACCACCCCAGAAGTGCAGAGCCTAATGCAGTGAAACCATTGCTGGTCAATAATGAATCAATGCAGAGCAAGCAATTGATCTGAAGAGTCTGTGTTGATGGAGTGTGCACAGCTACTAAGAAGGTATTACTGGTTTAAATTATAAGACATGGAAGACGTAGAGGGGTTTGACAGCAGTGATGCTCCCCACATGCTCTAGTGCAACTGAAGGAACTCATATCCTTACTGCTGTTACCCCCAAACCATAAATAGAAAGGAGCACATCTCCAGGGTATCTTCCCGATCTCCACAACAAGCTGCCAAACAGTAACGTGGGATCGTCCAGAAACATTCAAGATGCCAAGGAACTAACGCATCCTTTGTTTAATAAAAGAAGGTAGAGATTGCCACAGCTGTGAGCATTCTTGATATTAACATTTCACTTGCTGTTTTCACAGACTCCATTGTGCTACCATGAAGCACTTCATAAGACAAATAGATCAAAGTGTGTGTGTGGGGGGGGGGCAGCAAAACCCAAATCACCTTAAAACCCCAGAGAATATAACTCAAAAAGATTGCCAGAGTGGACTGTTTAGAGTATGACAATGCACCAGGAAGGGGTATCCATTTGGAGCACTTTAAGGCCAATATCAATGTCTCTTACGAGTCAGAAGTTCCTAGCATTGAAATATTGCATTCTCTGGATTATTCAGTGTTGGTAGGAAAAAAAGGAAAAGCTCCACTTCCCACTCAAAGAAAACAATTCAGACACGTTAAGGTCCGGATTTATCCCTTCTACATAGAGGCATTAACTGGAGCGGCTAAATTTGCTGCCCTTGTCACAGTCAGCAGAAAGCAACAGGCTCCTCTGAGTGACGAGTCAGACCAACTCAGAACTGCAGTTCTCAAGGGCAAGATCTCTCGTCATTGACCAGAGAGGAACCTTCAAGTGAATTTAGGTCTGAGCTAAGAGTCTTTCTGAAATGAACACTGCTGAGGCAGCTGATTGGAGACACCTGACTTTGAAAACAGATGCTGATGGTTTAGCTGTTAGGGTTTTTTTTTCCTTCCCCCCCAGCATATTAATTTCAGTGAATTTTTGATTTTCCTCTTACCCAATGCAACTTTCTGTGCACACATTTTATGACTATATCAAGGATATTTCACAGAGTCTTTTGAGTACATTTCACTCTATGAGAAATGATTTATTTATGAATTGTGTTACTTTTCAAGAATAATTTTAAGTGGAACAACTGTGCAGGATATGGCTATGTTGTTATTGTTATTATATTTCCTATTTCACACTTAATCTATTGAGTCATGAAAACTGTTAAATATGAGGACTTTGGTTTCAGGTTTGGGATTCGTGCTGTTATGGAACTTTTAATATGAAACTTTTATTAAAGTCATCCCCATGGAATGCTTTATTTTTTAAAAAATGCAAGTGCAAATAAATATAATGTGAGAAATTATGGAAAAAATACAAATATTAAACAAATGTAAATGTTGAGGCAAGTGGTAACCATTGGGGAAATAGGTGAAAAGTGATTGTAGCAAAAATGCAACTGTTTTAAATCATTAATTATTAAAAAAAAAAAGAATAAAGAAAAAAGAGAAAAAAAAGAAAAATAAAAGAAATGCATAAGATGGGCTTCTGACTGTTCAGGCTCCATATGCTATAGGGTTTTTACCTGCACACATTTTGGAGGATACTGGGCTCTGCAACACAGGCCGCTGTGCTGTGCTAAAGGGGATGGAGAAGGAACTTTACTGAAAAGTGTTTACCTGCAAAACTGATCATGAGCTCCGAAGATCTGCCTACCTCTCTGGGCCTGTCCTCAGGCAGCTTGCCCAGGTCACTGCAAGACCTCTCAAACAGTCTCTGCATTGATCTGTGTCCTCTTTTTCACAGCCAAGAAACACTCTTTCCACTAAGCCACCCTACTTGTAGATATTCACTGAAAATCTTATTTCTGGTATCGAGATAAAAGACCTGTTGGGATTATATCCAGCTCCATGCTTCATTCTGTATATTAATAAAATAGAAGAGAGCTCTTGATTTCTATTTCTCCTTTTACCCCAACATGTCACTCCTACTGGAAAGTTTTCTGGGCTTATGATGTTCAGAAGATGCCTTAAGATGCAGTAGACAACTCTGGTAAGCACAAGTTTTGAAAACTCACCTCCCTAGACTGAGCTGAATTTGGACAACTCACCCTCTCAATAGCTTTCTTTCATCCAAATCTCAACAAAAGTCCCACATTTTTCTGCTTTCTTCTGAAATTAAATGAATTAATATTTATTAAATTACCATAAACCTTTGCAAAAAGTGAAATGTTTCATATCTATCTATATATCTACCTGTTTATCTATCTATCTATCTATCTATCTATCTATTTATCTATCTATCTATCTAATTATAATTCAATGAATTTAATGAAAGGGAAAACGTGGCCAAATGGGCTGTTCGGGAACAGCTGGTTCAATCTATTCATTATTCCTAGCTTATGATCTGTAAGTGCTTCTGCTTCTGATTGGAAGACAAACCAAGTGTCAATGTCAAATAGTGAAGACTTGTTCACACCTGAGCATACTAGTTTGCATACTAATATTGGTATTTATCTAAAGAATAGCCTATTTCAAATAACTGTGCAACATATGTAAATAAAAGGAGGGCAAGCACAGTCAAACTGAGCAGCTGTTCAAAAAAGAAGTATATAGTTGTGAACTTGGTTTTGCAATATTTCACAAGCTAAAGACACCAGACATCTCATTTTCATGCGATACTTTTTTGGGTTTTGGTTTGTTTTGATTTTTTTTTTTCCTAATAATGTCATGTACCTATTTGTACCAATTTTAAGCACTGCCTAAATTAAGATTTTGGATAAAATATTGTTCTAATTCTGAATAACAAAAATAAATCAGCAGATATGAAAAATATCAAGGAATTTCATTATAGTGTCATTATACTATTTATTCCTTTAGAAAAACTTGCAAATATAGAATGATTAGGAAAAAAAAAAAAAAAAACAACCACCCAAAACAAACCAAACACAGTTAACATGAATGACATGTTAAGCTTGACTGATTAGTAAGGACACCAAAAATGTCATCCCAATGGCATATCAGATACTAGATACCATCGAGGATATTGAACAATTCTCAGAGGACACTGAGAATTAGAATGCCTTTGTATTGCAACTTTCTGGGTTGTCAAGTATAATACATCACCTAAGATCACCGTCTGGCTCATACAGGATGACCTCTGGAAATATAACCACCATACAATGACTGTCTGTTCTAGTCAAGTTATTAAGTGGTCTGCATATGTAAGCAATAAGATATACAAACCTAAAACCAGTACACGTAACTGAACTGCATAACCTAAAAGTCTCAATTCTTTAAGTGTTCTTATTCTTGCCCCCAACATATTTTCCATGAAAAACATTTGGAACAGATTCTAATAGCTTTAGCAGATCCTACTATTATGTTAAATAAATTATTGGGCCATACTCTATTACACGATTGTACTAGTTTTCTATGGTTATTTTTAGCATTCAAGACCACTGCTTTCCCCCTTTGTCTTCTGGATTTCCTGTATGTTATTACACTGTGGTGAGGTCAGGCATCAGAGGAAATAACAGCAGTGCTAACTCCTAGCCCCAGTGTTTTATGAATTACTGAGCATCAGTGATGTAATGGCAATAAATCTAACCCAGTCTCAGTCTTGTGTCCTGTTGTAAATAAATGAAGTTAGCAAAGGTGTTATTTTATTCAAGAGCCTTCCTGATGAGAACGAAAACGCTTCCCCCAGGGGATTGTTTGTAAAATTGCTTCTATAATTAGGGTGCTGTTTAACAAGAGAAAGGTTCTCCAGTTTTCCTGAGGAACTTTCATGTCTGAGTCAAGGGTATCTTATTTGCAACACAAAAATGACTGCAAATTGGGGAAGCAACATATAGAAAAGACTTGGTCAGGTGGAGTTAACATATAAGCATATGGCCAAGATTTTCTAATTTCCCAAGTGATTTTGTATGCTCCCGAGTTGGGCACCCAATTTAAGACTTGGTCAAGGGCTCTGATTTTCACCAAACACCTTCTTGGGCAATTTAAAATTCTGATACTTGAAACTGTTAGTCACTTGTGAAAATGAAGGAATATGTCTGCGTTGCTTTTTAGCCTATCTGCTTTTCAATGCCTAGCATGGAGAGATCTCTAACACAAGCACACGTCCTAACTAAAGGCTTCCAAAATCAGACTCTAATGAGTGACAGAATAGGGAGCAAGCCTAGAAAAATATTATGAACTCTTTTTCTCCAAAATAAGACCTAGTGAGTATGCTTACAGAGAATTTGTGCAAGTAACAAAGAAGAGACAGAGAATTACACCCACAGCAACTACTGTAACAACTATCAAGCTTTGATTTTTTTCTCTAGAAACTGCAATCTATCTGCAACATTTCACTCAGAGAAGCCTGTAAAGTGTCAGGTCTAGCCCAGCATTTGATACATATTCAGACTTAAAAAAAAAAAAAAAAACAAAACATAAACAAGGTCTGGAATACAGAAGCTGAAATTCTGACCCTTTGAGCAATTTTGCTTTTCCTGAGGCAAAGCTTAGATCTGAAATCTCCGCAATAAGCACTTCTATTTCGTCTTTGTTCCCTCCACTTGCTTTCAGTGTGACACCACCCAGCCCCTCTGCAGCCTCATTTTATTTTTCTTCATTAGCAAAAAATAATATCCTCAACATGTTAATAACTGATATTGCATTAGAGAACAAGGTATTTGAAAATCTCACTTCTATTGTGCACACGGAGACATAACTAACAGCAGACATAATTATAACCTCTCTCTGTGACAAGTTGCAATTATTCCTCATGGCACTGTGTTTAAGAGCAATGTATTTCTTATACAGGTTGGGATTTTTTATTAAAAAAGTCAAGAATGTTTGATATTCTTTTCCCAGTGCAAAAAAAAACTTTGCTGAGACAGAAACAGATGGATTTAAGTGTTTTTGATTCAGGGTGACTGAAAAAAATATATTAAAATTCACTTCTTCAGTCACTATCTTGCCTGCTTTTCTAGCACCCAGGAGTCCCCAGAAGGGGAGGGAGTCAGCAACGCTGGCAAGAATATGCAATACACTCAGCTCATATGTCTATATATGTGCACTCATAAGTAGGAATGCACAATGTCAGTGGGGCTAATCAGCAGCCAACCAGATAACTTAATTACTGATATTTGTATTTTCAAAGAAGAAATGCTGCTTTTCATTTAACAGAACTTTGGCTCAAAATCCTGGCTGTTTCACCCAGAAAGATCATAGTGTAGTGTAGTGTAGTCTTGTACAGTATAATACAGATCAACTTTGTTGATCGAAGCAAACTGACAAACACACCAACCTCTTGCAGGAAAGAAGTAGTTCTCCTTAAAGTTCTGTTGATTTCTGGGATAATTTTCTGTAGCCAATTTTAATGGAATCCAAATTATTAAGCTATTCAGCTTTTCTTGAGAAAGAAAGATGACATTCAGATTACTTCACGTTTCCTCACCCACCACCAGACCACAGCCACAGCGTGGAATGGTTACGGTCATGAATTGGGCAGGACCTGCGTGTGCTCAGAGGAGGGTTAAGGACTGTAACGATAAACCCTACAGACTGCAACTAAGAGCAATGCCATCCCAAATGGCAGTGTGATCCCTGAGACCTTCGTGCATGTCTTCTCGGGCCCTGCTCTCAGAGCTTCAACCTGGCGCCCACTGAAGTCAATGGAAGATTCCCCTCGAGTTCAGTGAACGCTGGAGGAATCTTTCTCATATTCCTTGCCATGTTTACATGTTAACTCGAGGTCACAGAAATCCTTCCAAATGACTACGATTTAAAACAGTTGTTCTCCATCACCATCAGTTTCAAAGGTTTGAACTG
The DNA here is from genome assembly GCA_013398915.1 of Dromas ardeola. Taxonomy (NCBI): domain Eukaryota; kingdom Metazoa; phylum Chordata; class Aves; order Charadriiformes; family Dromadidae; genus Dromas; species Dromas ardeola. The sequence goes on along the minus strand of VYZM01020095.1, from coordinate 304,346 downwards.
ATGAATACACGACTTCTAAACTTGCATCTGTACCATCACCCTTCTGCTTTTTGTCACCATTAAAGTAACAGCAATAACCACTGAGAAGAAAAATCATGTGTGTCCTTAATCCATACTGATTACTTGTTTTAGAATATCTGACTGAAATGCAAACTTCATTTGCATTTATGCAGATAAATGTTAAATGTTTAACTGCACTTCGCTGTTGATCCTTGAAATGTATAATTACACACAAACACACACATGCCCAAACAAAAATAATAAGACCTGGAATATTAATCTCACCTGCTGTGCCAAATCACCCTTTTAATTTGTTATCCATAATCAAAAGCACCTTTAGACAATGAGCTGCGTTCTCTCCTCAGCGACGCTTGTGCAACCCCAGTGAAAGCCAATATAACTAAAGGAAAAAGTCAGTTTTGGAGATTATCAAACTGGACAAATACCAGAAGGATCCATGTGGTTTTTGCACATCCACAATATAAACACAATTTTTATGTCGTTGGTTTGCTTCTAAACCATCTTGTCTTAGCTTTACAACTGGAGTGTTTCCTTACTGTAAGTTAGCCCTGGATCCAGAAAATTTGATCCTAATTGGTAGGGAAAAAACACATGCCTTTGTATTTATTTATTAAAATCTTCTCAGACCATCTGCAAGATAATGCTGCTCAGCTTTCTATCACCTCGGATGTAAACACTTCAACAGGAGAAGGTGTTTGTGCTGTTTGAGGCACCTTCTGAACTCTGCTGAGCTTATCTTCTCTTTATAGATGAAACTTTGTTTACCTAAGATTTGAACGCTGATTACAGGCCCCTGAGAAATAGGAGGACTTTTCAAAACGTTGTCAACTATAATTGGCTCCTGTCGAAACGTAGGTCCCTCAGAAAGGGAAGAACTCAGAGGTACGGTCTTGTAGGAAAAGTGACCAAACATCTGCAATGATGCTGGAGTTTCCTTGTAAGAAAAGTCTCACGAGGGCCAGCAAGGTCCGCCAGTCCCATACTGCACATTTAGAGATGCACAGAAAAACTGTGGGAATGAAACGTATCTTTCCCCTTTCCTTTTCTTTTGTATGCAGGCATTAAAATTAACACTTACAAATGGAATCTGAAATATAATAGCCCAGCTGCCTTCCTGTTTCAGGAGGTGTTAGCGGTAGCAGAGAAGTCAAACTGCAGGATTGTCATTTTATTGTTATATCAGTGACTAAGCATCTGCTCCGAAGCCCATTCAGTCTATGGCACTCTCCTCTCATCTTTCAGCGGTCTCTGATGAAGGCCTCAAAAGACCAGAAGAAGAATCGCTTTTTGTATAGATTAAAGAAACAGGAATTTTAAAACTACATTTCTGCCTGAAAATGTTTTATTTGTCTATGTTAAGGAATAAAATCTCATATTACCAACTGAAAGCAGCTAGAATAAACCAAAACAACTTGTATATTTACACCGAGGACTTTCTGGCATTGTTTCCTTCTGTATCTTTCTTACAGAAAGTAATTTTGCAAACACTATTATAGTACCTCATTTTATAGATCAAGAACAAGACTTTTTAAAATTTTATTTTATTTTTTATGAATGAGGTCAATGCCCAGTAGCAGTCAAAAAAGCAAATTTAATCTTAGGAGTTTCAAGGAAAGAAATAAAGAACAAAACCAACAGGGTCTTTATGCCTCTATAAAAGCATGGCACTCCTGCATTTTCAGTACTGCATGAAGTTAAAGTCCTCTAACTTAGAAAGCATACAGCACACTGGAAGGGATATGAAGAAAAGAAGACTGTTCACAGTTTGTTCTAAAATGAGAAACTGGCAGGTAGAAGCTTTAAAACAAAATAAAGGGAAGTTGTTCACATGTTACAATTTGTAGGGCATGGGATGTTGTGGATACTTGAAAGATATATGAGCTCAAGAAATGCCAGTACTAATTCATCAAAACCAAGTCACTGAAAAGCATTAAACACAGAGATTCCATCCCTGGTTCAGGAAATCCCTGAACAACGAGTGCTGGAGCCTGGGAGACTAACTATATCACTAAGCGCTGCTGCATGCTCGCCGCCTTATTCTCTTCCACTGGCATCCATTATGGGCCCTTGTGAGAACCGAGATACTGGGCTAAATGAGCCTTTGGTCTGAACAGATTTGACTGTTCTTATGAAATGAGGCAGAGAGAAATTAGGTAATTTAGCCAGGAAATCGATGCCAAAGCAAAAAGCTAATGTTCTAGTTCCTGAGTCTTGTCCAGTGCCATAAACAAAAGTATATAGTCCTGCCTCAAATCCCAGTAAAGCTAATGGCAGCTCAGCTTACTCAGCGCACGCAAAGCTGCGCACAATGTGCCAAGGAAAACTGGTAAGCAACACTTGTGATGGGGAGAGTGCATCAGCTTTTGTGCCCAGTTAGTCTTTAGTCTCACTGCGATTCCCAAGGAATATCTCTGTTGCGTTCCCAATGCACAGACGAATTGCTATATGCGAATCGCCACTTGTTTTTTATTTGCTTGGATTTTAGAAGAACTAGCAGCGAAAAAAAAAAATCCCTCTCTCAGATTACCAGCTCTAAAGCAATTTATTATTAAATAGCTAAACGCTCGTATAAACAAAAATTAAAAAGAAATAGGCCATTTAACTTAGAATAAAGATCAGATAATGCATATCACACAATTTCATAGAGGGAGGTAAGTTTGAGGGTTTTTTTTAAACTGACTTTTATGATTCAAATACAGTCAGTGGAGAATCACGTGACAATATTATTCTAAAATGTTCCCATCACATCCAACTCTTATTAAAATACTCTAATCTGTTTAAACATATTGGAGGGAAGAAGAGCTGATAGGTAATTATCTCTTCCCGAAATTGTTCTTTGATTTGGTTTCAAGGTTCAAAGATCCACCCAGTTTTTGTGTTAATAGCCAGCACTGATGTCACTGGGAGAAACAGAACGGAAGATTGAGGTGGAGGTTGAATCTGTAGATAAATTGAATAAAAACATTAGAAACCACTGGATAAGAAAAGCAAACAAACATCCAACAAGTCCACCTCTGGTTTCATAACTCTTCCTTGTTTCTTGATGTATCACAATATCCTTCCTTTCCCTTTTTAATCATGCAAACTTACAGCTGTCTTTTTAAACATTTTTAGACTCAACTTCAAGTGCCTCACTTGATACCATATGTCACATATTTCCTCTCCTTTTTGTGAAATGGCTTCAGATAGAATGGTTTAACCTGATTTTCCTGCTGTCTGGATTTTGTCTCTTGGTATTCAGAAGCCTCTTTCTATCTTAGATGTCATTAATTTTAAGTCTTTTCATCAAATTTTGGTCACAGGTTTTAAATTCTGCACTGTTAATCTTCTTAACTAATATAAGAAGTTAAAAACTCATTTATTACAAATTGTACCATGATGAGGATACATGCCTACATAGAGCAGCTAAAGGCCAATAGAAGATTCCTGGTAGGAAATTACTAAGTGTGAGCTGCAAACAGAAAATGAGGTGACAATAACAGGATGTAAAATAGACCAGACTTGCTCTATCTTACGACGTCCAGATGCTTTTTTCTTTCTGCTGCACTCCTACCTTTCCACCACCTCTATCTTGCCATCACATTAGTTTTTAGCCATTTATACTTAGATACACAAAAATAATTTTCAACACAGGGATTTGATCTACTGTTTTAGATGACAGTGTCTAAGGAAGAACACCAAATGCTTCTAACAGACATACGTGTGTGCGCTGTTACATTTCAAGGAGTCTGAACACTAAAATCTAAGTTTAACAGCAGTACCTAAATTCATGTTTTTTCTCAAGGCTGGTGTGGATTCCTTTTAGCTGGATAATAATTTGCCTCAAGTCTTGTACAATTAAATTGTATCTGAAATTTCATACTGCTTCCTCAGTTCCCTTCTTGGATTCAATTTGTATAATTTTATTCTTTCTAGTTCAGAGAAATGTAAATCAATATCTGGGAATGTTTCTGAAATGCATTGCTTCTGAGCAATTGCCTCATTTTATTTTATTATTTTTATTTCATGGTCATGAACATTCCAGATATTATGATAGGTGCGAAAGACAAGCACTGTTTCTGAAGATGCATAATTCTCTCCATTGACAAGGGGTAAGGCTGGATAACTATACCAGCTGACTATGTTTCAGGTGATTTAAATCAGGCAAAATAACTTCTACCCTCTGAAATTAGGCTGTAATCTAAGTCTAGAGGGAGTAAATTATCTAGTACCAGGAAAGAGTAAAATACTGAAAGTCTCAGATGCTCCAACACACTTCCTTGTTACCATCTATTAATCTTTCTCGCTGACATTTTCCCTCCATTTCATTACCTACAAGAAACCCCAAATCACTATAAGAAACCCCAAACCTCTCTCCCTTTCCCCTTCAGAGTGTCCTGGTGCTGCCTATGGAGAGCTGAGACTAAGAATCAGGTTGTCCTTTTGAAGCATCTAAATGCAGAAAGACTTCAGACGTGGCTTTACATATATGAGTAATCTCGCTGAAAACAATGAAATAATTTCCTTAAATTCCTTCTGAATGGGGTTCTGAGACTGCTTTTCATAAAAGTGCCTTAGTGTGCACACAAACACATGGGTAATTAATGCCCAAATTTGATGGATTGGCACATAAAGCCTAATCCTAGCTCTAGAGAAATCAAAAAATAGCCAGTGATCATAGTGCATGAGAGATTTGGTTTTAAGAACAACTCTAAAATGCGGCTCCCATATTCTTTCCATTTGTCTCCAGTCATTCATTGAAATCTATTGAAGAAATATTGCAATCTCTTTTTAATGAAATAATTCGAAAATTTAGCTATTGCAACTAAATTCAGCATTAAGTTTCATTCCTTCATCTATGTAATGATAGCAGTAGTTATTCATGCTTATTTTTATAGCTCTCCTCATCTCACTTCTTATCAGACAGCTAGTATATTTAAAATCCTCCTCACAGAGGCACTAACCCTCACACCCACCCTTTATTTCCATGCTTAACATACCGGTTTTTACTACAGCATTGCTTCTGCTTTTTAGGAAGCCCTTTTTTAGGAATTTTGTTGCAGTTTGGAATTGACCAACATTAACATTTTTGAAATAAGGCATGCTCACTTGAAATAAACATTTCTTCGAAATTCTTAGAAAGCACTTAAAAAGACTGAAGTCCATTATAAACTATTATGTCTTATTATCATGAACAGTTTCAATGTTTATTCTGAGGTACAATACTTAATTTCCTTTCAATTTTTTTTCCATTCAGGGAAAGATTGAGGAGACATGTTTTCTTTAAAAGTTTGGGTTTATTGTTTTTATAAATCCTTCCATCTTTCTTTTCCTCAAAGAAATTTAGAGACAATTACTTTTAATGGCATTTAGGTTCTTAAGCACCTCCTTGAAAATGAGACTGAAGTTACTAAGCCAGATAAGCACCCATTAAAATGGTGCCTTTGATGTCTAATTTACATTCCACTAGTTGGGCATGTAAGTATGAAAATTCAAATTCAGGTAGCTAAATTTCAGGAGCAGATTAAAATTGTTTTTCTGGTATCTTAAGTTCAAAACTAAGGCAAGCACTTAAGCCTGTTACAAATATGATCCCTGTTAAGGTACAATATGTAATCATGTATTCTTAAATCCATAAAAGCTATTGCGAATGCGGTATTTTCCTGACTCAAGACCAGTGAAAAATAGAAAGCCACCAATGAAAAAAGATGCAATCCATTTTTGTTCCAGTTTAACTTGTGCAGTAATTTAAATCCCAGTTAGCCCCAAAAGATACTACTTTTATCTGTTTGGGAAGTTTTAGAAGGGTTAAATCTGGATTTGTTTCTGATCATACCCAGACAGACAAATACAAAAGGTGCTGTAGGTATAGCTGAAAAAAAACCCACAAACTGTGTTCTTCTTTTTATTTTTTTCACCAAAGAAATTTTTGGACCAGGATTTGATTCCTGTTCCTCCAAAGGCTAATGTGGCTCATGAGGGTAAGTCATCGCTTCACATAACTAAGATGTCATGCTTTCTGTAACTGAAATCTCCAGCTTTGCTTACTGTCTTCTAGTATCTGTTTTAAAGTATTTTCTTATTTATTATCTTTAATACCCCATGAAATATACTGATTGTAAAAATAGTATCTAAGTCATTAAGTGTTATCTAAACTACTTGCTGCAATGTCAGCTAAAATAAATCACATTTTTTAAGGGATTCTATATCATCCTTCTAAAAAAATAACAGACATTTTCCTTTATTTTGTTTTACCCCTCTCTTTAAGACTTTTATTTTGAGGTTCTGATATGTGACTGTTTTTATAACGTCAGGAAAGTACCTTGAGTTAAAAAATTTATTGTGCTATAATCTTTGTATGGAGAGATTTAGCATTTCTGTATTAACTAGCCTTTACACTGAAGTCTTACTATCTCTCTTCAAGGTAATCCTTTTTACAGTGGGTCATGGCTTTTCAATGTCTGCATGAAAACACATTTGCACAAAGAAATAAAAGCAAATTCACAAACCTACGAATGACAAGCAGAAAGGGCTTGTATTCCAGCTTGCTTTCCTGCAAAATCCTTTGAAAGGCTAAACAGCCTTTTCAGTGGAAGCACTAATCTGCAGACTTGTATCACTATGTTTGAATGTAATGAGATTCCAGTAAACACATGCACTCCATGTCGACACAGTGAGCTCAGTTTAAGAGCAGCTTATTTTCAGTTACTTTCAGGCAGCTAAAACCAGACCTGAAATACTACTTTTACTGAAATGAGAATGCCTGTGCGGGGATTTGCACTACCTTAGTGAGACATTCACAAGTTTGCTTATGGACAAGGCTTAAGTTATGCAGAGCTCTTCCACGATCAAACCTTCCACTGCCTTGTCCAAACTTTCCTTTTTTGGCTCCTTTTCTTGATTGAGGTTAAACAAAGTCAACTTTCCCCATTACTGTTCTATTTATCACCACCAATCTTTGAGAGTATACATAAATCTTGTACTCGTGCCTGAATCATTTATTATTCTGTTATGCTTGCTGGAAGAATCTTTGTGGCCTTGTTCCATGTTAAACCATGCCCAATCTTTCCACGTTCTAAATTCCATATGAGTTTCACAGCTTTTTATTTAGGAATCATACCATGATCTAGACTAAACTCTGCTGACTTCAAGGGATTTGTTCTTCAGTAAGTATTCCAGGAAAAGACACTAGGTATAGCAGCAGTAGGCTGATGAAGACTTACTCTTTCATTACTCCCACACTTGAGCAATGAAACCAGATCCCTGTTTCTTGTAACAAAAGATGAGGAAATGCATAAACAGAAAGGTTTGTTAAAACAGAATAAAATAAATTGTTATTCAGAAAAAAGTAAATGAAGTTAAGCACCTCAACCGGCTATAATTAAATCGAATGTGCCACCACGACGATTGTTGATATACCACCTTCATGACCACTGATGCTTAGCCAAACAGAAAATGAAACTTGGATCAAGCAAAGGGAAAAAACAACAGTGCTATTGGTCTGCAGTTTTCTGCTGTTTGACACATGGTTTGTATTGTAGGTGCACTCATATCCCTTATGAAACCCTTTGCAAGCTTGTAAATAAATGTTAGCTACAGAGAGTAATGTTGATTTATACAAAAGGCAAAATGCTTTCAGGTTTCGTGTTGGTTCCATACTTCAAACAACCTAGAAGCATAGGATGAAATGATTAGAGAGTTACTGTTTTGAAAAAGTAATCAATGCCATTTGTTTTCTGATTACACATTTACCGGTCCATAATTAAAAAAAAAAAAAA
>VYZM01020095.1:272118-296436 GCA_013398915.1 Dromas ardeola | reverse complement strand
TTTTTTTTTTTTTTTTTTTTTTTTCTAATCCCCCTTCAAAAGCTGTTTCCAGGTCTGGAATCAGGCTATCAGGCTGAATCAATCAGTATATATGCTTTTACTGTGCCCAAGAAGTAAAAATCTGTATTATCTGAGAAGCTACAGCACAGAGAAAGGACCAATTCTTTGAGAATTCTGGTATTAAGACTTTTTTCTTTTTTTTTCCACACTTACATGTTACAATTTTATGTAGGCTTGGCCCTTACCTATGTAGAGGGTCTTTGAAGGGCATCTAAAGATTATTCAGTGGACAGATAGCTCCATCACTGCTATTTAGCTTGTCTGGGGATTTTTTTGGCCTCGAGACATGGGATCGTTTTCACATGACAATGACTGAAGCTTCATCTTTCAAGAAATCTGAATTGCAGAGAGCAAAACTAATTAAGGCCGAATCGCTTGGCCTCCGAAGAAGCCTGAGGACTGGAGAAGAACCCGTAATGTTGGTGTCATCCTCGTATCACCAATAAGATGGTGCCACCACTGCTAATTATCTCACTGGCATAAAACAACTAAATTTCTATCAAGAATTCTTCATCTTTCCTTTTCTTCTGCCAATACTTTCTGAGCTGTGTTGTAAGCAAAGATTTCTGCAGCCTGAGACAGATTTTTTTTTTCTTTTTTTTTGGTGTTTTGTCAAAAGACATGATCAGGCAAAACATTTAAATAAGGGTAAACTTAAGGTATGTGAATAATGTCATTGCCTGGAGCAAGGCCAATGTTTCAGGAGGACAGCAGAGATGTGAACTTTACACCTTCTTGCTGACATATGAAAAGGTCTCAGATGAACGATCTATTTATCTAGTGGATTGTTTCTCTTTAAACAAAGGAAAAAGCAGAATACACTGTGTATTTGTCTCTGCCAGTTTGCATAATGTTAGGAAATTTTTTTTAAGTCAAAATGTATGAAACGAGATTTCAATCCAGCATGGAAATGACGGGGAAAAAATAAATTTCTCTCATTTCTGTAGTGCTCCGCTTACTGGTGTTGCCCATGTCATATTCCCACTTGAACGGGTGATGAGAAATGTTTATATCCAGATCAAGCCGCTTGCTCAACTTTCCTGGTGTGGTTTATATTAAATACAGAACAAGGCAGTAAGCTAGTAATCCCTGAAAGCATCCTCCTGATGAGTCAGACTGAGCTGTTAGCAAAACTTTAGTTACTCGTTACTAGGATTTTAACTCCATGCAGCGCAGAGGTGTGAAAAGGATGGAGTGAATTTTAATACTTCTCTCATCCTGAGCAGTGCTACTTGAGCTTTGCACTCCCGCAGCACATGGAATGCAATCATGACAATTTTGGCATTCCATTTATCTTCAGCAATTTTGTCACTGTTCTTTTTAAGCCAATCGCATAAGCATTATTTTACATATAAGAACAACCAAGATTGTTTTACATTTAAAAACAAATGGGCATAACTTCAACTCCTCAGCTTTCTGCCACCAATCATATTACACATTTGTGTGCCAGATATTCTGCACATAAAATAGATTACTACGAGGCTGATATTTAATTTGCTTAATTAATTTCATTGTGAAGGCATGTTTGAAGCCACATTACTGAAGTATTCCTCCAAGGTAACCATTTAACAGCTAAGTAACCTTTAATTACTGTGCTGTAATGATACACATCTAAGACAGATATTGTTATACTGTGACATCTGAGCACTTTAACCTAAAGGTAGTTATTAGCACTCCCATGCAAGATTCATTATGGATCATATTTCATTAATGGAGAGTATTGTGTTCTCATCTGATTATGTACTCGCAAACGTTTATTAACATATCTCCGTGAGTGTGACCATGTGGCAACTCAGAGGAATCCATAGATTTTCAAAAATCAGGTAGCATTTCTTAACTAAAATCTATGCAATCATACAAAAGAAAAGTTATATGACAGCTCTTCTGCAACTGCTTGATACATACACTAAATAGGAAGACTTGCTTAGGGATGGACAATGTATATAATTGTGATTAGCCATGCAGTATTTGAAAAAGAAAGAATTAAAATGCAAATTAATGCTGCACTGCAGGAATCGCTAGTTGTGATTTATATCACTACAGGTGAGAAGACAGTCCAGACTTGTAGATGACTGCAGATGTACACAAATTAGAATAGATTAGATGACATAATAAGTCACTGACAATTCTAATAGGCATGAATTTATCATGATACATTTATTCGTTCTGCACAATACCTCTTTCTATCTAAGTTTTCCAGTGGTGACTGGTTTTTCATCCAATGTGACTCTCACATTCTTTTCTGACTCATTGACCCAAAGAAAAAAACACATTTTTAAAAACAAAGTTTCCTTCTGGGAATAAATAAAAATAACCATATGTGAATTGTCTACGGCAAATAAAACAGAAGCTGAAGAGAAAGAAAAAAGCAGGTATTAGCTCGTCTTTTCTTGAGTTCCCAAGTAATGGTGGAAAGTTACTCACCCTTTTCCAATGAAATGAGTTGCTTAGGAAATAACTAATTTACTCAAAGTCCACAGAGGCATGAACGAGTCAGAGGCATGTATTTCATCTGAGTCAGGTCATAGTCACTAAATTATTTGCCTTACATAAACGAGGGAGAGGTGAAGGAAGGAACAGAAGGGCACAGTACATTTCCCTCACAGGAATGGTATTTGAGGGAAAATACAGAGATTCTGTATGGTTTACGCTCAGGAGCTCGAAGAGGAGCCAGCACATTTCCAAACAGGCTCACTGAGTGCCACAAACAGAAAGCAAGTTGTTACAAACTATGTAAGCTAGAACTGAGAACGAATGGAAGAGTAAATATTTATGGTTTTTTTTCCCAACTGACTTCAAGTGGTTTTATTCTTAGATTTTTAGGACAGAAAGAGTTGCTGTGATCCCTTAGCCTGATTTCCAGTATCACAGAAGCCGTAGGCATGTGGGACAAGCGCAAATACTTAAAACACTGCCTGTTTTAGTTCTGTTCTTATCTCCCACAGTCTTTCAGCAATAAATTGATTAACTGTTCATGGCAAAACATATATGGACTAACGTATAAAGAACATAATTATTTGTGCCTATGCACTGCTTTCATGTCCCGTGTTCCTTCCTTGAACAAACCACTCTGTCTAAGCCATGACCTATTCCTAAAACTGGATTCCTAAAACTGGATTTTCTTCCTGCTGACAGGTACTATTGCAGCAATAAAGCTTACATTGCTGTACTGGGTCTCATATTCACATAGAAGTATTGTTTAAAGAAAGATGAAGGATCTTCTCTCCTGTCAGACTTTTACGATCTTGAAATACCTGATTGTTAATCTATCTGTGTCATCTTATGCCAGCAGAACATGTGATGCAAAAAAATGAAAGGTTGTACACCGATAAAAAACATTTTCTTTATCCTTTGTAAAGGTATTTAGCAAAGTTATGAAGTGACACAATGGTTAAACTGTATCTGCTCTTGTTTTGCAGAGAGTCAGCCTCTTGCAGCCATCTTCTGTGTGTGTGTGGCATATATGGGATTAATTCTGATTCGCTTTCTCACGTGGTTCAGTTAATTCTCTCCTTAAGAAGCAAAGTACTAATTATTAATCAAAGCATCAATATTTAGCATTATTTTCTTACTGAACTATGGAATAGTGGAATTTTATGATTTGAACCTACTTAGCAACAAATTTGAGTCACTCTTTGTATAACACAGGGCAGAGAAAAAACTCAGTTTCAAAACCTTGTAAAGGCAAGGAGGCATCTGGAAAGTATTATGAAATCATTTTCACATAAATGTAAGTCTGTACATAAAAATGGGGATGGTCAAGATAGCAAAAGAAGAACAATTATTTCCTGTTCCACCAGGAAATACCTATGTACTGCTGTTTACTCACAGAAATAGTAGCTTCACCTGCAGTTGCTCTGCTTTATATCAAAGGAGAAATAAGATTTAATCATTGTGGAGAAGCCAGTTTTGTCATGCCAAATGCAGCTGTTGATGAAAGAGAGAGATGTATAAGGAGCCTGAAAGCACACCAAGGAGGCCTCCCATTGTGGAAAGTGACTTTTTTCTTTCCTGAATCTGTTTGAAAGATTGCTTTTAAATCCATGAGTGTTCTCATCTTTCCATTGGGGAAATGCCCCTTTTCTGGGAATTCTGAAGGAGTGAGACTCTTATGGCCAGAAGCAACATCAAGAGGAGGTTTTTTGGAGAAGCTCAGGCATGAACCTCTCCATCATTGCCGATCAGCCTGCACCATGGCTGTACAGAGCCTGTCTGGGCCCCTTCCCGGGATGAACCGCAGGCCAGTCACCATGCTGGTCTACCATTAAGCTCACACACAGTGAACATGCAGAAACGATAAATATTAAGTTGTTCTGAAAGCATAGAAATAGGCCGTGTTTTCAGATTTCCATGTAACTTCCGTGAGTTAAATATATCCTACAGCCTTTAAATATCAGGCCTGAAAGGCACTTCACAACACATCAGCTCTCATAAAACTTTTAGATAAAGTCCAGTGAAGTTGGTTAACATCAACAGGCTCTTGGTTAGGTCCTCATGTCTGAATATTTAATATAACTCCAGTTAGTTTGCTGTTCTGTATTTCACAGCTCCATGGCATGAATGTGGAGCATCACCCACAGCTAAAACCTGCTGCATCGTGACCTTGGTTGTTTAAAGCCTATTTGACAAGATGTTTGTACTGAGCTACAAACGCAATACAGTCACTTCCTTCAGCTGCAGAAATGACACTTAAAATGTGATTCTTCTTTGTGAGGTCAGCCCCTGTCAACTGGAGCTTTGTGACGTGGGTCCCACAATGAATAATGCTGCTTTGACGCTGATCTATCCAAATCCGAGCTCGGTAACTCCTTCTTTCAGTTTTCCTTCCTCCTGCGCCTCCAAATCAAGAAATAATTCTATTTATAAGTCATTTCCTCAATTAAGGCAGTCTATACTATAGGCTGGCTTTCCACTGTTTTTATTACATCGGTTTCCCAACAGATGGTGGTTTGTTATTTTATTTTTTTCTCCTCCATGTTGGTTGAGAGATCAAAGGGTTCAGCCATACTTGTCTTTTGTTTCGGGAGGTGTGTGGATGAAATTTTGCATATGTTGCATGACTGTGAAGTTGGGTTAATGTTTTCAATTGTTACTCTAACAAGAGACAAATGCTGAACTTCTGTGCTACTAGAAACATGGGCTCTGTCGATGAACGAGCACAATATTCCCACCCAGAAAACTAGATCAACATCTTAATATGATTGCCATTTCTCTTAAAAGTACAATCTAAGTCTGTAATGAATTAGGAAAACTGTATCATCTCATGGTAAAGTAAGGTAATCATGTGACAGTGGGAATATTTACATTGTGGAAATAAATAATTCATCATAACATCCTTTAATTGATAGGAGAAATAATGAACATCCGAACGCAAACAGTGGGTGTATTTTCAGCTCCCCTGGTAGCCATCACTAAAATTAATTTTCTTAAAGCAGTCACAAAACTGTGAGTCATCACTCTAACAACGCCAGAAACTAATGTTTTTTTCTGTGACTACACAAATAAAGAGTGAACCTCAGTTTTAGTTACACCAGTATAAGTTAGAGAGAACTCCACTGAAGACAACTGGTACTAGGAAAAATCACCATATCAAAAAAAAAAAAAAAAAAGAATTTAGACCTAGACCCTAAGAGTGTCTTTGACTTGAATCACTCATTACCTGAGCATATTCAAAGTTACCCATGGTTTAAGGCCTGGACACACAAAGCAAGACGTTGCATGTGGTGAAAGTGAAAATCCACTCCACAGGGCTGCATGTGCGCGTGTGCATGTTCCACTCCACGAATTTACTTCCATGGAGGTCTCTTTCTATCTCACTCTTTTTTTTCTCCCCTCCAGCAGCATAAACAAAAGTTTTCCCACAGTTCTAAGACTCATTTCTTTGAACCTAATGAATATGTCGACGGGCTTTAGTTTCTTATTCATGGAAGTCATTCAGCTGTGGCATACTGTATACAGTTCTCCACTGTAAGCAACAGCATTTCTCAGTCAGAGAAGGCGAAAGCCATGTACGGTGAGGAAACAATGGTCTTCTCAGTTATCTCAGTGGAAGCGTGCTAGCGCATAGATTCCTCTCATTAGGAGGCAGCGGGTTCAAATTTGACACTGTCATTCACACTGGACTCTTTTTGCACTCAGAAAATTAAAAAAAAATTCTGTGTTAACAGTTACTTTGTATGAGTTGTTTCTTTCAACAGTGCAGGAGAATATGCAGGATCTTGCTACTATCAAGCTTCATTTTGTGTCATTGTATGTCTCTAGTGATCTGACCAGATCCATGGAAACACCGACATTCTCTACAGACTATATCCTTACCAGTTCTCTCTCATCTCAGGGAAGTTTTCAATTAAAACTAAACTGTAGAGGCTGGAACGTCACCTGCAGAGCGACTTTCATGTACAACTGCTTTCAAACATATGTATAAAGTAATATTAAAGTAATGTGGTTCTGGAGTTGATTTTTTTTTTTTTTTCCACTAAAGAATAAACTGGGAGGTCTGCCATAGCAATTTGGATATATTTATCAAGTCCTAAACAAAAGTTTGCTGCTGAATAGCTGAACTGATCAGACTTGAATAATAATAGGGGTTTCATTAGTGGTTTCTGCTGTGCAACAAATGGCCCTTGCAGTTGTAAATTCCATGTCTTTGTTCTGCTTCTCATCATATCTTATACCTCTCCTCTGTATGACTTACTAAAGAACCGTGCTTCCATTTTGCCTAAACCATTTAAGTCTGTAGACTGAGGAACAAAGGTGAAGAAATAAAATAGTCAACCACACTGTTTTGACTTGTGATAGTTTAAAACTCGATTTCATTTCCTGCATGTAAATGTTGAACTTGTAAATCTCAGAGTGAACCTCAGAAGTAATTACTGACTTTCTGTCACTTTAGACATAAATAGATTCCAAATTGCTTAGGTGTAATTATGAAATACGCAAGGGCAGGACTGAATGCATTAAACGACAGCTGAAAACCTACAATGTTCGCGTTTCCTGACAATGATTAAAGCATGACCCCTTTTCTAAATACTTTCCCCGAAAAAATGATATTTCTACTGCATCTGAATTTTAAGATACTGAACCAGATCCTTGGCATGCGTATGATTTGAAGTAGTCCTATTCTTACAAATATACCAACCTTGCACTGGTAAATGGAAGAACAAATGGATCAGCTAGTTGTCAAATATTCAGCTGTCATAAAAGCACATCCTTCTTAATTGAATATGTCAGGATAATGAACACTAGCTGCAAATGTGAAGTATTATACTTTTAACTGTGTCGTTTACATCAAAAGTTTAGTAGGCATTATAATTTTTATTAGGAAATCAATTCTTATCTTGTTAAAATAAGATACTGGGAAAAACATCTCTTTCAAAAGTTCTCTCTTCAGTATCTCACTTTGCTGAGGATGAAATATCCATAGCAGCTGTGTGGACTTTCCCAACAGTGAGGAGTAGGAAAGATGTCAGCCACTGCTGCCATGTGTGCTACTCAGTTGAGAGAAGTTTACCTCATGAATTAAACTATTCCGACAGCTAAATTTTCACATAGAGCCTAATAGTCCTACTTTAAAGGATCTACTCTGGAAATAAATTTTTATTGGAAATATATTTTCATTGGGGATGACAGGATGAAGTTTTGAAAAATCTGAGTTTTCCTGGTTTAAATTCTCTTTTAGCAAACAAGTGTTCAAAACACAGCTGAAGTCAAAGGAGATCTGCAGTGTATTCAAAGACAGGCCTTCATAAATAATAGCATTTAACCATGAACCTAATTCATATTTGTTTACAAAGGGGTTTATGGAGTTTTTCAAAAAGTCTTTTAAATGGGAATCGAGTTACCTTTTTACGGTGACCTTCTACTTCTGTAACTTTATCACAAGATAATACCACATAACAAGAGGTGCCATTTGGGACATAGCACTCAGCCTGTAAGAAATACATGCTTCTGCATGACAGTGCTTAAAAATGTGTAGAGCTTCCAACAACACATCCTGGTTTCCTTACAGAAATATTTGTCAGACCTTACCAGAATAAACGACTCGCTTAGGCTGTCTTATGAGAAAGGACTGTCATGTTCTCTGTCCCTTCCCTGTACTCCTCTTGTAAATATTGTCTTCGGGTCATTGGAAAATTCCCATAGCATATCCCTTCCAAACCAATGACATAGTGAATTATGGCTTGGAAAAAGAATTATATGCTATATATAGCTACCTATAATGGTATATAAAACTATATACTTCCAAGATGCTAGGAAGGTTATAGCTATGCCAAGATTTATTCTTTTTAACAAGTGGAGGTAAATTGTACACGTATGAAAAGCCTGATTTTATGCAGAGATTTCACACAGGGTAGCCTAAGGGACTGGAAGTTGATGTCATGTGGAGCAGCAGAAGTGATGGTTTGCAGACCCTGCAGCCTCCAGAGGAATCAAGCTCCTATATCTTGTGATTTTGGTCACTGACCCTATGAGATGCCTGGACAGATGTGTGCCTAACACTGACTATCCAGTTACCTGTCATCCTCCACAGACAGGAACATCAGTACAACAGAAAGGTCCAGTACTGGGATTTCCCAATATAGCAGAAATCATTATCTTGTTTTTTTAAGAAACAAGGTCAAGTATATCAGCCTTTAAACATCTAAGAGATGCTTTCTTTTTCCCCATGGCAAAACTACCCAGGAGATTGAAAGAAGTGCTCTAAAAGGTACTTACACTGTACATAAGCTAAAGATCTGGCTCTTCAGGTTTGTTTTTTTTTTTTCATATGCTATAGTCATAGGATATTTAGTGGTTTGAAAGGTTAAATCATCTCTGAACTAAAATAGGCTGTTACAGTCTGTAAACTAGATCTTCCTTTATTGGCATTTCTCTGTGATTAGAGTGATGTCTAGTATGAGCTCGTATGTCACAAATAATAGTTCTATCACACAATTGTTATGAGTGGGAATAATCCTTTAACAGTATCATTTTCCTTCATATTTTTCTATATATTTGATAAGCATATAAATGCAATATAAAGGTATAATTAGTTAGATAGAAAGCAAATTAGCATGAGGTGATTCTTAACTTAAAAAATCATTTGCTCAAATGTTTCCCTTAAAAACCACAGGTCAGAATCTCAGCTGATGTAAACTGACACAGCTCTGCCGCCTTCAATGAAGTTAGGCCAATTTATGCCACATCTGCTACTACTGAAGTCAGTGTTTCACCCTGAATTTTATATTAGATAATGAAACACAACATGTTTTCTACCAGCAGTAGCACTGGTCCTTCAAGTAATGTGTTCCTTCAAAGTCATTCTCTTTGGGAAAAAAAAAAAACAAACGCTCTTCCATCATTATATACATATATATATAATATATACAGACATATATACAGACAGACAAAAAAGACAGATGCATAAATGTATCAGAACAGGATGTCCATTACTTAGAAAATGCACTCTAGACCTCTTCTAATGTGAAGTACAGAAGGGATAAAAAAAAGTGGAAAGTATAATTCAGGAAAATTTTATGAGTTGAACCAAAGATTTTTAAAATACACAGAGTCCGGAAAAAGCAAATATGTTACAGGTGGTAGTGTTATATAACTTCATATGCAATAACTTAATGTTTTATGTACATCATAAATCTGAACTAAATTTAGAGCTTCTTTATTGATTAAGAATGAGAAATAACCTGCAAGTAAAGTGATCCCAGATCTTTTAAGTTCATCCAGTTAAAAATGAGGTTTAATCTGTTGGACAATGACAAGAAATTTGGAATTAGGAGACAATAAAAGAAGCCGGGTTAGTTCTTCAGACAGCATCTATTGATTTACCTCTGTTGAAGAAACCCTAATGTATTCCTGCTGAGGATCTGGCAAACAATTTTGTACAGCTCATGCAATGCCTGTCTGGGCCTTAAAAAAGGGGTTCTGTAGGGCATTCTCTATACCTCCACCTGTATGTAAGGGTTAAGTAAATGGAAAATCCTGTTCTTTCCTAAGCAGGACTGTTCCCTGCTGGTTCACACAAACTACCCCAAAGGGAGCCCTGGGGAAGGGGAGCAGGGCTGCTTCCCCCTGCTCAGGCATGCACAGGCAGGTGCATTCTGCATCCTGTTGTGATTTTCTAGGGGGTTTAATGCACCTCTGTGTCTCCCTGCAGTTGGATTTGTTCCTTTCGAGCACAGATCTGACTCATGTAATTTTGCAACTGTTAAGCACAACATTCCTGCACATCCAATCCTATTTCCTCAGAAGTCAGTGGGAGCAGAACATAGCTTTACTAATTACTTTCTTATTTTGTCTGGTAATTGGTTTCTTGCATCATATTGCGCTATGTGGAGGGAAAGCCACATGTTGCTTAACACTGGGTCCCAGAAGTTGGTGTAGGTGTCCGTGTTAGGTCATCTCACCTAAACTTAGGCACGTACAATACAGGTATCTGTATATGAGCCAGTTTGCCCCATTCAAGTGAAAGTACAAATATAGCCCTTCCAGTGGATGATCTCAAGCTTTAAATTAGGCTCTCCTCAGGTATTTTCTGCGTATACACATGCTACATTCTCTCTAAATATGTTCTTTCCTGCTTACTCGTGGCTTACGTGCTTAAAGTCTATTCAAACATTAACTTTATTCTTCTCTCTTAAATACTTAAATACTTACACATCTGGGATGGATTTAAGTGAAGATTAGTCTGTTTTACTCCTTAGACTGCGGTGTAATTCACAGCATATTAGGTTGTATACATTTGTGCAGATCATTTTTAATCAGATGCACAGCGTGCTCTTCATATCCTTTTACCTTTTTATTATTATTTCTGATACTGTGCTTCATCAAACTCAATTAGACCTGCCTAGTTTCATCACTAGAAATGGTTTTCTTCAAGTATGGAATGGGGCTGCGATACGCTGCTTCATATCAAAGAGATATTCAACAGATATAACAATTCGTATTCCTATTACTTTATGACTGTAATTTATTTCCTTTACCCAATCATAAAAATTGTACCATATTCCAGCCTCCCGCAGCCTGCTCAATTGCTTCCAGTGTCTCCTCTATCCTTGCCACTCTTTTCTTTAAATTTCACTTCTCCATCCTCTTCAGTTTGGCACACACTAATTTCCTCTCCTCCATCGGACCCAGGCAGGTGGGTTATATTCAGAGCTCACATAAACAAGCAATCTTATTAGACAGTAGGTACATTCCCTGACTATTCCTCTAATCAGTTCACATTTACCTCTCTAAGTAAGTGCTTGAAAAATAAATAAGCAGATGGTGAAGTCAGTTAATTTTCCAGAAGTGTTGTGGCAGAAAATGAATCTTCAGGAAATGTTTTCGATGGCAATTTTTTAACTCAAAATCAACCGCTTGCCTTCACTTATACTTTTTCCCTTTTTTAGTATGCTCGGGAGGTATAAACTATACAGGATACAGAAGCAATGGCCCTTTGACACGTCCAGTGCTGCTGTCTGACATGACAACGTAAACCATCTGGCTCCCCCAGACGCAGCGTGCAGGGGGGTGGGGGTTAATATTGTATCCCCACACCCCCCCCATCCTTGTTCTTTCTAATAGCTGCTGCCAATCAAGCACCCTCCTCTTCCCCAACTCCAGGAGATGCACATTTGAAATTCCTGGCTAGGTGGTACAGAAAGGAAGGAGCAGGCTCCAGCTGAGAGACAGAGACAGACCAGATTATTTTTCATTGCAAATCTAATAAATTCATTTATTCATCTGATTTTCACCTTTGCGAGGGACAGGAGCCAGGCTGACTGTCAGATTTGTCAAAGCCTGAGAAGAGATGGGTGCTGCTGGCTCCCGCCTGCCCCAATTTCTGTGCACGGGCAGACCTGGGCTGAGAAGGCAGTGACACCTTCTGTGTGAGTGTCCGGAGGATACAAACACTTGTGCCACGGGAAGGGCAGGTGAAGATGATTTCTCTCGTAGCTGAAGTATGAAGAGGAAATCAAAAGCTAACAGTGTCCAAGGTAGTTCAGATAAACATACTCCTGACTTCTCCTTTGCGAAGATGAAACCAAGGGTCAAGAGAATGATTCAGGCACACATGGACTAACAAACTTACTGCATAAATGACAAAAAATGCAACAATTTAGATTTTGTTGATAGTTAGGGACTGCTGAAGAGAAGCTAAAACAAACATCCTCTTTCAGCTCCAGGGCCAAACACATCATTGACTCAAGCGTCTTAAAATCCAGAATGTTAAACCGAGGTTGGATCTGTCCTCTCATCTCTGATTATGCTTTCTATAAATCCTTGATAAAGTGTGTGTTAGTTTTATGGTACAATCATAAAACAGCCAAACGTAGAAGTAAATGACCTCATACCAGCTATCTCTCTGCAGATAGATTCACTTGGCAGATAGCCAAGAATTGATTGACACACATCTTACGGAACTAGAGTTAATTAATATGTCTACCAATTCCCAAATGGATCTCAGGAAGCAGAGAATCTGTTTAATGCAGTAAGCAATGACATACTGTGTGTGGTCAAGAGACAATCACTAATTGCCAAGAATGCATTCTGGAATAAAGAATTAAAGAATATGAAAAAAAAACCCACCAAAACCTTCTACTTTGCAGCTCCTTTATCCCCTTCAAAATCTTTCGCTTAAAGCATTTTAAAGACTCATGTTTCAAATACCAAAAGACATTTTTATAGGGAAAAATGGTTCCCAGACTATAAAGTCAACACTCAAAAGGTCTGTTAATTTTTCTACAAGAAGAAATTCTGATTTTTAAATAACTGAGTCCTCATTCATTTAACAATGATGTCTTTATTTTCAGGGAAATCTGCAAACCTGAACTGCAAAATCATAAGGCAACTTGAAAGAGCTGTTCTTCGGAGATCACAGAAGCTACAAGTAACACAACTACGGATTCACCAGTAAAACATAGCCATAAATTAAGTAAGTGACTGCTGAAAACACATCAAGTGCCTGGTTGCTAAACTGAAACAGTCCATGGAGCAATACTCAGGTAAGCCAGAACAAAAATGAAGTGGACTAATTTATATTATATACACAACTTAATAGGAAGATAAAAGATTGGCTTTTCTTGAGAGAAAAAGGATTGAAATGGAACACAGAGACATTCTAGTCAACCCCTATTGTTTTCTGTGAGTGACACTGGTTTTCACCAGGGAAGACCATGCTTATCTATTTAGTTATGACAATCACTGACAAAACAGTACAAGAACTACTGCAAGATTTCTGCAACACTAAGCAAAAATCAGCATGCTGATTTAAAAAAAAAAAATGGGGGAAAAAGGAGAGGAAAAATGATTTATTTTTCCCTAAAAAGTAAGGAAACAAACCGTAGGTCACATATGAAAAACTGTCAGGGTGTCAGGACAAATCTGAGAAGTAGGATTTATGAATGTGTGACACGATTTTAATTCCCAGCTGGGAGAAAGCTGCCATGGTGTCAGACTGTACTGACTGGTAGGAGACTAAAGGACAGTTGGCCCCAAAATAAACATGCAGGCTGAACTACCCCTCTTATGGCTGGTATCTATCCTGACCGAGAAAAAGAGAGTGCTTTTAACTTCACGAACCAGGCAGAATGGGTTTATTCATATTTATTTAAGCCCTTGGGGGAAAAGACGCTCTGTAGGGGAGAAAAATTACAGATTCGGCTGTGATTTATCAATCAGCACGTCAGCACCTGATTCAGGAGCAAGTCCTACTAGATCCACTCACCCAGCCACAGAAACGAGTGACAGTGCTTTTTGGCAGGAAGACATCGTGGCGAAACACCAATAAAGATTAAAAAGAGACAAAAAGAAAAATATTGTTTTAAGATAGTTTACCTCAGGATGGCTTCCAACTTCAATATAGGTGCAGACTGGATGAAAAGCCCCTGTTCCGCAAGCGTACAAGTGGGTTTGATTGTAAGTCTTAAGCACCTTGATGAAATTAGCACATTCTCTCTGCAAAGAAAAGAGGGGAAAAAAAAATGTATCCACAAAGTTAATTCAGTGATTATGACTAATGGGAGCTCTTCTGTGTTTGGGACGTGTGGCTGAATGCGCAGATTTTAAGTGTGATCATTTCATGCTGTTTATAAGCTTGTTTATTGTTAAGCATTTAATAACTAGCCTGATTTAGGCTCTCATTTAAATATCTTTGGTTGTCATTTAATAAAGCATCCACCCCTGAAGAAAAGATTACACAAAAATGTTTTGTTTCAGACATGCTTCATCTTTGTAATTTATGCTATTGCCATGTTTGTAAGACAAAACCCATTTATAGAAATGTGTCAGAATGAAATAATGAAGAAAAATGGACCAACTGTTTGCTTGTATTCAATTAAGTAACAATTAGAAGAAAGATGGTCCAGATGGAAGGAGTTGATGAAAAACAAATCATTGATACAACAATTCTAACAATAATATGAATGCTGCCTTACCCCCATTGTCTGTGTTTAGGGGCCAGTTTTACAAAGACGAATACATATGCTAAACTTTAATGCAATTATTGACAGGCCCTAGAATATAAGCTTCGCAGGACTTGGACTTTACATTTTCTACCTAAGTAAATTATCCATCATAAGTAATTCTAGTTCTCAGCAATTAAAAACTTAATAGCAACACTAACAGTCCCTAGTACAAATATTGTCTGTTATCTGTTAACAAAAATGTCATTATTAATGCCTAATGTTATTAAAATGGAAATGTCTAACCTGACAGTCAAGTTGTTGACTTTTTCCGTTTATTTAATATTTTTATTTCCATCAAGTCTAACAATGAAACGAAATATGTCAATGCCTGTGAATCAGTCTACTGACACAATTACAAATGATGGATTTCAAACCGGAGTAAAATAAGAACATTAAAATAAAATAACCATTTCCAGCAAAGGTTGCGTTTAAAATGAAGGAAACTCTTTTATGCATATTTGATGACTTTTTTGGTACAGCACTCAGCTGAACCTCTCCAAGTGGACCAGGGCCCATGGAAACACCACCTCAGCTACCGCCCCCAGGAAATCTCATTGACTGGCATCATCCATCTCCGCAACCTGCTTGCTAATTAAACCAGATACTCTCAAACACAAAATAATGGCTCTGCCAGGAAAATGCATGTGCAATTTGAGGCATGCCTTAGGCCACCACAGGGAAAAATAACGAACTTACACAGATAAAATACTGATTCCCCGCCTTACACAAAGGACTGTACTGAAATGACATTGCTCTGCCAATGTTATTGTTTATTTCATAACACATAATGGCAATGTATTAATAAGAGCACCCAGAGAAAAGCATACAGAATCTTACTACGTCCTTGGCTTACTGCTGATAACTTAAGTTATCTTTCCAACTGAGATGGAAGAGAAAACACAGAGATAGTTAAGGTAATCCAAACGGAAATTGAAAGAAATAGAGATGGATGTTACAAGGGGTCTCTCTTAATTCTTTTCTTTCTGACCTTTCTTAATAAAAACACACACAATTTCTAGTGCATACGTATTCTTCCTCCCACACGTGTATAAACACGAACATACATTTAGTACATATATACGCGTATGTATCCGCAGACTGCTTTCCACTGTCATAGTGGTAGAGTACTAAGCAAATACCTGGCATAAATCATTAAAATTACAATGTATGTTTTGATAGTGTTTGTAATGCTGTTGTCCTTTCTTTCTTTTTACTAAAAGAAATATGGAAAAACCATGAAAGTGTGTTAATAATTCAATGCCTGCAAGAATAAAAATGGGCAAATACTGCAAATTCACATAACATTAAAAATAAACAAAATTGAAATAGATCCTTTCTTATACTCTGATATGCTGTGTTTCAGGTGGAGCATCTAACTTTGACTCTACATATTTTAAAACCAACCAATGATTTGTGCACTATTAAACATTTCAGAATTTTCTCACTTATAGTTGTATCTGGCCAAATTTAATCACAGCACTGTTTCAGTAGGACTGTGCTTTGCCTTGTCTGGTTTCTTGTACCATGACTTAAAAAATGTCTTTTTGGTCTACTACTATGGTTGTTACAAGTTTTTAAAAATTGCCTGCCTGAAGAACGTGAAATCTTAGAGGCCGGGGCACATACCTTTGCAAAATGCTGTGAATCAAAACAGATTGTGCTGATTTCAGAGGAGCTATTCTGATTTACAGCAACACCCCACCTGTGACTATAGGCACTCGCTAAATACTGTTCAGCTGCTTATCTACAATATACAGCAAGAAGGTATTAGATAGCTAATACTTTAAAAGTAAGATGGAAAACCTTACTTAGTTTTGGGGCAGAGTCCTCTCTGATTTTTATGGATGGAAATTAAGAAAAATTCTATCATCAGCTTCACTGAATTATTCCAGATTAGCCTGGGGGGAAGAGGAATTAACTCTATAATAGCCATATTTGAGCTTCAAGTGTTCAGGATTGATAGTAGTGTAACTGCCATAATATCAGTAAAGTTACTCTGGATTTATAATATATATTTCCAAAAGCAGATCTGGCTTATTCATCCCTCTTTTTAAGCTCTCCTTAATTCCTTGTACAACATGTTTTTTACCATAGATGTCTAAGAAATACACAACCTAGTTAAACAACAGGGAAGGCAAATACCTACAGCAATAAACCTTTGACTATGACAAATAAATTTATATAACATTTCAAGTTCCCAGTCCAGTTCAGGCTGCTCTTATAGCTTCCCTGTGTTTTATAGCTGCATAAAGGAACCATTAAGGTCTATTCAGTAAATTCTCATACACCTCCCTAACAGATTAGGTTTCTTTATGTATTTTACACGATTGTAAAAAAATAAATAAAGAGGTGTATTAAACCACAATAAATGACATCAAAGCAAAGTTACAGTTCTGATTTAAGCCCTTGTCAGCTCAGGAAGTTCAAAGTGAAGTTCTTGCCCTGCCTGGGAGACGGTGCTATTCTCCCTGGAACAATAGCAACAGGCACATTGATTTCAATTGCAGGGTAATCAGGTTCCTTCTTTTGTCTCATTGTGCTGACCTACAGCTGCACAGGTACAGCGTGGTATGTGGAAAATGTGTACCTTTGCATTTGGTACTTTGAACTTAGCAAGAGTCTGCTTCATGATGGTGAATATTAGGTTTTCCCAGTTTATGTGGCTCTGGGAAGAAAAACCTTCCCATAAATCCCTAACAACTTTAACAGCTTTGACCGATTTGCTCAGACTCCAAATCTCAGCACACGTGTGTGCCGAAGAAGATATTCTGATCGGGGAAAGTGTGTGTGCGTTGAGGCGACTTGGGTCTGCCACACTTGGGTGACGGACTCCCATTTTCAGTCTCTGCTTCCCAATTCCTGCCCTCCCTGCGAGGCTCCCACAAAGGCTTCCTCCAGTTGTGAAACCTGGCAAACAGCTCTGCCGGTCCCCACACCGGTGGCTACGTCAACTCGACTACAAAGCAAGTCCCCAGCCCCCTTGGCTGGAGGCCTGGGATGACTTTGGTGTCTCCAACTGGGCTTGTCCCACTTGGCAGCAGCATCTCCCCTTGCCAGAGCCCTGGGCCAGAGCTATATTGTTAGTGCGAAGGTCTGTGCCAGCAGAACCAGGCATTTCACTTCATGATCTCAGAGTGTAAGGCACTGGAAAGGAGACAAAGACAACAAAAGGAATGTAGTATCTCAGTAAAATACAGCAGACGGGAGAAAATATCCACCAGAGGATGAGGAAGTAACCCAGAGCCAGAAGCTGTAAGGAACAAATTGTCAGGGAATTTAAACACTGTGTCTGCGTGTGAGTTCAGCCCCTAGTACCTTTGTATCCATTTTCACTTTCCCCAGGAAAGGGATGTTGTTTAAAGGGAACATATTCTGGACATATCCATACCCTTTGAATATTGTTCTTCATCAAGTAAAACAGCCGAAAGAAGAAAATTGGACTTTAAAAAATTATTTTCCAGATGGCAATCAAGGTTTTTTTCAAGCAGGGTTGTGTGGGAGTTTAAAATACTTTTAGCTTAATAACGTGAATGAAAATGGATGCAAGGTTTGCAAAGTTCTCCGTAGGCAGGAAAGTACTACTTGGATGGGTTATGAAAATAAATCCTAAAGAAGAGAAGCACTGGAATCACCACAGTGAATCATTATAAATTATTCCACCTAATAATCCTGTTTATTATAATGGGCAGATTAATATTAGGAAACTTTTCTTGTCTATTTAAAGCTAAACACTGGTTTATGCCCTAAAGCTTCAGTTTATATAAACAAACATACAGCAGAAAGCATAAGTGATTGCATATGGTACAGAATGATTGAGGTAGATATTCAAAGAGAAAATTAGGTATGTCATGTGGGAGTTACTGCAGTCCTCAAAACTCCCATTCATTTATCTTGCCTACCCCTGGAGAGGATTAATCTTCATTTATATTTCAATAAATGGTATAAGGTTTCCCCAAGAGCTGAAGGTTCTGACTTTGGCCTTATAAAGAAGTACCTCTATCTTAAAATCCAAGCAGTTAAGCCCCTACATCTTGTGTGAGACCTTTTAGCATAGCCTGAAAGGTCTTTCTCTCTCTGTCCTGCCAGAGGGAACTTGAAACAGCTACTTTTTTTATGTTTTTACAGTGTAACTGCTGGATATGCTTCTGCAAACAGTCCTGTGATGGCTTGATTGACAATATCCTCCAAAGCATGGCCAAAGAAATGGTTCATGCCCTGTCCTGGCTCTGCGATATGAGGTGGCTGAAGCACTCACCCCAAATGCAGGGTACAATCCAGTTTGTTTCTCTGCCTGAAAAAATATGGACCGTATCCCTCCCCAAAGCCCAAGCAGACATGACAAGCTTTCCGGGGGTTACTTTGACACAGAAGGGCACAAGGACATCCAACTGAAGCCATTCTGCCTTGTGTACAGGAGTTACAGCTTCATTTGGCCACCTGGAATGAACAGTGCACCAGAAGTTTACCGGGAATTCCTGAGTGAGAAAAAAGTTTTAACTTCAGGTATGTTATAGATGTTTACACTTCCTTGAAACTTGACTGAAGAGGTTATGGGGTTCAGATCCTCAGCTCCACGCGGACAGTTTACTGAAGTGAACGTGGGTAAAACCATTTGCATCATGCTGTGGTACCGCAGCCAAAGCACCAACCCCGCTGCAAATTCTGCCGTACTAAACTCCTACTTGTAGAACAAGTTGAGAGAATATTAGACTGTCACTTACATTCAGAATGTGAATTAGAGTCAAATAGGTCCAGCGTGTCAGGACAGAGATCTTAACTCTAAATTTCAATTCCAAATATTATATACTATGTATAAGGGCAGAGGGCCTGTCTTGAAGAGAAGATAAAGTGTTAATTAAGTTTTCCAGAAGGGCACCCACTATATGATGATCAATATGTCTAACTTACTAACCAAACATACACATTTATTTTTTAAGAGTTTTCTAATATTTATATATCAAATTGATAGAAGGGCCTACGCAGAGAGAGATTAGCCTGAAAAAAATAAATTACAAAGAAAATGTCTGCAACCAAAAGCATAGGAGCCAAATGCAGAATGACTGAAAAACAAACACTACAGATATGTAACACTGATTAGGCTGTGTTATGCAGACTTTTCCCGGACAGTTACAAAAATAAAGTCCATCCATCTGTCAAAACATCTGCTCTGCGTATGAAAATTAAACCAGAATTTAGGTGGTTTTTATGACTTTCCAGTAATTATCTCTCTTCCAGAAGCCAGGAACTTACGTCTTTCGATCTGGATTACTGATGCAACAAAGAGTTTTTAATGACATCTTTTTAAGTGGACGTTAAAGGGTAAGTCCCTGTGACCAACTAATATCCAGATTTTTCTCCTTATTTTAAGAAAGCTGTTTCATTTTTATTTAACAGCATTGATGTCCATACTAATTCTCAGATATTACAGCAAATGCAAATGGCCATATTATGCAAGGCAATAAGTAGAAATACAAATAATCCATTACAGTATCATTAGCTTCAACAGTTTTCTGCTGATTTAATCCAGATAAGGATCAGACCCTGTAATACATTCTTCCTTTATTTCAGCCTTCCCACATAGCCAAGTGATTAAAATATCAGAAGGTTTTGTCTAAACTGGATGGACAAGGGGATTTAAAGCTATCGTCTAACAGCTGGACAAACAAAATAAATACCTGTTTTGTCTTTCAAATCAAAATGGAGGCACAGTTTCCATATAAAGTCCCATGCATGAGTTTAATTAATACGTTTAGTTTTTTTTTTCCTTCTTCTGTCCAATTAGTTCAGTTCTCAAGTGGCAAGGTCAGGGATATCCATGGAGAATAAGTAATCCCCGGTAGTACTGCTGTCATTCAAATATATCACACTGGTGAAAGATGTTCCCGACTTATCAGGGAGCAGTTTAAATTCACTTTTTTGCTCAGGGACTACTGCCAGCTGTGATCCCCTCAGTCTGTACTGGCTACGTATCTTTTTCAGCATGCAGCAGCATTGTTTCAAGGAAAATGTTTCTGGAGTGTTAGTGCAGTAAATATAGGTGCGTTTGCCATATACACCCATGATAAATTCTCAGCTAGATCCTGCAAACGCTTTAGCCTGTCAGTAAGCACGTGCAAGGAAGTCCTCTTCTGGGTGAGCTCCACATCGCATATGCTTGTGTGCAACCAGCACATGCTGCTTGTGTGCAAGCTTTTGTAAAATGTAGTAAGGTTATTTAAAAATTGTTACTGATTCCTTCTTTCTATTACAGTAGCACTTAGAAAAATATTGGGCAAAGAGCACAATCTGCTTAAACAGTCACAGAATAGGCAGGGAGCAAAGAAAATAATTCCAGTCCTGTTAAAAGAAAATGATATTCTAAAATTGTGTTTTATCAGAGTAAGCTAGTTGGTAACACTGCCATAAAGCTATTGTGCCAAGTGTTGCATTGGCAGTAACAGGAAAGTCCCCAAGTACTAGGAGCTTTGTAGAAGCCCTAAAGGGTGGGGAAATCATGCCCGGCACCTGTACTCCACGAGATAACCTTCCAGCCGAACCTGTATAGGCAGCTGTATGATTTTAGAGTGGGGGAGGCCAGCTGGCATGAAAACATTATCAGACTATGATTTATTACTACATACCTCTTGTAGTTTGGATCAATAACATCATTTCCGCCCCAGTTTTGTCATTATTGTACCTTGCAATTAGCAGGATCACTGTTTTATAGTCCTACCCTCTGAAAAAGAGTCTGCAGTGCTGAGTGAAGTTAGTTGAGCAGCTGAAACATCAAGGACTGTGCTACAGAAAGGGATTTCTATTAACTTAGTTCTTGGGGATTACATCCCCATTAGTCAAAGCCTTATAAACAGTATGTTTTTTATCGCACACACATACCCACACAAATCCAATATAAACCTTGAATATGTCTAGGTAAACAAGATACCGGGTCTCTTTTATAAATCTGTTATTTTGTGGACTGAATTCTAATTGTACTTGTTTTCCCACCTCAGAGCTTTGAAAAAGCTGACAGAATTCTAGATCCAGTGGCTTTTGTACTAGATTGTGATCTGGAGGACTTGACCCCTCTGGAGACGTCAGGAATGACACTACTCTTAGGCATGGTGACCGCTGCCAACATTCAGAGGAACCATTGATTAGTTTCATATCTAGATTTTCCTCTGCTGTCAAGATGTGCCCTGAGAAATTTCAGACTGAAAGTGCTGATTGAGGGTTGATAAGACATTTTTGGTTGCCTAGTACAGCTTACTGTGCTTCCAGTTATCTTTCCAATTAAGTTATGCCTGTTATCTGCCTGATTTTTTGATATGACAAGAGTTCATGAGAATATTTAAAATGTATAATTTACTCAAGTTGCAGGACGTCTGCATGAATTTAAACCAAAAAAGCATCAAGACAAGAAAAAAAGAAGTCAACTAACAAAGCATATGGTAAAAAAAGGCCACTGAAAAAAAGCAGATATATCCTGATTCCTTCAAGCCACAAAACCGCGTGCCATAGTAGCAAACAGTTGTATTGTCATCACACTTGCACAGCAGATGGAAACCTCCTCTGGTTCTTCCCTTGTGTTAGTGAGGGTGAAACACAAAATGTCTCCCTGCCTGTCTACCTACCTACTTGGAAATCTGGTAGTCACTACTGGTGCTTGGTCATTTGGCCCAGAGTTTGCCACTAAGGCTGAGCATGGAGGCAGCTAAGCCAGGTGGGATACTCCCTTGGGTCTGTCCTGAAAACAGTCTTAAGCCAGAAGCCATTAGAAGAAGTCATTAGAAGCCATGCTTTAAAGATGCCTCCTCTGACTGCACAGACTAAACACACCAGGCCTTCAAATCTTTGTCCTTGGCACTAACCACCTGACCTCGCCATCTTAGCCAGTAAAATTTCTCCAATTTCTTCTGCATTCAGGATGTTCAAATTACAAGACGTGTTTCCAGTCCTTAAATCTTCATTCAGCAGAAAAGGCTGCAGCACTAAATACCTGATTTAATGACCATCTCATATTTTTGTACACCTGGTTAATATGTAGTTAACAAGACAAAACAAAGACTTTTGTGAATGCAGCCCAGCAAACAGGTGAGTTTTCAGGATTTTGCAGCCACAGCATGATTGTTGTACATTAAGCCTTTACATGAGTGTTAGCAAGCTTCCTTTATTCTGGATTGTTATGTTTTTCAGTAGTATGCATTTCCTACAGCACAGAATTAATTTATTTAATGAACAGAAGAATATTTCAGGAATAACTCAAAACATTGGGAAGCCTTGAGGTCAAGCAGAAGCCAGTTCTTTTCTGACCATAACTTTAAAACAAAATTGGTTTTGCTCTGTAGAGTAAATCTGTCCCACATTTTGGGCATGGCTTTATTATCAAAGAAATGAACAATACTGCTTGGTTTCAGCTCAAGCAGTCTCATCAAGCCCAGCAGCAATTTAAGTTGCGACCACAGTCTAGATCTGAAGAGCCTCTCTCATCTATCTCTTCTATCTGGGTGGGGTAATCACCTGTCTCCTGGAGAAATCAGATTACACCCTGCCTTTCCGAATAGGATCAACACCTGCTAATTGGGTGGAGTATTTCAGACAAACAGGTTGTCAAGCCTGTTGTAGACACATAAAGCACTTAGGCTCCATATCAGTCAACTTGCCTTTATTCAGCATATTACAGGCATATGCTGTAATGACTTCCACTCACAGCCACCTAAGAAAAATATACTCAAGACTTCTGTGCTGAAAGTGAACGTAAAACCATGAAGTGTTGAAAGGAAGCAAAAGACTGTTGCATCTATAAGGGAGAGGTGCTTAGCAATATGTGTGCCTCTAAATAAACGTACTCTGCAAGCTGGACTATGAAGTTACATGTGCCTTACTGTGGGAATCTGGAAATTCTTGTGTGGATATTAAACTATTTTGGCACCACAGAGAGAGATGCTCAGCAGAGACACCTTAAGTGACAGAAGCCTAAAATTGTCACTCAGTAAAAATCTGGACCCAAAGTGAACTTTTTGAAACCAGAGTTTGCTATGCAGTTTTGGGTTTGTTTTTTTGTTAATTGTTTGGTTTTGTGTTTTTGGTTTTTTGTTGTTTTTTTTTGTTTTGGTTTGGTTTTTTTTTTGTGGTTGGTTGTGTTTTGGTTTTTTTCCTGATATATGTATAGTAACCTAAAGTTTTGGAAAACATTAATTGGGAAGGAATTACCCAAGTAAAAAGAGATCAATAGATTATTTGATCCAACACAGATCACATCACTCCCTCAGAAAAAGAAAAATAACAAACAAAAAACCTAAAAGCAAGAGCGAAAGAAATGATTCTCCTTTAGTGCACTTACTTTTCTTGTTCTATCATCTTCAGAATACGGAACTTTCTCTACACTGAAAAGGTTTTTTTAAAGATCTTCTGTTGACATGAAGATGTGGAAACTGAACAAAGCATTAGCGTCGACATAGGAAATAATTGTGTATCATTTCCTAGGTTATTTTAAGAACTTTTAACTAGTTTTTAGTTCTTTCACTTATTATGAAAGAAAAAAAAGACAGTATTTTAGACTTGTGTGCAGCAGGGAGGAATTTAGTAAACCTATTTTTGGTGTATGTAAGTTACAGGACTACAGAAAGAAAATGAGTTGAGGCCTAATTTAATAGTGACCACATCTTGAGTACAGAGGAACTATGATATGTGATCTTTCAGAGTAGACCTATCCTTAATTTTTAAACAAGCCTTCGTTTTAATAAAGCAACAGAAAAAAAAAACTCCAAAAAACTAAATCAAACAAAAGAACCCCCCAGTCTGTTTGCTAAAATAGAAAGAATGTGAAGCAAATTCA
>VYZM01020095.1:212510-272039 GCA_013398915.1 Dromas ardeola | reverse complement strand
AAAAAAAAAAAAAAAAAAGGAAATAAAAGATGTGACTGGCACCAAGAGGAAGGCTTTTCTCTGACTTCATGAGCTTGAGACTGAAGCCCTGAAAGAAAACAGGGCCTAAAAATATCGATCATTTTTACTTGTTATCCAGTTAATGTGTTTCTCTAGAAAGAAATGTACAAAGAATAAATTTACTCTGTCCATCTTGGGATGCAATAAATCATAACGAGAAATTACCTAACATCATTTTGAAATAGCAAGAGCTGCTAACTCAGCCATAAATAAAAGTAATTCTCAGACTTTGACAAGGCCAAACTAAGGCTCACAAGGAACATCTATTGATAAAAAATTAAACCCCATAATTTTGGGAACAATTTTTCCTTCATTTCTCCCTCACTTCCCCTTTGCTAACTCTGTGACTTTGTATTTCAAAAACAACACAGAAAACATTTCTGCAAGGCTGCATTTAATCTGATGAATATTAAGTTTCTTTCAGAGGCAAATTTCTATAGCCACACCTATAAACAGAAAATAAGCCCAAATTTGGAAAATTAGCTTTCCCCTTGATCTATATCAATTTGTTCCCCACACTCAAAGACTTAAATGACTTCCCATGACACATAAGTGGGTAAAATGTGAATATCTGAACAACTGCCAACTTAATTCTTCCTCTGTATAAGTACGCAAGTTATTACCTTACAGTAACTGATTTGCCTTGGTCAGTTCACATAAAGAAATATATGCAAATGCCTAAATGAACACAAGCTGTAGGATCAACATCTGAACTAAGAGCCATAAGTGAGGCTTTATACTGGTGGGTGTGTTGTGGGGGTCCATCCAAGAGCTGGAGCTGGCGCAACCCAAATTTCCTGGGGGTAAAAATTCTGTTAGAGCGCTCCACAGGACTCTGAAAGACTCCAGTGTATTATACTTCTTTTTTACCAAGCTCAGTTCATGTCTAAGTGAAGGGATTGTAGTTTTGTTTTATCCCGCCCCCATCAGTCTTTCTCTTTTGTTTGTAGTCTATGCAAAGCAGTTTTACACAGCAGCAATTTTAAAGCAGCACACTACCTACAAAATGTCTCACTTTCTCATCTCCCAAATGGTAAGAAATGCTTTGCTAGGAAATCATGCCCACATTTAAGATCATGGACAAGATTAAGGTGTGAGCCGCCCTCAAGCTAATAAACCCAGCATACTAACTGGGAAAGTTGAAAGGGATATGCAGTGGCACTATTTGTCTTACAAATGGCTCAAAAGTCACATTTATCCTTGTAGTAGGTAATACTAAGAGTAAATTCTGTCCCTATCCTCACTGGAGGCCCATTGCTTTGGACTTTTCCTCATTTTACCCCTTCCTGCTCCCAGGGGACATGCACCTTTCTCTTTTCCCCAGGCTGGATGGGGATCTTGAGTTTCTGTTAAAAGATTTCAGTGCTATGCTGAAGCCAGGGAGCCAGAAAGGAAACCAGGATGGCGGCGAGGACTGGTGACAGAAAAGCTAGAAATCTGTCTGTAGACGTCCTCCAAAGGAAGAACCCTGACAGAAAGGGATGAACTTCTCTTTGGCATACCCAAAGGGCCAGAGGTAATTTGACTGGAAAAACTGTGCCTGTCAGATGAATTTAGAAACAGGCTTCCTAGATCTAGCCAGCACTGTATATTTAATTTTCAGATTCCCTCTTCAGATCTTTGTTTACAATAACAGATGAAAAGAATTACTTTTACCTTCTGCCTCCATGTTCTTCTATTTTCCCTAAGGCAACAACAGTAATAAAATGAGTTAAAGGGAACAGTCCTCATTTATTGCCAACGTTGTTTTTCCAAAGTATCACCAGATATGGCTGAGGGACACTTGCTAAGTCACACACCACTTTTTCTTTTTTTTTTCTTCTTTCTTTCCAAATTAAATCATTGCACACTGGTGGATCTATAAGCCCATGGAATTGCTAATCTTCCTATGATTTAGGGAGGGGTTGGAAAACTTTAAAGGAAGCATAAACTGAGATGGCATATGAACATTTTGCCTTAAATTAAGTATTATCATAACAAATGAGATGGTGAATTAAATTACAGCCATGTGATTGTACCTGCATGAACCATCAACTCAATAATTAAGTGTCAGCCACACTTAAATGCAAAGAAGCGTGCACAGAATATAGCTATGTCATGTGTAGTGTAAAGAGTCTTGCTTCTTCTTAACTGGGAATAGGTTTCTGAGCTACAGTGATTCCAAATTACCACCAAGAGAACTATCAAGTATAAAAAAGTGAATCACAGTTGAACTCAGGTAAGAGTTAATAACTGGGTAAAATCTAATGGCAATTAAATAGCCCAAGTAGATATCTATCTCCTATAAATTACAACATAGTGCTAATACACACACAACTGTGCTGATACACTTCAGCTCTTAAGGGAAATGACACAAAGTACAACTCTCTATATATACATTTGCGCTCAAAGTGTAACTCTTTTTGTTCATGTGACAGAGCGTATGTAGAAGCTTGCCGGCACCAAATAAAGTACTTGGTACTCTTTGTATCTGGTTTTATATCAACATTCAATTCTCACCAGAAACATCCAGGGAGTAGCTGATTTCATATGGCATGCAAAGTGTGTGTAAGTATCTGTCATCATGTAGCTTGTCCTTTATGACTTTGTTAAAGTACCCATTGAAATTTTAAAGATTTATACGTGTCAAGGCCAGAAGGGACCATTTCAACAATCTAATTTGAGCTGGGATCTTTAAAAGTGGCTAAATAAATTAGATAGTCAAATCTCACTTGAAAATAACATCCTAAGGTGCCCTTCAGAAACACATCTTTAAAGCTTTCAAGTCATAGAAATCTATCATACCCTTTAATGGGCATTTCTCTGATTAATTGTGTACCAAGTGAACTACTGCAATGGTGCCTCAGCCAACTCTAGTCCAGAGATGTATCGACTAAACAGCAGCCAAAACTTTTAAAACAATAGTAAATTAATAGTTTAAGGACTAGATGACCTTTCCAGTCAAGAAGCTATCCCTACCTTATCCCTACCTGCAAAACTGACTAGTGTTTCTCATAACTTTTGTAAATCACCCAAGCTTTGCTTTGCTGGTTTATGACATCCCAGGAATGTCAGAGTGGAATTGCAGCCACATTTCTTTTTTTCGCAGTTACCTATTATTTAACCCATATGTAATGCTGAGGTTGCCATGTGTTTCTGCTGGGTCCCAGGTGCCTGTGAGATCTTAAAATCAAAATATCGAGGCTCACTAGTGAGGGGTATGACTAGCAGCACGTCTCTACTGTAAGTTCAGTATAAAAGCTGAGAAGTGTTCTGTCGAGATTTTGTCTTCTTTGATCATTACCACGGTCTGGTCAGGAATCATAAGAAATATTCACGGGACTTACAGCAACCAGAATAGATCAAATGAGAGACAGAAGTCCAGAGTAGCAAGAAATCCTCACAGAATTGCTCATTTAGTTGAATTACGTAAGCAAATATCTTATCTGTTATTTATAGTCTTTAATTTTTCATGAACAATGTTACTTTGGTGCTTGTGATACTCTATACCGAGGAAAAGGAAATATATTGTAATAATAAGTACTTGCATGGGACAGTAATTACAATTTTATTGGGAAAAAATCTGTATATTTGTGGGAAAGCATAGCAGTTAATTGCTATCAGAGAACTGCTTTAAGTAAGTATTGCATAGCCGGGGGGAGCCTTTCCGCCTCTCTTCTCAGATTACCCATATGAGAAAAAAAAAGCTCCGAAGCATACTTTGAAAGGTTTATCTACCTGTACAGTGAGCAAAGCTTAACTAATTAACATATACTAAGCCCTTTTAAGAAACAGAAATGAAAATGACTGCTTAAGGAACAAAGGGGTATGAGGAGAGCGGGACCAGGCCAAGTAGGCCGCTCTCCTCAAATCCCGCGTGGACGAACCCGCTGCGCCAGGATTGGCATGACTGACAGCGTCAGCGCCAGGAATCCCTCTGAAAGGAGTGAAAACGACGGTAAATTACCTCTTATAATTATGAGAGGAAGTCTCGGAGGTCACAGCCGAGGTTAGCAGCGGGGCAGAGCCGGGGTTACACTTGCGCTGCAGCTGCTGCAGTGCACCTGGCCTATTAGTGGGGACCTGCGTTTTCAGCACTGACTTCCCCTGGAGATCAATAATTAATAAAAAGGTTTTGGTTTTTTTTTTAGAAAAGACCTCAACGTAGAAGTACAGGCTGTCATGTAGAAATTTTTGAACCATCACAAGCGAAGAATATCTAATATCTTAGCAGCGGTATGTGCTGAAAACAATATTAAATCAAGCATGGTTTATATACCATTTTATTTGTCCTCTATTTCTCTTGTTCCTTCTAATGAGAGTCTGTTGAGTTATTTTTATGGCCTTTATATTTCACACTCCCAAGGTACTGACAATGGCTTTAAGGAATAAATGAGGGAGGAATAATAAGTTTCTTAAATGATCTGTAATCTATATCTGTAATTACAGTTAAAGCAGTTACATTTGTTTGTAATGCACTGTTTTATGGCAAGAATAGGTAGCTGTAAATATCTAAAGATGACGACCTGAACGCACTAAGATATATATTCCATATATTGGAATATATACTTGCCTCACAATACTGGACCCACACTACATATGACCTATGCATTTATTTATTTATTTATTATTTCTCACCTACACTTGTAGAGAAGTCTAAAAATTAAAAAAAAAAAAAAGAAAGAAAGCAAAACCACCCTCAACAAACCGTATCTGTGTAAAGTGTTTATGAAAACGAATTATCTGATTTTAGCAACATTGTGTTGCTGTGTTTTAGCAACTTCTGTTACCCTCAGTCTGGGCTGCACCGTGTCCCGAACTCTGTCCTCCTGTTCCGCCTTATTCTTTTCCAGCAGCTCACGGGAGTGCTGCTTCTGATGCACAGGAGCATTGGAGGCAGCTAATGTGCCAGGGTCACACGCTACACTGGAGTGTGGTACTGGCTTCACCTTTTGCTCATGATCAGCAAATGTAGCTGCCCTAATATCATAGGAAGCAAAAGAATTAAGGCAAATGCAATAGTTACAGTATAAACAGTCCTCTCATGCTCAGAGCAGTCAGAGAATGGGGACCTGAACTTCCCAGCTCACTCCAGAATAATACTGTCTCCATTTACAGTGAATGGATTGGAATCAGCCTAGTGCAATGTATAAAACAAGATCTTTCCTACTATTGTGAATTTCTAAAAGCAATTATTAAAAAATAAGCGTATGCTTTCATTCTAGGTGCTGAATCTCTTATTAATTTTCCAGCTTCAACCCCTACTATAAAAAAATCTACTTAATGTAATATAATACTTAGTATAAGATCAAGCTGCAAGGTTAGTTAATTTGCTCAGACATCTAACACTAGCCTTCATTTTTTTAACCTTGAATATTAGAAATTCTAGTCCTCACCTTGCAAAGTACTCCTGAAAGTTATTTGTGAACATGAAGATGGATTAATTTAAATGTATTCTTTCTATGTAATGAGATAGCCCAAGTATCTGGCACTTTAGCTGTCCCTTCACATATATAGCTTAGCCCATATTTCTTAGTTTTTACCTAAACCACCTCTACTGTTCCCAACTGGCTTTTTACAAAGACAACTGTCCTCTACGGCCTAGGTAAAGACTGATGAAACTATTTTTGTTATGACCTAGGAAATTATTCAAATGGAGCTCTCTAGAGGCATATGGTTGGCATTATGAATATTTTACAGAATCATCTCTGAAAATCAGGCCAAAAGCATATACACACGGGGCCAAGTTCCACTCTCAGTTATACCTTGGCAACCACAATGATTTCCCATTTGGCTACGCTATGCAAGTATTTGTTTGGCTTATTGCATGCATGTATTTTTTATCTTTTTTTCCCCTTCTTCAGCCCTGTCTTCCCATTTCCCATATTGTTCTTATAAAAAAGACAGTTATTATCAGTGTGGAATGATTATTATTTGTGGGCTACTGGCTAAGTCTCTCCTACCTTATAAATACAGGCAATAAGATATACACAGGAATGAGGGAAAATGTACAGAAAATTATGCCTAGTGTAACAGCGTCTTTCCTGAGGCACCAAAACTGATGCAGGATGTTAAAACCTCTTTGACCTCAATCTTGCTATGAACTCCATGCAGGAAAGAGCTCAGTGAAGCCCACTGACTCCAGTGAGATGCCACAAAAAGAAAACACTTCTTGGAATTCACTGTAGGGCTGGGACCCAGAGCAGGGCAAAACCAGGCCAAAATATTATGTCCCCTGAGATCAGGAGACAAGTATACAAGGGTTAATATTTCCCATTCTGATGTTTCTCCTCCTTTCTCTTTCTTGACTCTTTTTTTTTTTTTTTTGTAAGATAAATTCTATTTCATTTGCATGATTTCCATTTATAAATTTAAACGTTTGGTCATGAAGACAAAATTTCATTCTTTTGAATAAGAAGGCTGAGGTAACTCAAGACTGAAGTTATGATGAGATGTGTGACCCTACAGAGGAGGAAAAATACTTTAAGAATTAACACAATAAGACATAATAAAATATTTACAACGCTTTATAAAAGAAAAAAAATGCTAAAAAGATTTGTACTTACCAGAATATCTTTTCCAGCCCACTTGCACTCATCCCTTCTGGAATGAGATACAGGCCAAACAATCTAAAGACACAGAAGAAAAATCACGTTGCGTTATTTCATGCTTCAGTAATCGCAAATTGCTGACCAAAATGCTACAAAGTGTCTTTATCCAGTTTCTCTTTCCCCATTCTTTTCCTTATTTCCTTTTCTTCCATAAAATGTCACGACAAAGAAATAAAATGATAGGAAAAAAATAGGGATAATAGGAATCACAGTAAAAACAATCTTGAAGTATAGTCTGTACTGTGAATCTCAGCAGTGAAACTTGAATACTAATGATAAGAAGGTTGACTCTCCATTAAGTGAGTGTTCTTTCACTCTTTGAAATCTGATGTAATGGAATGGAGACTGAGAGCAAAAAATTGCAGATACTTACTAACAATAAATCTTATCTATGTGAAATGCAATCTCATGCTAGAGTTACGGCATCAGAAATAAGGTGTTTGCCTCTTCACTGTATCCACCAGTTCACTTTTTTACTAGGTTTAGTTAATTAAATAATAAAAAAGAAGCCATGGTATTTGAAAAGTATCACACCATCAAAATAGAAATGTTTATGCTGTTCCTATAGAGCTACCCTAACACAAGTAAACCTAAATCTAGGTTTACTGTAATGTTTGCTTAGCAGAAAATGGATCTCACCTCATACAGAGAAAATCCAGAGACCCTCACAGTCAATTATTCATGTTTTTTTGAAAAGCTTTTAGGAATTACATATAGAATAAAACATGATCTTCCCATAAAATGCCAGGCTATTCATTTGGGAGCCTCAGATAATGCAATATGAATGGCCATAAGTCTGGATTACAGCCTTGGTGTTCAATACAGTTTGTTGAAGGAAAATAAAAGGCAAAATATTAAAAAAAAAAAAGAAAGAATGAATATGGATGACACAATAGGTCAAAGGAGATGTTATATATGACATTTGAAAATACAGTTTGCAACCACAGTTTTAAATTCAAAATTTTCTTAGAACTTAATGAAATCCAAACAGAAATTGAACATCTTAAGTCTATAAAATAAGGCTGAAAATTTTATGAGCACATTCTCTCAAAGGATTCCTGCTACTTCCTGTTTCTATTCTCAGCTTAAAATGTGCACAGACATGTGAAAATGAAAATTTACTAGGTTTAAAAACATTAACCAAACTTCTCTGATCTCCCAAAAGGACCAGTTCAAGTTTAGTTCAAGTTTTGGGCAAAGATTTCTATATTATCCAAACCAATTTCTAACCCATAAAATGAATAGCTAGATGTTCTTTTTCTTTATTCTCACAGCACAATATTTTCCTCTAATTTTGTTTAAAAGTCAGCTAAATTGAACTGGTTTTAATAGACTGGAAAGTTTGGCTTTTTGAGATGTGCTGCTTTGGAGTTATATGTTCCTATCAGCATTTACACAGAAACCTTAGTTCTTTTTTACATGGTGGAAACAACAACTGGTGAATTTTGAACTCAAGTGCAACACTGACTGTGTTGCAATTTTGATTGAAGTTTCTTCTGTGACCCTCCTGTCTTTAATAAGCATACCCCCCAATTCTTTGAGACTTTTGTCTATTTTTAAATCTAAAGTCTAAATTGTAAGTCTGTTCTTCAAGTCTGTTGCCAGCATTCAGTTCCATGTTACCAACAGCAATTCTTAATGCTTAATGTAGTAATATATGTATATCATTTCAAATAGTGTTCTAAAGGTATCTGAATATGGATGTAATATACAATTCCTCCCATTCTGCAGAACTGTTTTCTGCAATTGAAACACCTTCTTTCCTTTAATTATTCCAGATGTTTTGCACATTAAGCTATCAGTCCCGCAGAGAATTCAAATAAATAGCTAGTTTCCTTTATAGCTGCTCTAAAGAGAATAGAAAAGAAAATACCCAGTTTTCCTTTTATCCTTTTTCCTTAGAGAATACAAATGAATAGCCTGTCTTCCCTCTGAACAGAAAACACAAGGTATTTATTGCTATCATCTTAGGAAGCTAATAGTCGAACGGGCAAAAGGTCAAGAACACCAAGAAAAAAAAATCCCTGGGTATTGAAGCAATATATCTCTCATAAAAGGGTACCCTCTGGATTTTAAAATGTGCCATCAAAATACTTCAATATAACAAATCAAACCTCCATTCTCTGTTTACATTCTTAGCATTTTGTCTTATTAAAATAAATGAAAAATGAAATTATTTATTTAGACTCCAACAGAAGAACATCGCTGAACCACTTGTCAGCTTTTAATTCGTCACCAACTTTTACTGGAAAATTACACTCTCCATCAAGAATGGCAAGCTTTTATGGACCCATTTTTTTTATTAATACTGAATCTATTTTGGCTTGAAAGCAGCAGAAGCAGAAGGCCTACAAGTGCTGGGTTAAAGAAAAGAAATCAACACTCGGACTCCCAAACAGTTTCGTTTATCTGCAAACAAATAGAGAGTAATAAGGCCATTTTGTGTAAACTGTCGTAATAGTTGTTTGGGTTTTTTTTAGCAGAAAGTATGTCTTGTTTGGGAAACAGCTGGATTATTCACTTATCATTTACTTTTTCATAGTCTGAAAAAAGCATTGTAGTCATAGGCTATAGGATCGTTATAAATTTCTCTTCATAGAGTCAGCAAATGTTTTTGTACTAATTTTGTACTAAATACAGTATTCCTGACATCCAAACCCTTATTACATAATTCACACAGTGCCTGATATAATCTAAGTAATAACAATTCTGTAACATCACAAGTATATATTTACATTGTACAAAACATGAACGGAAGTACCTTTTGATATTCCTTGATATTAACCAGGTTGAAAGAAAATATGTGATCCTTTGCTCCAACGTACAGCCGACTCCGTTCTTCATCCAAGAGGAACGTATGGTAACTGGAGCTATTAGCTAATCCATTGAAATTGATTATATTGTTGGATTCCAACATTTCTGTAAGATAAAGGTAATACTTTCCTTGTTGATATGGTCAAACAAAATACAGACTTATATTTTGACTTGCACAGATTTCATTTTAGGAATTTTTACTTATGGAGTAGAAATCAGTGAAAGCGTTAGGTACCTGGGCCCATGAATGTTTTTATTTCAAGTACCCAAACCTAAACCGTTTCTGAGATTCAGCTCTACACAAACAAAGGTCGAAACATCAGTGAAATCAATTAAAGTCCTGTATGAGGTTTTAGGTGGTAAAATTCTATCCATGTAACTCATCAACTATTGGACAAAGTTCAATTTTGTTCAATCAATGAGATTTACATGGATAAACCTGAGTATGACCACCTGGTAAAAACCACATCTAACACAAAATCCCCTAGTTCCAACATACAAAACTTTTTCATACAGATCTGTACATTATGAGAAAGGGGATAAGAATGATGAGTTGATGAAATAAAATAACATGTACATTCTATTCTTACATATATTAATTTCCCAGCTGACTTGACACAGGCAGCATGTTGTTCCCTTGCTTGGAATTGTGTCTTTATACATCACAAGAATAAAACTAGAGAAGGTAGTTTTGCTTCTGTTTAAACTCAAGAACAATTTTCTAGTTCTTATACTCCTCACAGAGCCATTGCACTTGCCAAGGACAGGATTTTAAGTACAAGAATCCACAGAATCCTCTTAGCTATTCACAAACATTAGCAAAGACATACACACTTTCCTGAAACTGCTTAAAAATATTTTTTCCGTAAGATAATACAGACCATATTAGTATAAACTCCTGTGAAAACACTCTTTCTTTATTCCTGTCTACCCACATTAGTATCGGGACCAAAGCCAAACCATCTCTATCATTTCAAGGCATATCTGCACTAGTAAGTCATTGATAAGAAACTTTCCCTGTGATGACAAATCCTATGCCAGTCAAGCCCCAACCTTGTGATTTACAGAGGCAACCAGGCAGTTATAGGAGCAGGAGCAGTTCCGTCGATGCCAGTGCCGCTCCTCACACAGCACCCGTGAGGACAGATGAGAAAGGGAGCAAATACGTCAGGTTCCAAGGGCTGATGGCTAGAGGGCACATCCAGACCTTTGAGCATCTAATGTCTGTGTTAGCTCTGCCGTACGTGCAAGCCAAGGACGCATGTCACTCCTCTCAAAACTGCTGCCAAATGCCTAGATGTCTAGGATTTGCCTAACAGTACAGCTAGCTGCTATGACCTTTTGGTTTCCAATAAGATTCTCCATTTTCCATCATTACTCCAATTGACGAGTGACTGTAAGACAGCATCCCCTATGCTGCTAAAAATCAAGGTGAAACTGCTGTTAAAAAA
This sequence comes from Dromas ardeola, assembly GCA_013398915.1. Taxonomy (NCBI): domain Eukaryota; kingdom Metazoa; phylum Chordata; class Aves; order Charadriiformes; family Dromadidae; genus Dromas; species Dromas ardeola. Next base: position 261,124 of record VYZM01020095.1, on the reverse strand, counting down.
GAAGGTTCTGCTTAATCTTCTTTTTAAACTCATTCTCTTCTTTTTTTACCCTTCTTTTACTTTAACCAGAACAAGGAAGACGTTAGGTGGGGCTTTTTTGGACCTACATAATAGCGGTACTTAGGATTTTACAGAATTTCAGCATCTACAGCTTAGTAGTCACACAGATGTTAAACCTATTTTTTACATTCATTTATCCACCAGGTGGATTTTGAAGCAGGTTGATACTCTATAATGGCAAGGATTAGTAGGCAACTTATTCAAGCAAGATAAAGATTACATTAAGAGTTGCATAACATTCAAGTTAGCTTTGCCCCAATATTCTTTGCACTTGTCTGGAAAAACTCTCACTAGCACCAAAAAGAGTTACTTTGTGTAGATGGGTAACAAAGTGTCAGAACATGCACTATATTTTGTCCCTTATTCTACATTTTTTCTGGCTAAATATAGCTATACATTTGTATTAGAGAATAATTTTTAAAACTTGTCCTGCTCAAGACTTAAGGTCTCAATTTTTTTTTTTTTTTTTTTTTTTTTTTTAANTTTTTTTTTTTAATGCAACAAGAAGAAATCAAATCACCCCAAGCAGTCTTGTCAAAATAATTCTTCTGGCTTCCTGCCAAGTTCTAGAATTTGACTGTATTGTCCTCCAGTTCACTTATTTGCATTTTGTTAGAGACTTTACTAATTCTCTTTACATTGTAATGACTGATTCAGATGTTGAATGTCGACTCGCTGAATAGTGAGTGATGCAGATGATTGATTGCTTAACTTGTCTTAGAACTCTCTTGGCTAGAAATGCTTCGTTGTCATCTGTATCTGATCATTTTTCTTATAATATAGCTGTCAAAAACCTTTGTAATTTTTTTCATCTTTCTTGGTTTGAACTCGCATAGGTATGATTCTGCCCTTTGTGACTGTGGTGTAAAGACAAGTGTCTGCTGAAGTCAATGTTACACAAACGTAAAACTGATAAAAATGGAAGTAAGATTATTTAGGCACACAGCCACTTGGTTTAAAACAGGCCTGATATGATTTTGCTAATGCAGAGTTCTAAATATTCACCTCTACAGATGGTGACCAATGTTTTCTTTTCTTTCTAATATTCATGCAAAATGCCAGATCGTAACATCGGACTCTAAGGTTTATTACGGCCAAGAGTAAATTACATCATCATCTTCACTGTTCATATGTCTCCACAGTAAAAGTTAAAAGGGCCAGGTGTAGCTGTGTAGGGAAATGTGGATTTTTTTTTTTTCCTTTTCATTTTCTGTGACTCTTTAAGAGTATGCAACAACATTAAAGGTAACACTGGTGAGTTTTTTGTGTGAACTTGCAATTTAAAATCAAACTAAAAGCTAAATCCCTGTTGTCTTCTATGTCTATGATTCTATGATTTTCTAAGATCAGGACGTTTCTCCTCGGGTTTTAACCCAGTATCTGTCGTATTCTCCCATTATTGACTTTTGCAGGGGAAGACCAGATTTCCAGGATCTACTGCCCAAAAGATTAGGCCTAAGCATATTCCAAGGAGCATATTTCAAATCATGTGAAATCAGGTTTCTCCTTATCAGGAATCAGGTTGCAAATATAGGTTGAGGAGAAAAATGTCATTTGGGTGCTTGACGATTCTCATTCACTACTACTGATCCTAATTCAGTTAGGATTGAGTTATGTCACACCTAAAAGGTGAAAACCTAAATAATCTCTGCAGTTCCTCTGCTTTTTATTCTAACTTACACGTATTTCTCCAGTGATGAATATGGCTTCATAGGACATTCTGGAAAGGGCTGTTGAAGAGCAAAACAATGGCATTTGCACAATCAATACAAATTAAGTATTGCACTTCCTCAAATTAATTGGTTTCCAAATGTTTACCATCCAGTGTCTTTTCAGTATCCAGCCAGTGACTATCGCTGAAAGAACGACAGAAAGAGCAGTGACAGGGCACACTCCCAGAAGGGCACTGATATCCATCAATTCTGTTAAGTGTCGATCAGTTATGCTGGCAAGGTACATGGCTGATCAGTGCTAAAATAAACCCAGATTTACAACAAAGATTGCATTGCAATGCCAAGGGGAAAATGATGAATGCCTTCAATAAGTCATTGAAATTAATACTGTCTATGATGCATACCCTAATTCTTTTCCACTTTTTGTTGCTGCTGTTCTTATTAACGGTTGGCATATTCATGACCTATGCAGACAGATAAGAGTTCCCTCTACTTAAAGTCATTTTTATACTTCCCTCATGCTTTGTCCAGTTATTTTTATTGCAAAGATGGTAACATTACTCCATGAAATGTTGCAGTCAAGTATCATTTCTTCAGTAATTGCTCAGAGAGAATTTTCTTATTTCCTTTTGACACATCCTCAGCTGCAGTCATGCCTGTTGTTTTGAACAGGAATGAATGGACCCTATAAAGCTAACCACTGCACATTATGACTGTAGTATTGTCTATAAAATGCTGTATGAGGTAGATTTAGAGTAGGTGGCGGTATTTTGAAGGTAATAAAGACTTCATTGCTTTTGTTATTGTGCTTACTTCCCACATTTATTAAGAGTGCTGCCGGTGACCAAAAATAGCGGTTTGAAATGCACCATACCTTAAAAACCATCATATTATAATGAATTTTCACTTGTGATAATCATTGAAACCAGCTGGAGGTTGAGTTTCTCAAGGTTTGTGGGCCAGATTCTCCTACTAACCACTTCAACTACCTTTAATTCACAATCCTGACTTGTATGCTCCATTTTACTCCCCTTTCTCTGCCAGTGTCCAAGCTTGAAGTATTTGACTATTTTCAATATGCCTTTCTGTAGACTCTTTATGGCCTTTCTTTTGTTAACTGATGTTTCTGTTGATCCAGTCTGACTTGTGTCAGAACATTCGCTTTGCCAGACCAAGCTGGCAAATTTACAGAAGAAAACCAGTCCCTAACTCTTGCCTTCCTTTTAATACATGGTTATTTAATTTGCTAATGGAATCACAACTTAATAGTATGTATACACACAGAGGGCCAAATTCCTGGAATGAAATCCATGGAGATATGTATGCACACGGAATGTAGATTAGGTTTATTTTTATGACACTTTTTTCATTAAAGAATAAGCCAGAAAACCACAGCTATAGCTGAGATGAATACAGTCAGGCAGATCCTGAGGTTTGCTTTATCCATGGTTGGTATTCCACTGTAAACCTTGCTTTATGTCTGTGTTCCTTCAGCAGGGTTTGTCAAGAGGAGAACATAACAAAAGAAAACCATCTTTATTTTTCACTTATCTACTACCAGGCTCCTAGTGAGAGGGAGTTTGTCTGTGTAACAAGTTAGAAAATTCGTGAGCTTTGGCCGGTGTTCCTGTTACAGACTTCACAATAACGTGCCAGCCAAGATTATTTTTGTCAATAAGGATCAAAGGGCCATATCAATATCTAGAAAAATGAGAGGAAAGGTCTCCCAGTTTCCTCACTAGGATTCAGATCCGGCCCTGTCCTATTTCTGGTGACTCCGCAGAGTGACTGGATGATACAGGCAGTTCTGCTTGTCATAACACGCTTGTGAACCAAATGAGTGGGTTGTTGGTTGCACAAAATTCTCGACCTTCATTCCTTTGCCAGCAACGATAAGATCTCACTCTGTATCTCCTAGCAGTAGATAAAAGATGAGTCAATGCGTATTATGCCACCAAACAGGGATTTTGCTGAACTGTGAGCAATGCCTCCCACAACGTCATGCTAGAACATTTCCTTCTTCTCTCGCCAGGCTTTTACTTTGGCTACAGAGTATCAGGTGGCCGCATGTTTGCACATGCATTTGTTGCTTACACAGATGCATATTGTGCCTGTTCTGTATATCAGCATGTGTATCTGTCTAAATAATCCCGGGTATAAATCAGTCATTACTCTTTGAGTGATTATTTGCTGAATTCTAAGACGTTAATTCTACCTTGCAAGGAAAGAAATAGATATTTTAACTTCCAGCCTCTCCTGTAGCCTCCCCATTTTATTGCTCCGAGTGTAGATGGTGAAGTCCGCACCTATCAAACTATTTTTTTTCCTATCAAAAAAAGGAAAAGGCAGCGATTTTGTAGTAAAACTGATATTAACTAAAAAAATGAAATGTAACATGTAATCGAAGCAACCAAGGGAACCTGCCACTGCTGCTAAAAGTCATCTATACAGCCCCAACCATATTTCATTAATTATAGAGAAATAGTAACTAGACATGATTAATCTAAGATTGAATTAAGTAACTAACTACTAGACAATGTAACTTTGTTAATAAGCAGGATATTTCTGTCAAGAGAATGATGAACTGTAGGCCTGGTCAGCAAACCGAGAAAACCACCTGGAACTGCCAAGATTAGAGGAGAAGTAGGTAAAAGGTAATTTTGGCAGGGGGAGAGCGCGACCACCGACTCATTGACCACCTTCCCAAATGATACCACCTACTTAAAAGAGAACAATGGACGAAGAAGACAGAGTCTGTGCACTAATTTACATAGGAAGCAAAGAAACCTTGACCAATCATTAAAAAGAATAACAATGAATATGTAGTAATTGTTAGAATATGTAATAATCAGTGAATAAAAAGGCAAATTTTTGAAATGAAGGTGTGCTCCCCTTGGAACAAGCACTCTGTTTCTGCGCATTAACAGAATAAACTTGGAAATACCTCTGCTCTGTGTGTTACTGACTTGCACACCAGATAAAGAACCCAGATTTGGGACAACAGGGACTGGCAGGAAATCAAGACAGCTTCCTGCAAGGCATTAGCCAGCAGTGCTTCTTTGGCAAAACCCGGGATATAAGCAGGGAAAAGGCACCAGATTTGTTGTGAGTCCATTCTCGATCGGAAAGAGACAACAGCTGCCATGCATGCAGCGAGATGTGTCAGTGGCGTACTTCCGTATATTTTTCTCAAGGTTTGTTTCAGTAGGGTATTTCCATATAGTATAAAAGTTGACAGGAACTAACTCAGATGGGTGCTTCTCAGGGGTCTGAAATCAGGTGAGCTTGACCGCATCCCAAGTCTAATGCTCAGTAACATGGCCAATGGCCTGAAGGATAATTTCTTCTCCCCACCTCCCCCTCAGGATGTGACTACTTTGTACCTCAATTACTTTCTTTCATCTGCACGTCAGACATCACTGGGACATTAGGGTCTAGCCCTTAGTGAGGAGAATGGTTCAGCTGCCCACTCTAAGGAAACAATAAGAATCTTGCTAACAGCCTATGGTATAGTTCAAACTTTTACAAAATAATTAATTAAAATAAAGGACAGCTAATTTATCCATTGTTTGATATTTAATCTGAGAAAAAGAAAAAAAAATAAATAAAAAAGAAAAAAATAAAGAAAAAAGAAAAGAAAAAAATAAAACAAATAATTCAAATAGTTGTAGAAACCTTTGTTTTGTTACATCTTTAAGCAGCCAGGCTATCAGTCTTTCAGTAACATCCAAACTGTTACAACATTTCCAAATTATTTTTAGCAATTAGCATTTGATTTCAAATTAGGAGCAGAACAAAAATGACACAGAAAATTCCCAAAAAAAACCCCCTCAAAAACATAATTTTAGAAGCACGCTGTTTGGGAATATCAGAAAGTGTTCAGTTTTATCTGAAATGAAACAAAAACCAGGTTTATAAAGTGTATGAGATCACATAGTGTAATAAGTGGTTTATCCATTTTTAGAAATGCAACAAGAAAACTTTTGTAATCAGCACCTTTGTTTTTTTGCTACATTATGAGCCAGATAAACTTGAAACTACACAGCATTTGTTGTTGATGGCAATGCAGTGTTATTGTAATTTGAATGAGATAAATCACTGGGAGAAAAGGGAGGGTTATCTTATCAGTAATCAAAATACAATTGGAACAGAGCCTCTCACAGCTGTTCAATCAGTCCTAGCTTTCATCCTCTTCATCTACCTTATCATAACAGTTGCCAATCACCTGTTTCCACTGAACTCTACTAGAAGGAGAAAAAAACAGAACTATTTTTTTTGCTGTAAAACTTTTGTTTCTGAAAGAACACATAGTTCCCTGAACTATGTTTTCACTACAATTTATCAATTAGAAGTTGCTAGGACAAGATATACAGTTTTCAGTGCACTCATGATGTAAACCAAGCATTTTAAATGAAACACTCCTGCCTACCTTCCACTGCAGCAAAGAAAACTTGAGGGCCATGAGTATAGTTTGATTAAAACCAGATACTTGGAAAGAGGAATGTTGCACCAATGTTTTGTTTCAGTTGCACCGGCATAAGCATGGACTCCTTTGACTTCAAAATACTGATGCATATGTTTTTTATACTGTAAAACTGAGAGAAGATTTTAGCTCATTAATGTCAGCGCTATTTAGCTACATGACAGCCCTTAAAGTGTTCTTGATTTGAATAATTGAAGGGGTCACATGATATTTCAAAGACATAAAACATTTAGATTTCTAAAGCAAACCTGTTTTCCCTTTATTATTTGCATTAATTGTCCTTCTTGTCTCTGAAAGTGAATCCAGATTGTCCCTATTGCTCAGTTGTTTTCTTATAAAACATGAGAAATATTAACCTCTGAGCTTCACAAAGACTTATAAAGCTTGGTTTCATATCTTTAGAAAATCATTGTAACACCCCATATTATGAATTTGGCTTTTTGAGAAAGGTTATGGCACATATTTAACTGTGAACTTCACAGGTATTTAAGCACAGCATTGTTACAAAATCACAGGCCTATATTGCTTATAACATTTTTTTTGTGTGTGATGAATCAGGGAAATACATGATGGTGAAAAGAGACCCAGATCTGGTTTTACTAAGCAGTTACTTGTCTAAGGGAAAATTTATCTGGCTTAAGACTCGGGTAGGTAACAACTTTGCTACCTCCCATTTGTACTGGTATAAGGAATGCACAGGAGAAAAAATGGAAGTGATCTGTTGTACCAATGAGGCCCCAGCTATTAAAGGCAATGTAACTCTCAAGGTTTTCTAAAATGTAGCAGAATAATAGAGCAAAATACTGAGCGAGTGAGAATCGTTTCTAAATATTCTAATTCAAATAGTAGAAACACTGTAGGCATATTAAGTCAGCCCTCTACCTTGGGTACTATATCCTCAGTGAGCTTGGTTAGCTCAACGTAGCACTGCATGACCCTAAATTGCACCATCTTCTGTGCTAGCACAGGTAAACAGCCAGCTAAATCCCATTCATTAAATAGCTCAGTTATCAGATCTAGTTAGCAGTTCATCAGTTCTCAACCATTTGTATGATACTGCTGGAAAGTTAGTCTTCAACGAGCAGAACCAGTACTGGTTATCAAGAAAGTGAAATTGTGGGTAGTTGTCACTTCAAGGATTACCTTATCTATAAACAGTACCATCCTTGTCTCATTAAATATCATATCACAGAGGCAAGAATACCTTCTCAATGACTAACAGCACAGATAGTTATTTTCCCAGGGCTCATTTGGCCAAGTGGGGACAAGATGGGAAGATTGTCACGTCCTACCCTCTGCATGCCCTATCCACATGCTGGGTCCACAAGTAGCACGGAGCAGTTTTTACTCACTGTTCCCCAAAAAAGCAAGATACAGATTTCCAATTCCTGAACTTTTTCTCTCAGAACAAAAGCAAAGCAGGAAAGGAACTGTTGCTCTACAGGTACACCTACTTGCTCAAAACATTGACCATGCTGCAGTATAGACACACCTGAGCTAGCCTGAAACTCACTCATGTACCTGAGTGGTCTAAAACCAAGGACTAAGAGGCCAGCAAAGATTAATTGATTTTGCTCCTCATCTAATTGTGCCTCAATGAAGCTACATGTCGAATGACTAGGATGCTACATCAAGCTAAGCAGGCAAGCTACTTTGGAGTTATCTCAGGGGATATGACTATACTTTGTCATAACTATAACAATGAATTAAAGTCAGATAGACTCGATGCAAAGACAAAATGTCTACATGCTGGGTTTTTTTGTACAATTTGAGAAGATCTAGGTTTATTTATTTATGTATAAAGTCAGTTCCTCTTCCAAAGAACCATTATTTCTGAAAAACGCTCAGGTGAAAATAAAACTGCCTGGGTAATGTCAAAACCTGACAAGATGTTTGGGGACTATTAAGCAAAAAAGTACTTAAAATACCATGACGTTTTCAAAAATTTCCTTCTGAAAAGCTGGACTAGTGAGAAAGTCAGTTCATTTTTTTCTCATTCATTTCTTAACAACATTGTTCTTTACCCTGAATTCCTAACGATTGAACTTGAAAGTCCAAAATCCAGTCAGTGTCTTTACAATGCACATACCATGGACAATTAGGAGTCAAAAGTAACAACACTGTCAATAAGTGCTTTGGAGTTGCAGTTGTGATAAAAAAATCCTTCCTCCTGCAAGTGTATACCTTCTTCAGGGCAAAAAGTATTAAATTTTTTTCTAACTTTTAAGGAAATCTTGGTTTCAGGTACCAAGCCAATGTACTTCAACAACAACTGAGCTCATTTAAAAGAATTAATAAATATGAGGTGCTAAGTTTGTTAAGGATATCAGGGGAAATTTTCAAAAAGCCCGGTGGTTCTGTTTTCAAGTGTGACTTTGGTATTTGACAACCAAGTTACCATTGACTCTTGGTGAGACTTATGGGGTAGGTCCGTGAAGGATTTAGATGTCAAACTCAAGCCAGTGTGAGACTGAGGGTGGCCTGCAGTGGGTCAGCCACCAGTGAGTGAGGGTGTGAACTCTTTCACTGCCATAAGAGGCTGCAGGAGAGAGTGTCTTTCTACAGCTTAAAATACTGCGATGGAGGGGGAAATCCAGCAGAGGTAGATTCGGGCTGAAATGAAACAAGCCCTTCTTTGATGTCTTTTTTTTTATTATTATTTTTTATTACTGATCTGACAATATATAGCTGCACAAATTATTTACTAAGGTGAATTAGTTAATATGCACCGTAGGGTCAGGAAGCTCCCCTGGAAATTTAGCTGCATATGCAAAATTACAAAATGGACTAAGTAGTACTTGAGTTTTCAGAACTTCACGGAAAGATTTCTGATGGAAAATCCATTTGACCTGCTTCAAAAAAAGGTCTTCTTATGCTTGAAAATCACGTAAGAAACTCTTGCGTCTATCTAACAACTCTTCAAAGTCCTGTGATTAATAAGATGCAAATAGACTTTGGGGTAGTTCTGCTTGTAGGTAAATAATTATATTTTATACAACAGCTGGCTTAGATGGACTGTGGCCAGCTTTTCTTATACGGGTACAAATCGCTGACCTCATACTTTCTATTTCAGACGTAGCTATCAACACTCCTTCTGTTAAAATTTGTTTTTGCAGAGCGGGATCCACCCTTCACTTTGATCACATATCCAGCACTTTGAGGAATTGTCTTTTCACATTAATAGAATGGATAAGTCACATTCATGCTTGGATTTACATCCTTCTTTTTTCTGATACCTTTTGCTGCTTCTAATCCACAGGGGAGGGTTTGGATGAATTTCAGCAAGGGGCTGAAGGCAGTGACTGCAGTTAAATGGACTGTGTAGCTCACACACAGATACACACAGCTCTGCTAGTGCACTTTAATTGCAGCAAAATAAAGGAGAGACTTCTTCTAACCACTGACTCTCCTTGCACATAATTCAGTGCCAAAATAGAGCAAACGATGATGCCAAATTTTTTGTCTTAATTTACCCTAATGAAAACCAATGGACTTACACCAAGGATAAAAGAATCTGCTGTGATTCTGCAATATGTGGAATATATTTAGCGACCATTACCTTAAATATTACTTCAAATTAACTAATTAACTAACCATTATTTATCAAATGTTTCTAGTAGTACCTACAATCTGTTAGGTTCGGTTCTGTACATTAAAAGAGGAATTTCCAGTTCCTCCCTTCCATCCAAATGTCATAAACATAATTAATAATCAAACAGCAGCAAAGCGCCCAATACCATTTTTCAACTCAAAGTGAATTTTCTCATGCTTAATGCTGCTCTATCAATCAAAGTTTTAAATTTCTTTCAGGTTACACAAACCAAACTAGTTCTGCTTTCAGTGTTTTTGGTTTTGTTATTACACACTCAAATGGGGAACAAGAACTTTCTAATTAACCACTAGATTAAAAATGGAAAGCAATCCTTAAATACAATTTTTACATTCATTTTCTGGATTCTGGGCATACTCCAAAGGGGCTGGGCGGAGTGCACTTCTACCTAAAATTTCATGACATTCAAGCAAACTTTGAACTCTAATTCTGATAACACCAGGAAATTATACTGTAAAGTGCTTTAACTAGTTTTAAAATCTCCCCAACGTCTTAATCCACTTCACACAACGCACAGTTAAGCCGTGGAAATTCTTGACATGGGCTGTTGTAGATGGTAAAATTGTTTATAGTTTCAAGGGGCAAAGTGATAAGATCAAGAAAAAGACATCCTTAAAAGGCTATTAAAGTTACAGACACAGCCTCTAGCTCACCAAGTTCTTGAAATTCAAATTGTAGGAGACTTTGAGAGTGTTCTGGGGAACTCTCACTATCTGATTGACCTAACCCTATTATCTTCTCCTACTACGGAGAATCCCTATTATGGAAACCTCATATTAAGTGTTTATTTTGGTTGTTGTTGGAGACAGCGTATTTCCCTCCGAGTCACATGTGGATAAAAGTGCAGCCATGACGTGTGTCTTGAGAAGAAAAGTCAAGCTGCACGACATGAAATGTAACTGATCAAAATAACCGCTCCCACTCCTTCCTCAGCTGGACCACGCTCAGTGGCTGCCAATGGGACTTCCCTGACCCCTCCTCCTCCCCACTCCGTCTCCCCTCCTCAAAGCCCCTGGGGTCTCCCTGGGTGAGTGCAAGCATTTGCAAACAGCATCATTTCACGTTGAGTGAATCCATCTTCTGTAACAACATTTTAACCTCTAATACCTTCTAAATACCTTTTGTTTTGAAATAACTTGTCCACATTTTAAGTGAACTTGTTAATCTTTTAAGTGAACACCAGGAAAACCCATCGGCAATTTCCAGTAGAGATGGAAGAGGGAAAGTGAGTGGATTATCAGCACTCAGGAAGCACCTGCTCTCTGGCTGGGCTTAATGCAGGACAAGATTTGGATACAACGTTGTGGTGCTTGACCTCAGCGCACAAGTTCATCTGCTTAAAGACATGTCAATGTAAATATAGTTGGGTTTGTTTGAACACCAAATCACCTGGTGCATCAGGCTCTATTTAGAGCAGGGGGATTCAAAGATAATTGAAAGTAACTTTGGGATGTTTTGACTCCCAGCACACTCGGCCAGTCCTACCTGAACCAGCTCATAGCGGGTTCTTGGTGGGTATTATCACCTGAAATGGCCAAACTGCAGCATGTCCAGCCACATCTCCTCCCACCTGCTGCGGCAAACGTCAGTAAGAGAGAGGTGACATGCATACAAATTGTGATTGAAAAAGCGATGGTACTGTTCTAAAAGTAACAAAACCAAGCAATATTTTGTTCAATGAAATTAACTGGGAGGGGAGGGGGGGAAAGCTGGTGCGACTGCTTACCATGCTTCATATTAATCTGTTCCCAGTTAATTTTTTAAAATTCATTTCCTCTCTCTTCGTACTAGCACAAAGGACATCTAGTCCACACCACTGATCTAGGTGTCTTGTCAATCTAAATAAATGATAGTTTATTCATTGCATCAACACAATAGCATCATTATCCTCAGTGTTAGCATCAGGAAGAAAGTTCAGTGGAATTTTGCATCAGGGAAGGGAAATAATGAAAGTTTTATGTTTCTGAGGCTCCAGTGGAATATCAATGAGAACCAGTATATCATTTTTTGCTCAAGCCACAAAAACTGCACCTTTCTTACCAAGACAGAGATCACAGATCACATTCATATCATTTACTTTGGGTCCCTGTCAGAACAGAAGCCTTCAGAGGATAACCCGCAGACTGAAGGTATTAATGAAATGGCCCAGGCACGCTGAAATGGCAACAGGGTTTGCCTTCTTTTCTTTGTTATGTTAAATGAGAATTACCAAAATGTAACAATTTCTGCAATATGTACTGCAAATTTTAATTTAGTTCATTGCTTCACACTCTACATTTTTCTGCATTTTGAGTGATTTAAAACAGGACCATTTTTCACCTGAACTCAGGAAACATTCCCCATTGGCACCAAATTGCCACGCCTGCACAATGAGTTTAATGAATTGCTTACACAGGTTGTGTAGCTTCAGTGTAAGTTTGCTTTATGTAAAGAACACATTAAAAATTGGAATGTTTTGGGGGAAAAGGCAGGGCACTTTCCACTTACCCTTCCAGACCCAATGATATTATTCATTCTCAGCAGCTCCGCTGGTTACTCTGCTAATTTCCCCGCAGAAGAATGCTCCTTTGGGTGCAATATTCAAGTGTATATGTATGTCAACTGCCGCACAGGCTTCCAAATGCCCACATTGATCCAAGATACCATGAGTCACTGTTGACAGATGAGGAACATTCACACAAAACCCCCACTGAAAGTTAAAGGAGAACTTGCATTTTTCCTTGATGGTGACATGCTAACACATAGTGGGTAATGGTATACTCCAGAGATTTGCCCCCCAAAATGTAAAAATAATATTTTAAAGTTGCAATTGATCTAAAATTGAACAGGACACTGATTCAGTGATTCAAAATGAAAGCAACACGGGGTGGTTCCAAATAAATTCTAAAAAGCCAGATTTCAGCTGACAGAAATTGGTATAACTGTATTGCTTTTAGTAAACCCAAATTAATTTACAGCAGATGTGGATATAACTGAAAGTCTTAAAGTGAAGTGGACTGTGTGTCTCTCAAACTCCTTATCATCCAGTAGGATTTTGATTAATTCTGGAATAAACTAACAGCACAATAAAGTGTCTCCATGCTTATAATGTTTGAAGACGAAGTAATACCCATGAAAGACATTACAAAGCAGCATCATGACATTCTATTGCAGATTACATTCATACTTCTAAAATAGCTAGGGAAATGACTTGTCCTGATGATGAAGAGGTTTCCTATTGACACATACATATTGGAAAATCTTCAAGAATGGATATCTCACAGTCTTGAAATCAGTGAATTCTGAGCCTCCATGGAGCACTACCAATCAGTGTACAACCAATGCACTGCTTTTTCCAAAGTTAAACTTTTCCAAAGTTTTCAAAAGTTATTGTAACCATTTCTGTACTGTCAAATAAATATTCAAGATAAGTATTTTGGTTTGGTTTATTTTTTTCCTTAAACAAATGTATTTCCAGCAGCAGCTGACGTGGCTTCTAATATAATGGCAAACATTTGGGTTTATTTCTAGCTAGTCTAATTATGAAAGGCATCAGGGTAGATGTGTTTTCTTTTTGTAGCCATTAATACTAATTTGACCTACTGGGGAAACAATTTCAAAATGTCAACATTTGCATGCCTGAACCCTGCTATGAACTAAACGGATTCGTGTGCAGAGGTCCTGCCTCAAGCTGTGACACACTACTTACCTCCTCCGAGGGAGTTAACACATTAATTTGAACAAATGAAATTAGAACAGCCAACTCTCCACGGTGGTCAGAGGAAAAGTACCCTGACCGTAGTGGCTGACTGCAGTTTAAGCGGCGTATTGCTTAATTAAACTGTAGTAGGACAGCTGAATAAGGAGCGCATAAACACCCCACAAAAGAGGAGGTCTCCAAGCCTGGAGGTATATCTGAACGTAGTACCCAGTTCCTTAAAAGGAAAGTTACTGTTGCCCTTTTTAGAAGTATAAGCTTTGAGATTTAAGACAATAATTTACACATTTGCTGTATACGTTGGTTTCTGCAGATGTATATTCCAGAAAGCACTCCTGAGATTCAGATGCTAACAAGTCTGAACAAAAAATCTGGTAGAAAGGTCTGCAAGTTGAGGAAGCCTGCATCTGCTCCACTGCTTAGTTCAACCAGTTCATGACCCTTGAGGTCTAATCCAAAGCCAAGCAAAGGCAGTGGGATTTTACTGATTGTGCTGAAAACTGAATCAAGCCAATGGATTAAGGGTATGGTTCCTACAGGACCTGTGTTTTCAGGAACTTCCTCCAAAACATTTACCCTTATAACCTCAGAAACATTTTTTAAAAAGTATGCACTTTAAGCTAAAACACAGGGTCCCAATGGATGTCACTAGGTAACGCTCTTATGCACAGTGCTCCAAATACACTTCTTGTCTTACAATTAAATGCTCAGTCTGACATGCCTTGCAATGATCTCCATAGGGAAAATACAAGCAGTGGGAATTTCCTATTTTGCCTTAGTCTAACTCATGTGAGTTGAGAGTGAGTTTTGGGAAATGGGATTTGGTGTTGGTTGATGCATGTTATATGCATGTCCTACTGTCCCCCATACTATTTGAGAACTCCGTTTCAGAATAATATTAAAATAATGGATGGTGTGCACTACACCTAACTTGGATATCTGATCGGGGCCTAAGTCTTAGTTATGTCATGAAGCAGTTTGCCTAAAATAAGTGTTATGTAGGTCAGTGGAAGCCGCGAGGTGCCCCTGAGGATCTCCACAAAGAGATCAAGTCTGCCTAAAATTAAGAACCTAAATTAAATGAATCAAATCTCATTTCATTCTGCAAAAGGTATCAATGTTAAACTGGATTGCAGTATTTTAACTGTAGGCATTCATTAATTGTCATGATTAATATGTATATTAATTGTATGTTATCCTTACTTTGTTTAGTGTGCAGAATGGTCAGAACATCAAATTAATCTTTCTTTTTGAGCTTTTTCAGTATTTGCCCAAATGACTACACAGCCTTCAAATGCTGGTCTGGAAGTGAGAATTATTAAATTGCTTTTCATCTTTCCTATGGCAAAAATTTGACTCAGAAACATGATTCAATGGAAGAGATGCCATTATGATTCCAAATTTATGTACACACAGGAAGAAAGGAAAAAAAAAAAAGTACCCTAAAATACCAGGTATTCGATTTGGCTCAACAAGCCCTGATCTTTGAGAATACTTAGCATGATGAGATACATGATTTCAAACCCCAATCCCACACTCTGCCAAGTGTGGAAATACGCCTGTGGAGTGAAGGTAGGTAGCCAGAAAAATGAACTCTCAGTCAGTGACCATTTAGCACACAGCACACAAGAATGATGGTGCAGCAAGATAATAGTTTAGATATCCAGGAGAAGAATCAAGTGCCTTAACCTTTTTGTGTCCTGCCTCACTCATCACACAGACACTAGACTCTGCAATAAATGAAGTAGGGGTGTTACACACAACCTGCATATCTGATCTCACCTTGCTGCTTTACCCAGCCCCATCCCGTGCACCAAAGGAAGAAGTCCCTTAAAAACTGCAGACAAAAATTGTGCAAGCAAAGGTTGCATGGGACTGCTGCAGTTCCAATATGAAACGGGCTGCTGGAGCAAGGCTTCCTCTCTGGAATTCAGACCCAGTGGCAGCGGTAGTCCAGGCTTTATGCCACAGATTTGCATCCAGAAGCGATTTTGTTGGCCAAAAAATTCCAAGTAGAAAGGAGCAGGATTCTCAGCATGTAAACTTTCAGTCCAAACTATTACAGGCTCTTTTCAATGGTGCCCGGCAACAGGACAAGAGGTAACGGGTACAAACTTGAGTGTAGGAAGTTCCATCTCAACATGAGGAGGAACTTCTTTCCTTTGAGGGTGGCAGAGCACTGGAACAAGCTGCCCAGAGAGGTGGTGGAGTCTCCCTCTCTGGAGGCATTCAAACCCCGCCTGGACGCGTTCCTGTGTAACCTGCTCTAAAGTGACCCTGCTCTGGCAGGGGGGTTGGACTAGATGATCTCCAGAGGTCCCTTCCAACCCTATGATTCTATGATGAGAAACTAGAACCATTGATTTATCACAGGAAGTATGAGGCACATTTAATTAGTGTTTAAATAATAGAGCATTTACTGTGAAGAAGTGTATGACTTTTTCTAGTCTTAAAACTTAGCAGACACTCATCTCCTACTGAAGTCAACAGCATTTAACTTTTGATTTAGAATATATACACTAAAATGTTGCTGTAAATCGGGAATTTAGACTGTTTTACAATTAGATGAAGATACTTCACATTTTACTGTGGAGTAAAAGCAAGTGAAATGGACAACCTGTAGTTTCCTCACATCGGAAACCTCCGTATCTGCGTGCACATCCTAATTCCTGTATAATTCTGAGTGGTTTACCTCTTAAAATAAACAGACTCTACCTTATGTCCTTACTGGATTACTGTGAGTAGGATGTTTACATAAAGGATATAGCTAAGTATTCACTGAACATAACAAGAGTGCAATTCATTCCCATGCATTAGGGCCCATTATAATTTGGTGGCTATATTTAAATAAACCAACATTGAACTATGCTGGCAATTACTATCTAATGGTAATACTCTAATTGTGTCCAATCCTTCCCCTCCAGAGTCTGATTCACTGAAATATTTATCTGCACCACCACTACCCATGGAGTGTAAATATGAAGATTAGCATTTTGGGTGAGAGGAAGTAAGCATCATTTATTGTCCAGGTGTATTAGACCTGTTTAGTAAACATTATTATTTTCACAGCTAATAATACTAATTACACTGTGCTTTACCCTTCATGCAGAGATCTAGCCACGCTCTAATAAACAATAGGACTTGAGTCTCATTCTCAGTCATTTATTTGGTCAGCGCAGAAGTGTTTCAAAATGGAAATAAATATTTTAAAGCTTCTTTGTACTATCCTAATTGTGGAATATCTCCATGACGTGAAGCAAAAAATCCTGAAGTTGTGCTGACCTGAACTGTGGGGAACCGCAAAGCTGAGTGCCATATTAGGCTGACGCAGCATCGCAAGACTGGAACTTACTGTGCCTGAGCAAGTAATGTCTGTGGAAAGAAAAGAGATGGCTGAGGGGTGACCTAATTATTGTCTTCAATTACCTGTTGGGGGATTATAAAGAAGAGAGAAGCAGACTCTTGCCACAGGTGCACAGTGAAAGGACAAGAGGTAACACGCACGAGTTGCAACAGGGAAATACTGAATGGGATATAAAGAAAAAAGTCTTAACTGTAACAATAACCAGAGAGGTTGCGGAGTCTCCGTTCTTGGAAATCTTCAAAACTTGACTGAGTCACACACAAAACCCCCTGACCTAATTCTGAATATAGTCTTGACTTGAGCAGGAGATTGAATTGCTCCCTTCCAATCATAATTTTTTTTCCCTATGAATTAAGTGTACTGATTTAGCTTTGATAAATTAGGATCTAACAAAAAATAATAGGGCATTGCAGGCATGTTCCTCCTGTTATTAAAAACAAAAAAAAACCCAAACCCAAAACTCATTAATCTCCCTTAAAGCTGATTTTTCCTGAGGTATTCCTGAGGGTAATAATTTCCTTACTGTAAGCAACAGCAGAAAGCAACCAAATGGGCAACAGGAGATACGGCACATACTGATCCTTGTAGAGCAGTTGAGGGATCCAGTGGAGCGTAAACACTACTGCTTCTGCATTACTGGGCAAATGAGGATCCATAGCTTTCATTGCAAGAGAGAGGACCGAAATCTCAAATGTTGTATTGTAGCATACATATGTCTGATATGTCAGATACAGGAATTCAGGTGTAATTTCAGCCAGATTCTAAAAATAGCATAAGTATATTGCAATAAAGCTATGTAGATGTTCATCTACTAATCATGTTTTCATTTGTCCTCCTCTCATATATTCTCAACAAAATCTCTTTTTAAGTAACAACATTTACAAATCATGCAAACATGAACAGGCAATGGTTGCTCTGGATTGATATTTTCTACAAAATAGTCCTCCTCTTTCATCTAAATTTAGTCCTCTGGTAGAAAGAACACATCACACAGTTCCTGCTGTTTGCTTTTATTACATTACCACATTAAAGGTCCCTGTGAAATATTTTCATGAGACAATGTGGTAAATATCAGATAAAGGGGGCATAGGTAAACACCACCTTAATGGTGATTAAGTAACAATCTCAGCACACTGAACGAATTTTGGTCCTTTTGACTTCAGCATTCCCCAAATCTCCCTCTGGCTGCTGGACAGCATGTGCACCACAGCCAGAAAGAGCACAGTGAGACTTAGCAAACACAACCAGTGGTTTCATAGTCTATTTTACAGAAGAATAGTCTGGAAGAAACAGTGAAGGTACTTACTGAGTTCAGAATGAAAAAAAAAAAATAATACTGTGCTAACAATGTAATACGTTATGGCTATTTAAGAAACAAGGGGATGTTGATACAGAAAGACAAAAGAACTGCAGCGTTAAAAGTAACTCATTTTCCTTTTATGGCCTGTTACTGCATGGCTGAACATTGCCACTAACTTTGTATTTTCAGAACATACTGAATTTAAGAAGACTCTTTTGTTCCATTTGCAGCCCACATGCTGACACAGCATCTCATCTCCCATTGTTCTAACTTAACTATTATCTGATACATTTGATGCGCTGAAAGATAAAAAGCGTAAAGATTCCAGTTACCTTAGAGATAGCAAAAGAAGAATTACTTAGCAAAACAACAGCTGAGAAGGGGCTGTTTCTGGCAGTTTCACTCTGGTGTGTGTGTTAGACCCACAAATGTGAGTTCAGACCCTGTTAAGCAGGAGTCTTTGTTGGGGCTCTGCTGTGCACTGAATGATCTCACCCTCTCCTGACTCCCACACACAGAGGTATACAGGGAAGAGCAGGCTCAACCAGTCTTAAATTCCTTTGACAGTTCAGGCTCCAGATAGACTCTGTAGCAGTAAGGAAGAAGCATGGCTCATAGCAACAGCTAGAGCGAGATGTTCTGAAGAAACAGATTTATTCAAGGCTAATAGATGCTTCTACCATTGTTTTCCATGGATGCTGGTTCTGGTGATGAGCAAACAGTGACCTTGCAACCAAACCCAGGCTCCTAAGAGACTTCTCAAAAGCCTGCAGTATCTGTACAGCGCTAGATGAAAAAGAGAAAAGAGGATTGGTTCCTATATAGCTGCCTTAAACATCTTTGAGAGACAGCTGCTTCTCAAAGTCTGAGTCCCTATAGCCCCAGCCTTATAACTCAGCTATTTTACCTAGGATAGACATAACCAAGCTGTACTTTATCAGCATTGCACTGACCTGACTTGTACTAAGAATCTGGAGAAGGTCCCAAGAAGTACTGTTCTATCAAATTAACTTAAAAAAAATAATAAAATTGTGCTGTTTTCTTTCCCCGTGTAATGATAGGGAATAAGTCCCATGTCCGTGGCAAAAACTGGGAAGTAGATGACCTGATCAAAATCAAAATTGGTGACCTTTTTTTGGAAAATAGAATAGGGCATGGGTTAACTTCATCATTAGGATCACAGTAGAAACTAGGAATCCTCACAGCTCTTCAAGTGAGTGTTTTACATACTGAAAAGGAAATTTCAATGAATAAATGATATAAAAAGCACATTGCTAGAAAGTAAAAGTTCTTTTACCCAAACAAAATTGTACCGTGGTTCCAGGAAAGACAAGCATTCTTAGCTGGGTTCATGAACAAAGGATATCAAATGAGGGCAGGAGGAAATAAAGCCTGACGATACATGATGTGTGCCAACTGTGGTCTCATAAAGCCAAGAAATCTTGGAATGCTTCGAGTACGTAATATTTTTAGAGCTCTAATAAGGCACACCTGAGCTCCTCTTACCACATTTAAAGATACGTGCCACAGAAGCTAGATTTTGCTATCCATTTTTGCCTATTCCGTAACCTGTAATTAATAAGCACTCATGTGGGGGAGAGCAGAACACTGTTGCCTGTTCAGATTCCTCTGAATTACTCCCACATAATTTTCTAAAGTGCACAACATATAGTAATGTTCTTGAATTATTCTTAAGTCATTTGGCTAAGAAGAGAAGATGACACTGCTATGTCTGCCTTGTTGAATTCAAATATTCTTTCTCCTACAGATGTTCTTCCTCAATTTCTTGACTTACTGGAGTGTCTGTCTACACCAGCTGTCTTCCTTCAGCATCTCCACAATTCTGAGCCAGAGCGAGAAACAAACCTGTCTCTACCATTAATAAGATTTATTTTCATTTTACCTAACTAAGTAGTGCAGTAAAAGAGAAAACTGCAAGAATTAAGCTCCTCCATACAAAATATACTAGCTAGAATAACCTTACCATCCACCCTCCTATTCATGTATTGGTATCAAAAGTCATACTGTACACAGAGAAGTCAAAATGAGCTATGAGAGGATGAAGGAACTGAGGGAATGTTGGTTTCACTCCATCCAATTTGGGTGCAGGAAGAGGTGATGTTACCCAGAAGCCAGATGCAGCCCCAGCAGCTGCCAGAATAATCGGATCTCGTATATACAGTATATATGAACCATGGAATGCATGTAGCCAATCATTTGGAACAATCATGTGTGAAATATTTGTAGTAGCACAACAGGAGAAAAAAACATGGAATCAAAATACATGCTGGGTGGTATCGAAACACAGGAGGACAAGAAAAAAGTTCAAATACCTCAAGTTTTACAAGGAATCCAGTTACATTTTGATTAAAAATAATAATCATCTAAAATTATATTAAAATTAAATGCTGTCTGCTTTTAAGTCAAGGAATTCAGTTTGTATGTCAGCCAGGAGTCAGTATACCAGTACAAAACATATCTAATTATTCTATCCCAGGCAGAAATTGGGCTGGCACTTTCTGTACTAGCTGATCTCCTGGGATCTTTATTTTCTGCTGGAGCATATTGCCGTACTCACCCCTAAACACTCACACTGGTTGCCTACTAAGGCAACATCTTGCTGCTGACTTCAACTACCTAATGGGAGGCAACAGAAAAGGCTGACGCAGACTCTCCCCGAAGTGCCCAGTGACAGGACAAGGGGCAACACAGCAAATTTTTATTAGAAATCACGACAAACTTCTTCAGCATGAGGGTCATCAAACACTGGCCCAGAGGCCCAGAGAGGCTGTAGAATTTCCAACTTGAAGATACTCAAAAGTTGCCTGGACAGAGCCCTGAGCAACCTGATTTAGTTCGGCCTGCTTGGGGCACGGGCTGGACTAGATGACCTTCAGAAGTCCCTTCCAACCTAAATCACTTGATGATTCTATAACAACTGACACACCTGCCCACTGTCACCATCTACCAGGAGAAAGCTGAAGGCTTAGGATCACATGGACAACTCTGATCTCGTTTCCCAGACAGTTACCTATGTTCTCTTTTTAACAGCTAATGGAGTTTTCACATAGACATTCAAAGCTTTTTTGATATATCCCACCACTCCTGCAGCAGTCTACATGGAACACTTCTTTCCTCAAGTAGGAAGGCACAAGCACAATGATAAATTAGGGTTTTCTGTCATGGCACATAGGTACCTAAAACAGAAGCAATGAGCCAGCAAAGCAAGAAAAAATACCCAAGATAATGGCAGTGTATGTGTACTACATGTTACACAGCTGAGAGCAGACACTTTAAGACATAGCAAGTCCCACTGGAAGTGAGATTTTGTACTTCAGGGAAAACTACTGCAACTTGTTAGAATTAGAAACTCAGATGGAACTAAAACAAAATCTTTCCTCAGTTTTCTATCAGCAAAACCTCCAGTACTTTTGCTGCTGCTGTTGTAGAAATAAAGAGATCTCAGGAGCACAGGAACGCTGTGGGGGTGGAAACAGAGAAAGTGGCAACCACAGACACAACTTCAAGCAAGCAGGTTCAAACTTTAATGACCTGTGTAGGAAGATAAATGAGACTTCAAGAGAAAACAGCACTGTTAGCATGAGGATGTTGTTAGGTGCAGAAGGCAAGCACTCTCAGTGCTGATGAATTGGTAGCTGACAAAGAGGTACATCTTATAATGATAACTAAAGCCCTGATATATTTTTCCTGCTAGTTTTTTTGTCTTTCATCACATCCGTTTGAGTGAATCCTTAATGAATATCGTGCTCTGCTTGAAATAGGAGAGGAAAAATAGCAGGCACACTATTGCCACTTATCGATCACGTTATTTTATCTCTCAATTACCCTTAATTTAATAATTGTATTATTTTCACTTCTGTTTTAACTTTAAGGACTCCTATTGCAAACACTGTATTTTTGCAGGTGGTTTAGGTTACCAGCAATTTTCAGTAAGAACTCTTTTCCATCTTTTTTTTCTGAAAGCTCTTCTCTATACCATTATTTTGTCTAATCATCAACCTTCCTGGAAATATTAATCATTATGTCTACTAGACTTTCAGAAAAACCTGCGTCAAGTTTCTTCAAATTGCTTCTCTGTTTATTTTAGCCACAGTCTGAATAAAATTATTTGAATAAACACGTCTGAAGCATATCCTGAATTGTACAGTTGGGATATGAACCTGAAATCCAACATAATTCCTGGTATTATAGTAATAGTATTTAGTAGAAAGAAAGAATTGTATTAAATTATAAGTGCATGTGGAAAGGAATTCTGTACAGCTAGCTATATTTTCCATAGTAAAATACATTTTATTAGCCTTTATTTCTTATACAGAAGAGCATGACTATAATCTGCTAAGAACTGTGAGAGTTTTGCCATGGCATTTTTTGGCTGATCATATACTCCATCATTCGCATGTCATTTAGAACTACTCCGCTGAAAATATGGACTTAATGATGTGAAATTCGGTGACATCATGTTATGTAGAAGAAGAAACAAGGTTAAGATTATAGAATATCTAGTCTTAAAATTCTAATGTCAAACCCAGCCTAAATCCTACAGGGCTTTGTGGAACATTGCACTTCAATGGCTAAATTATCTATGTCCAACTTATTCCTATTTAGGCCAGAAGAGTGATCATCGTTTTGAAGCTCCAGTGTGAGGTTACTAAACCCTCTCATTTACCATCATTTCTTTACAATGTGTGGCATGAAGCCCTCTATGTAAGCCTATCAATCACAGATGGATGGACATCACCTTGTGGTCCAGTCCTTGTGGTCCTTACCATTTCTCTATTTCAGACACCCCAATGCATTACTGATTTTAGTTTTCATTTGGTCCTGTATTCATCAAAGTGCTCTGATCTAAAACTTTGTATTCTGAAGACTCATATATATTTATATCTCCACAGGGACAGAAGGTGTTAATGTAGTTCTAGGAGTAGTTGTAGTTCTAGGAGCTCACAAAACTTACGTAATTATTTTGGCCATTCAGGAACACACGAGGACATTTCGAGACATCGCTAGGTTAATATGGCTTGGCATGGAAAGTGCTTTGACTAGTGGTCTGTGTTTGTGCAAGTGGCTCAGCCTGCTGTGTACAGGGATGAGCTGGATAGAGCTGTGGCAAGGGTACCCACACTTATTATTAGGCTTTACCTATTGCCTATAATTAAAAACCAACCAGCCTGATAATACGTCTCATAAAGTAACGGCTACAAAAGTGCTGGCACTAACAGCTCACACACAGTATTTACTGTTTCAAATTTTATAGGTTTAGAAAACAAAAGGGTTGGTTAGCTAAACAAAACCAGTGTAAGAAATAGGCCAATATATTCTGAATAACAACAGCATAAAACTAGTTTAGTTGAATTACAGAATAGCTTCGTTTTTCTCATTGAGCGCTATTGATTTTTTGGCATGGAAGAAGGGGAAAAAAAAAGAACAGATGGTGAAAGAAATAAATTAAGCTGCTGGTGATGGAATACAATATCACACTGAATTATAAAGAATGATGAACAGAAATCCCTTTAAACAGGCACTTACACTCAGTATAAGAGGTTCATATTGTTGAAGTTCATAACTGATTATTTTGGTTTATTTTCTAGTTATTAGAGTTTTTACTTTCAATACAAACTCCAATATGAATTCAAAACAGAAATCCAAGGCAATGTACAAGAGATGCAAAGGTGGCCTTTTCAGTGTGTTCAACCATAAGCCAGAGGTTCTAGTAATGTTCTAAAATGTATAGTATTGTAAAACCAATCAAACAAAACCTTTATATTTTTTTATTTCTTTATAGCTCTTATTCCTTATTGCAGATTTGAAGAAGTATGAGTGGCCAAAGCCTTGACTACATTTTCCAACTCTTCCAGTTTTAATAAAAAAACATTCTCTCTCCTCTCGATATCTTGCTTGGTTTATATCCTTAGCCTTTAAGAACAATGAACCGTTACTGTTAAAAATCAATGCATTTAAGAAAAAAAAAGTAAGATGTGTTCACGTAAGTGAGTGGCCAAGAACTGCTGTGCAGGGTAAACCTAAATTCCACCAGTTTGCAGAAGCAAAATAACAAAGCCAAACTTTGTCCTGGTAAAGTGACTGCAATTCTTTTCATTTCAGTAAAGAAGCATAACTTTTTCAGGATTTCTCAGTTTGACTCTTCAGTGATAACACTTCCCTTTTTTAATGTGACCTAATCAGCATTTGGGCCACGGGCACATTATCAAATATGGTGGAGAGGTTTATTTTTCACATACTGCAAATTATTTTCCCTCTCAGCGCTGTCATCTTTCTGTAACTTAATATTCGCCCAAGTCACAGCACTATGTGGAAAACAGAAGTCTAATATCAGTCTAATTGCCTCAAGAGAATTATAACTCTGTCCTAAGTTATTGAAGATAAATTCCCTTTAATGTCCATGGTTACCTTTCATTATTAATAATATCAATATTGTTCATCCTTCAGCCTCCAGACATGGTTCAAAGATGATTTGGTAGCACCAGCTTCATTTAGCGGTTGAAGCATGAAGAAGTTTAATTTGGTTTTGAAGGTATAAATCATGGTTTGAAATTAAGCTCCTCTTACTGAAACCTGGTCTGAAGCCTTGCCTTCCACTTCTGTGAGACTGCTGCTTTAAATTCTATGGAAAAGTCACATTGTCAAGCCCATACACTCCTTTTGCACATGCTTTTGATAGAGATAGGGAGAAGAAATGGATATCAGTGTCTGGATTCACTTTATTTTGTATTTTTAAAACACAGGGCCATGTTGCCAAGGTTTACACTGTCCACTTCTACTTATTTATTTTTAATTTCAGAGAAACTATATTCACATCCATAGGAAGACTTTAGGCCTATGTCTCTCATTACAGAGCACCAGTTCCCTGTTCTGCTTCTTGCTGTATTTCCTTCTGCCTCACAGGGATGGGATGATCAATGTCAGTCGATAGGTATTGCTACCCCTGACCATTAGTCAACACTTCATCGGACCCCGCCAACAGATATTGTCTGTACAACTGGAATAATTTCCAAAACTCTGGGCCTAGTATGCCTGTTTACAGACAGAATATTTTCTCTATAGCTGTGCCCTACAGCAGACAGAGCTCCCTATTCTTGAACAATTTGTGTGGTGAAAGCATACTGACAAGTGCATTAGCCACCTTAGCAAGCTCACAGTTGATCTTTAAGCGCATTTTGTGGATGCGCCAAATGGAGCTGGCATAATGCCGTGCATTTCTTGGGAGTTTTGTGATCACAGAGAACAGTAAGCTTTGCCTTACTGAATGTCGTAACATACCTGCGTAAGTTTCCTACCAAGCTTGACAGACTAACATCTAGGGTCATTTTCTACCACTCATGCAAGGAAATACGCTGTTCACTGCATATTCAGGATCTTAACTGTGGCTTGAGCGGATCCAATATCAAACTGCTTTCACAGACCACTGTAATAGGCAGGTTTCTTCTGACAGCCCTGCCTGGAATCCCTGTGACCTTCATACTCATCTTGTTTGTCCAGCAAACAAGCAAATAGCCACAGATCCGTAATAGTCATCCTTGCTGGGAAGCTCCTCTAAGAAAGGTAGCAGGATTAAATAGGTGACATTTGGGATATGCAGCGCAAACACTCTTAACCGGTACATGCCTGGTGCCACTGGAGCCCTGTCTCCTGATTGACCAAATATGAACTTGAGACAAACCTACAATGGAAACAGAAATAACCACCCACATTCTAAGGAAAAATGTGCCAAATTCATTGGGGTCATCAAGAGCAAGAGAAAACAAACACCTGCTTGTATGAAATAATTACAACTTGAGGAGTAGGTAACCACTGTCATGCATAGCTCAGAAACCTTTGCACTGAACAAACTTTGCAAAACCTGCAGTCCTTGAGCTCAACAGCATCCCATATTTGAGTTCTCTGACAATTAGATACCAAAATCTGTTTGCTCTCATCACTCTTAGACTCTGTCAGGGTACTGTGCACCATCCTTGGAAAATGTTGGACAACATAAGTATCTTGCCAGATCTCTCTGATAAAGACAGCGAGATGATCTCACTTGAAAGTCTCTCAGGTAAATAATCAGGATGACAAGACAGAAAATTCTTACTTGAGATGCAAATAGAATCTCATGGCAAGAGAGATGAGCGGCCCTCTGATCCAGTGGAGTGAAAAATATCAGAAAACTGGCATGGCATTCAAAACTTCAGGACAGCAAAAATCACTATGCTAACTAAAAGAAACTACTATGTAAGGAAAAATATTGGGTAATATGTTTCCAAGTCTGAAAATTTTGGCTTGGATTTCTGGCAAAAGGTTCAAGATATTTATTTGTGGGGTTTTTTTTTCTGATTTACTTCTACCTCTTTCTCTCTCTCTCTCTAGTATCCAGGAGACGTTATACTTGCAATATTTTTATCTTACATCATAATATGTATAATAAAATATAGACATGCATATATACACTAGAAAGTACAGAGACTATCCTGACATCTGATTAAAAGTGATCTATGGACTACAGACGTGATTTTAAAAATGTATAGTGTGGGGCAGAGATGAGAAGAACACATAACTTTTAGAGGATGAATGAGCAATATTATTTTGAATTGGCTTGTCTCTCTTAAAAGACAGTACTTTCAAAGGTGTTAAACATCCAACACTTCTTCTGACTAGCTACCTTTGAAAAATCAAGGTTCAGAGCTGCTTTAGAAATATCAAAGGGTATAGAGAAAACTGAATATAATTTGAAATCAGTCCATCAAAGAATCTAAAAATTCATTATCACTTTGTTCTGGTTTGCTTAGAAGAACTGTAAAAAGAGCTACAGATGTAAAATGGCAGAAAACAAAACCTAGCAATAATTGGCAAGTAGTTGGGCATGTTCAGCTCTAAAGGAAGATGGTAACTTCTCGCTTTCTTCCATAACAATGGACTGGATCATGATGGTGGTATAAAAAGGGAGGAAGAGCTGATACAGATGTACTCAGGAACAGAAACGTGCAGGATTCAGCTCCGTTACTGCCTGTAATGCCCTTGTAATCTGTCACTAGGCTTGAAATGATTCAGAGTGAATGTTGTTTTAAATGCCTTCTTTTGCTCAGATCTGCAGTCATGTTTGGTTTGGAATAGCCCAATATACTGATACTCTCTTATGATTACAAAAGAGAAATTAAAGACATTATTTGCTGAAAATAAATAAATACAGAAATTCTCAGTGTTTATTTTCCTTCTTTATATCTCAACTGTTTTTTCTCAGCTGTCAGTCTCAGTAGCATCTGCTAAAGCTCCTTATTTTTACTCCTCAAAAATAAAATCAATTAATACTTTTTTTTTTTTTTGTTAGTTTCTCTCCATTCAAAATGCGGATAATTCAGGACTGATGTGGTTGTGCCCTTTCCCCATGTCTCTCAAACAGCCGCAGTATGACCTTGGCATGACCACTTACCCTACAGTGTCTCAGTTCCCTGCCTACCTTAGGGCTGGCTTGTTAAATGGACTGTCAGGTTTTCCACAGAGAAACACTGTTCTGCATTGTACAGCAGCATCCAGTCTTCATGGGGAGATTTAATTTCTCCTGTCATACAAATAACGGTATAAAAGTATGGCAATGAATGGAAAAATCACAAAAGCAAAATTAATATAATCTAAAAGGTATAACAAACACTCAGAACACAGTCTTCCCTGAAGCCGATAAATTTTCTCCTCATACTAATCTACTTCTGCTTATAATATTATCTGTTTTGTGCTAGAGAGGTCTCCAAACTATTGCCTTGGCAACGAATAAACATTAATCCATGTGAGATTTTCCTCTTGAAATACTTTCTATATTGGAAATGTTATGTAGGAGGTAAATTTCACTGGAACTGGAAAAGATGTGCTGATGATTTGATTCACATTTCTTCTGGATTTTGCAACAAAACACAGTCCTGGATATTTCTTATGTGAGAACAAATTCACGATCAGTCGAATGGAACTGGCTCCAGTGGGCAGGCCTGGACCGTACATTTATCTGCCCCAGAAGACTCGCAGCACCCCGAGCAGTCTAACGGAAGACACAGAACAGGCTTCGCTCAGGGCCCAAAGTAGTTTGTGTAACACCAGGTCCTTTGCTGCTTTATGTTACCATTCTTAATTCTCAGTCATCACGCACATTTAATAGCCCAGTTTCAAGGGACCAAACCAAGGGTTGTGTTTAGTGGGCAAACACCTGTGCAAAAATTGGCCCTTGCATCATTCCTGTACGGTCAAGCCCTTTCCAGCTTGCCTAGCAAGACCTAGCGCTGTTGACGTACCACTTAAAAGATTTTGTCAGAAATCCCGGGCAAGCAAATAGTATCGCACCTTGGCCTGTCCCCTCGGGTAAGGCCGGCTGTTGGGGTTGAGCCCAGAAAAAGAACTCGTGTTGTAACATCAGCTACAACCCAAGGCTGCCGCCCGGTTTGTAGGCCACCGAAATCAACAGCAAGACTCTTATTGAATTTGATATGCTTCAGATTGCACCTCCATAGAGCAATACCGAGGACTTGAATGACATCCAGAACCTCGTCTGGACCCAGGCAGTCGCAAGCAGGCACAACCGGTTTAAAGGACTGATCCAAGTCCACTGATGTCTTTCCAAAAGCTTTGAACGAGTGCCACAGAAGGGAGAGCAGGAATCCAAGAGGAAGGTGACAGAGGTTTAGGATGACTGTGGTGAGGCCCACATCCTAACGCTGTTGCACAACGCACACTTGAAAGTCGAGTTACATGGAGAATATTTTATTCATAAGCGCAAGCACTTTGCAGCATTTGTCAATGTGAAATAACACATTGCTTGGGTCTCTGAAGACATGATGTGAACCATAATGTGTGTTATTTCAAAATAACACATAGCTTGTCACTTATTATTACTGTAATACTCTGTATTTGAATGAATCAACGATGGCAATGCGTACTTACATCAAGGAAGGAGCAACTCCAGCAAAGGAGAAATTCTGGTTTTGTATTCCTTATGGAAAATAAAGGAAACCCTTTGTAAATAAGGACCATTGTTCCAGACTTACCTCCTGAAGAAAGGTTAAACCCCTCAGAACGAGTAGATGGTTTCCTTAACATTCAAACACAACATGGGATTAACTTTTCAGAAATGTTTTCTATGCCTAGTAACACTCATATATTCATCTATGCCAGAGCCTAGGGGGCTGCACAGCTTGTTTTGGAAAACAGTCATTCTTCTTGTGTGACACCTGGAAGTCCCCTGATAATCTATAGTGTTCCAGTCCACTGATAATAACAAACTACACCTGAAACCAGAGATTAAAAATTAAAAAAAAAAAAAAAAGAAGAAGAAAAAGAGAAAANACTGAAAAAAAAAAACTAACCCTGAAACCAAAAATTAAAAATTAAAAAAAAAAAAAAAAGAAGAAGAAAAAGAGGAGAATGCACAAAGAAAGAGTTTCAGCACCAGTCAGAATGAAAATGAAACTGCTTCTCCTCAACAGCAATGCGAGACAAACATGTCTTTTCATATTGAAATGAATCTCTGTAACAAACTTGAATAATTTCGCAGCCTTTCTATCTAGAGAACTGCATAACATGGAGATGACATGTAAAGGAGAAATTCTGAAAACAAAAATTGTCCGCTTTTGAATTTTATATGTAGTGGAATAACCACTTAAAGAATCCTTAAGACCAAGAGAAAATTATAAAAGTGATATTTTTAACTAACAATACCTTTTTTTTCCTCCCTCTAAAAAGAACAGACCTCTAAAAATATTCACTTCTCAGTTGCAAAAGTAACACAGTCAGAAAGGTATCTTTCAAGGGACTAAATTTCTTGAGTTTGTGAAATTAGACTGGATATACTGTTAAGGAATTATTCAAAGTTGTTTTTTTTTAAATATTTTTTTTTTTTATTATTGCTTAAGCAATAAAAAGCAAGAGTATTAAGCAAGAGTAAGGTTTTTTTCTTGGTACTCAGATGCTTGTTTGAGCCTTGAACTGAATAGTTCTGTTATTTATCAGTTGTACTACTTGTTCTGAAAAGTCCAG
Source organism: Dromas ardeola (assembly GCA_013398915.1). NCBI lineage: Eukaryota > Metazoa > Chordata > Aves > Charadriiformes > Dromadidae > Dromas > Dromas ardeola. The sequence continues at coordinate 230,907 of VYZM01020095.1, read as the reverse complement.
ATAGAATGTCATTGCACAAAAACATAGTCCTTGCCTCCAAAACACATGCAATGTCAATGGAAAATAAAACAAATGTGTACAAAAAGTAACTGCAGATTGGAAGCTGAGGCACAGAGATAGCGTCTGACGTCACATAGAAAGTTTGTGTAAGATCCTGGAATTTAAGATCATCTATCAATTCAGAGCTTTAGCCACAAGACCAATCTTCCTGACATTATTAACATCCTTGAAACATGAAGGCAAAGACGTATCTCAACTTATCGATGTTTTAAAAGCTTAATTGTTTAAAAGTAGAGCAAATGTTCTGCTAAGCAAAGTACCAAAAAAAAAACCACCCCACTACTATTTTTTAAAATAATGTATTAAATTATATTAAAGAATCAGACATCAATTTTTAAAGCTGTTTTTGCTGCAATAAACGTTGAGGATTATGCTTTAACATTAGCACATAGCTGTAGGTGTCAAGATGGTTTGGAGCTTCGCAACTCACATAGGAGCTTTATGAAGCACTGTTTTTTCTGAGACGACACAGTTTCATTACAGGAATAAGTAAAGCTGAGAAAAGCAAGGAATTTTTTTTTTTTTGTCTCAAGGGAAATTACAATATTCCAACATCTGTTTTCAAATTAAGACAAACAGTCAAAATGATGAACTTTTCATAGAGTGACAACTTAGAAAAAAAATGAAATCCAGGAATGTATAACTTTTGCTTTTGATCGCTGTACCTGTGTCTGTTCTGGTCTGGGTGTCCAGCTTTCTTAGGCTTTAATGAGGAAAAACAGTGCATGTATTCCACAGCGCAGTCATGGCCAAGTCATATCCCCAAATCGAGACGCCTGGAAATGCGTCTGAGTGTGTCCTGTCGTACGTGGCATCCCCTGACACTCAACTGCATCTTATACAAAGGATAAACATGCCTCACCCCCAATGCGGACCTGCTGTCCAGGGTTTGAGACTGGCTATATGTTTTACTCTGTCCTGCTATCATACAAGCCTTACGATGATTTCTGAGGTGCTCTCAAAGATTTTAATGGGAGTTATGGTCCTGTGCAGGAAAGAATGGGAAAGAAAGCAGCAAAACCACACGAAGCTCTTATAAACTTTGCTGTTACCCTGAACACACAGAGGTTACTGTCAGAGGAATATAATATTATGAGCCTTAGATCAGCACAACGATCCAAAGTAATGTTTTCATTTGGATAGAACCGGTGGAAAATTTTGATTAAATGGAAACTTCCTTTTTCATTGACAATTCATTTTGATGGAAAACGCCTGCCTAATCCTTGTAATACACTACCAGACAGTCCCATAAGGCAAATTTTCTGTTTATGCATGACTTAGAGAGGATGGTCATCAGCCAGGTTGCTTTGGTGCTTTGCCATCGCAGCTCAGCTCTGCCTTATTTGCCAGCTCAAACCTGGGGTGCCAGTTGTGGTGGTGAAGAGTGTGAACTGGTCAGTCACTCGTCTCACACACGCCGCAGATCAATTCCTGTATGATAGTGCTTTTTCATTTACCACATATGCTGAACTGCATTTGACCTGGTGGTGAAAGGTTTCATTTACCATTGCAGTCACTTCAGCTGTGCAGTCTCCAGTCTGTACGCTGATTTATGGATGGATGGATTTGCATATGGCAAACAGCCACACAGCTTTGTAAGTTTGCATTTATGCCAATAAATGTAAAGTCAGGGCTATGATACTAGTACCAGTAATGTTTTTATTAGAAATAGTTCTGTTTGGGTTTTTTTGTTGTTGTTGGGTGGGGGTTTTTTTGTTTGTTTCGCGCTGTTTTTTAAACACACATAAGGCTAAAATACCATTCCATTTCCAGTTTAAGATACAGGGACACTTTATTTCTTCTTATTGTCTCCTCTTCTCTGTTTCTTATTTCTTTCTTGTAATTGTTCCTTAGCAGGTATAGATGGGGATCGTCGTGTCCCTGGGGGCAGGACTGAGCACGAATCCTGACACTGATGGAGAAATCTCCAGACTAATCTTGGAGATGGGAACGTAAGAACAGCAGTACCCAGCCAGACCAAAAAGCCAGTCTAATGCAGTAACTGCTGGTGACCAGACATGGATGGTTAAGGGAAGAGCATGAGGACAGGAGAAGACATAGTTCCTGAAAGTTCTTATATCAGAGCTGAAGAAAACTGTGCTAGGTTTTTTGGGTGAATTTTTTGGTTTGGTTTTGGTTTGGTTTTTTTGTTGGTTTGGGGTTCTTTTTGTTTTGTTTTGTTTATTTATTTTTTTTTTAATAGCATTCGATCTCTTCCGTTTCTGGCCTAATTACTGACTACTGCAGAGGGCTCATGTTTGGCTAATTTCAATACCAACACTGCTAACACTCCATACAAATACTAAAAGCCAACGTCCTGGTTTTCAGAAATTTTTACTGTAAGCAAGCTGTCATTCTCTCCTCAATGTACACGTGTATCTTCAACTAATGTTAACACTGTCTTGATGAAACATCATGACAAATATTCATTCATTCTTTGTTTCCTGGTATGAGCAAAGGAGAAAAGATCCACCTCCCACCCACATTCTGTAACAGATTTAGGAATGCAAGACCTTTCATGCTTAAATCATCTACTCTGCAACGCAAACGTTTATACCCACTGAAACACAAAACACATCATTCATTATTTTGAAACTTAATTTTGAATTAGACATTTACATTGAGGAACAGCTAAAAATAACTTGCAGCAGGGCGTGGCGTAATTTTGCAGTGTTTATGGATCTGGTCCAAGTACGGGTGTGTAAGTAGCTTCATATTTGTATACATTAGGTAGGTAAATGTATGCATGCACCTAAGGATATTTTCAGAAGTCAGAGAGTTTGGGAAGTTTCTTCCCTCAGCTTAGCTTCACAAAGACATAGACTGAGCTGAGCCAGACCCAAAAATCCCTTTGGAAGAGCAGTCGGGTGGGAGAGAGCTCCTGCTCTCAGTAGGAGAATGCAGAGGAAGGAGTAACCCGTACTGTACTTATGCTCTACATACCCTGCCACCGGCTAGCATGTCCCTTAGTTATCACTGGACCAGGCTCAGAGACTGTCTTCCATTAAGTTGCCTTCTTGATAGATGAATCTTTTGTATGTATGTTAATAGATAATGTGATTTCTACCTTTTTGGCATCATCCTGGGCCAGCACTAGAGAAGTGTTAGGATGCCGCTGTTCCAAGACACCATAGACCTGTTTACTAATGAGTTACTTTGTGGGTTGGTCTCTGATTGCTAACATAGTTTAAGTAACAGCTCCAATTAATTAAATCAATGCCCCTTGCAGCCTACTGAAGGACTTCACAGCCAACTGCACCAGAGATCAGAAGCAGTGCAAATGTGTTTCCTATTGGATTTTATGCCACAAATGGTTTCTGCTCCTATTTTTAATAGAAAACATTCTTTTTGCTTCCTTCCTTAAATATATACTTATCATAAAACGTGAAAAATTTTATTGCCCCACCGCCTTCTACTGCATTTGAGACTTTCTGCATTTTCTTAACACGTGACATAGGCCACAATAAATTTTAGGATAATAGAAGTGTCTGCACAAGTGGCTACATCTGAGTGGCTGCAATTTGAGATTCCTCTTGCTGTTTCGCAAAGAGCACTGAGAGCCCATTGACAGGATGTCTGGGGCGAGGGAGCACATGGCCCCGTGCTCGCTGTCCCACTTTGTCAGACCGATGTTTGAAAAGGAGCAGGGATTCCTTGCTCTCCTGCTAGAGTTAGCCATTATTTGGAGTGGCAGGAAAGGAGCTCTGGAGTCTTCTGCTGTGGGGAGGGCTCCTGGGCCCTCTCCAATGAGCTCATGTGAGAAGCAGGCAGTAGCAGCTTTCACTCAAAGTGCCTGGAGCCACAGCTATAGTAAGAAAGTAATACTCCGGTAAGGGATAAAAGTTTCCACAGTGCTGTGCCCTTTTTTTGATAGATATGGGAATGGTTACTGAAACAGAACAACTGCATTATGGTAACCCTATTCCAACATTGCTGTATTAATTATCTAAAGTTACTGTGCTTGAATCGGTGGAACTGATTTGTGTCTAATGCATGTTCTATGTTACACAGATGGACTTCTGCACAGAAGGTTTTAATGGAAAGACATGTTAACGGGGAAAACGGGAGAGGGCTTGGATAAGATATGACGTTCTTTCGCTCAAAAACTCAGTTTAAACTTGCTTGGGCATTCAAAAATATCTGATCAAATTTTATATTGATACACAGACTTAAAAAGACTCAAAGATCCACCAGACTTTGTAGTGACTTCAGTTGACGTTGTATCCAACTGGACATGAGGATGGAGTGAACCACACCAAGGCAATGAATGCACTTCTTGTGGTAGAGCAGTGTGGAGCCATGGGATAAGCAGGATCAAGAGGGATTGTTACTGAATGAAAACTTTTCTTTGGCAACAGAACAATATTTTGAACAGTTTTTGCCTCATCTATTTACATTAACTGGGCAGAGCTCAAAGATTTCAAGTGATTCTTACAACTGCTTGGTTTTGTTGCTTTATTATTTCGTAAGTGAAGAAGAACTTGTATAACCTCCCAAAAGGGCACTTCAAGCCACAAGTGCCATGTACGCTGAAATCAATGGGACTACTCATGTCAGTAAGAGTTTGTAAGATCAGTTCTTTTTTTTTTTTTTCTTTGTTTTTAATCTCCTGGTAAATACTGAGACAAATCACATTTCATTACAGGAATATTATGTGTGATCAAGCAAACCCTGGAGTCTTTGAATAATTGCCTTTTATAAATTCAGTGAATGAAATTGCATTTAACTTTGCCTCTGTGAGTTCTTTTCAGCACTACGTAACCAGATCAAATTAGTGCGCAGAAGCTTTTCGAGAAAGAAAATGTGTGCTGTGAATGATTACAGGGTGACACAAGCTATTTACTGAATTACGGAGCTTGAACGAAATACATCATGGTATTTTGAGGCCAGTAGATGGAAACTACAAAACAATATAGGAGGAAATTATATTGGTAAACTACAGCAACAGTCCCATGTTATCTCGTGACTAAGGGGTAGGTACATAATTAACATTACCTTTGGAGGTGAACTTTACTTTGGAAACATTTTCTAGTCCTTGCGCCTGCCTAATCACAGTTTTTGGAGCTGTTTCAGGCATAAATGGCTTAGTAAATCTTTCTCTCCATATATACACATGCCAATTCTATCTAAGTAGACATGAGGTACAATAAAACATGTAGAAAATCGCCTGGCTCAGAGCCTATTAAGATTTTTGTTTTACTCTGTTCCTCATTTTTCTACTGTTCACTTTCACTTTTTTGCCTTTTTTGGATGCAGGAAGAACTGTATCTTTTGAAGGATACATTTATTTTTAAATGAAAACATTCAGCCATTCTACCTTAGTTGAGCATGTACTGAAATACAACAGCAGAGCAGAATAGCGAAACGCTGAGCAGTTTGTAAGGGAGATTAAAGTAATGATTATTTTGGGTGCCTCCTGGGTCAGATACTGACACAATTCAGAATAATACGTGAATCCTTTAAATTTCTTCCATTTTATCATGCTTGTCTGCCGGATTTTCAATGAAGGTCTACATCTGCTTACTACTTAGATCTTGTGCTTTTCTTTCTTTTTTTTTTTTCTTTTTTTTTTTTCTTTTCCTATGAGGGAAGGAGGGTGGCTTTTTTAGCTTATCTTTTCTGAAATATTAAAAGAAGTAGAAAATGTATAGCAGAGGGAGACCTGATATTGCTTTTTAAGATTCATTTTTCCCCAAGTGGTCATTATTACCGCAGATCTATTTAAGGCATGGGAGTTTCCATACCTGTGAATAGGTTAAAGTTTTATGGTGCTGCTTTTCATAGCACTTTGAAATGCAATGATCTTTGCCAGGAGCTAGCTAGAGAATTATTTACATATCTCCCTTCCTACCTCAGCTGACCATTCACATGCAAATAGGAGCTTTGACAGCTTCTCCACACATTTATGAAACCCACTGATCTGTCCATTTTTAAACTCAGAATGAAAGATATGACAATGCCTTAGCATAAAGCCCCGCCAGGCTCTAGATTAGTTTCTTACCCTGCAACACTGAATATGAAAAAAAAAAAAATAGAAAAAGAAAAAGCCCCAAACCCCCAGCCCAACTTTCTTGGAATGGAAAATTTTGGGAGCACAGCGAATACATTTTGGTCACAAAATAAGGATGAATTTCTGCTTGGGGACAGTAATTTTACAAACTATTTGAAAGGCAGAGCTGACTTAAGCTCTTGCTTTTTCCTCTTTTGGTCACTCAGAACCCAACAAAATAGCTCAGCCCCTCAAAAAACTTGAATTTTTTAAAGTAAGTTCAAATCATTGCACAGTGGACACGCCATGATGTGAGGGGAAGAAAATGACCAGCAGACACTTAAGCTTGCCCTGCCTATTAAACCCCATCTTTGAAGAAACTTGACTTGTACTACTGAGCGTGTGCCCGTAGTATGTACTCACTCATGAGTGGGTCCCAGAACAGTTCACCTCTGCACAGAACAGGTTCACGGTCTGGCCCGGCGCATGCAAGCAATTGCCTCCGAAACCCTGGTGTCTGAAAGACCTGACTGAGTGGTTCAGCTCAGGCCAATATTGTGCTTTCAGGGTGATTATCAAAAATCATTGCTATTCCACCCCCTCGCCAGTTGTTATTTCAAAGGAAAACTTGTCTTAAGACCTAAAGTCTCCTTTTCTGGTGTGGTTTCAGTGTCTTATAACCAGAAACAAGTACACATTTCCTACTCTAAAAAGCTGCTTTTCACCTCTCCACATGTAATTTGCATACATTGATCACTTCCATATGTCTGGCATGAGGTAAAATAGTTTGTATGCATAGTAATAGGGGCGAACCCACAGTGAAACAAAATTCAGCATTTATCATCTTCCTACATGGCGATAAAAAAGTTTTTTAAGAGAATGAATGGCATTTATGACAAATGTCCTTTGAAAAGCTGTCTGTGGTCTCAGCTATGGAAATTGTGCTCAAAAACTAAAAGTTGCATTGCTCGGTCTTGTCCTCGGTCCCTCTGGTGCAATGTCAATTAGCAGTATCAGTGGTCTAATTCCCTTCTCACATGCATCATTGCAGTCACAGTCATTTAATGAAGTTACACTTGATTTACACCAGAATAATTGGCGATAGCTTAAAATTTCTAATATAGGATAATAATACTCACGAGACTTGATACTGCTCTCTTTGAAGGCAAATGGAAAAGCTTCTTTACTCCAGTAAACGGAACCTTTTACGTTGGTCTCTGTTGGTCTGTTTGCCAGCCTCAAGAATTGGACTTAGCTCTTCTAGCACCAGAAGAACTGTCAGAAAACTATGTAGCAAGGGGTCAAGTAACATACCGTAGCCTAACAAGTCAAACTACAGACTTGTGCCTGAAGTTCAAAGGTACACCAAAATCACGCAAATTCTTGTATTTGCTCTGCATTTCTTAATTAATGGCATGAAAACCAGTACTTTATTATGGAAAAAGAATGTTATTCAAAACAACTATTGCATCATATAAGTGGCATGAGGAAGTATAAAAGCAAAGGAAAAAAAAAAAATTCCTTGAGTTAATTCACTGAAGGTAAAATTTAAATGCTGCATTTAAGGTATGTGGAATTTACAAACAACCAATTTTGTTTTCACACAAGTCAGGCTGATGAAGGGAACAGGTGCTTTCTTACTTATTTTAGGAATGAGGATGTGAATCTTACAGAGATGCAGAATTCCGCTTCTGAATTTATTATAGCAGTTAATCCTCATTATTAGGCTTGAACTGGGGCTGTCAAGCAGCAGTTTTCCAGTGAGCGAGCCACAAATGATAGGCAATTAGGACTGACTGAACTGATCACTGAATACTTCCCCAAGTGGCTGAGAAAGGCTGTCCTTGTCCTGGAGAAGGTTGGGAAACATTTTGGCTATGGAAAGTCAGAAAAAGGTCTGTGTGCAGGAAGACATTGAATTTTTGTGTCCAGAATCTGTTGGGAAGGAAAGCACGTACCCTTGTAGGGGCAGAGGAGTATCAGACACTGGTGGCCTGGTAAGGTATGTTCAGACAGGGCGGGAAGGGGAGGAAATGACCAAAGTGGGGTTTTTATTTTTCTCTGATAAGCACAAGAAAAAAATTACATTTTTTTAACTTCCTCTTAATTTTAAAATATGATTACCAGAAAAAAAAAAGAAGCCTATCTTAGACTCAGAGAAATAGGCCAGGACCTTGAAAGCACTGACGTACCTTTGGTAGACAGTATTGCAAAGACTAAACACAAAGGCTTTTCTTCTCCAGAGCCATCTGTAATCACCTTCACAGTGTATTTAGTGTGAAATAGAAGCAGATACTATGTGAAATAGAAGCAGATACTACAAATAACATTGTGAAGGGTTCCTGTACAGAACTGTCTGGAATATCCAAATTGAATTAAATTAGATATGCTTTCTGGATAATAGGCATGTGTTTCATGTCACAGGCGTACGCAGCTGTGAATATAATTATTATAATCACTTTAAAGTACCTGTAAGGCCTTTGTATGTTGATCAAAAATAAGTTCTGACTGAACTTTGAATATACACATTAATGGGATTATTCTGAGAGTAGGATACTGCTCTGAATAAGCATGGCGAGTCTCTGACCTCAAGCAATTCCTCATGAGATTGCTTAATACCACTTTACAGGTGAAGAAGCTGACACAGAAGAGCCAAAGAATTAATAGGATTTCACATTTATGGTGCTTTCTTTGATTCCCATTACAGTACAGACTTCCTGTGTATCATCAGCTGTGGTGCTGGGTTTCTGTTAACCTCCAGCCTCCCTTTGTAGGTGAGGATAACAAAACTTTCCTAATTTGCATGACTGTTGTCCAGTAAAGAGTGTGAGTTCAGTGGGGGTTAAAAGACTGATGAAAAGACACAAAATTGTAAAAGGATGCCACAAAAGGCAGTAGAATACCCAGCAGATTACAGTTCCATCACAGATGGGAAACAAAATCTGAAAAAAATAGAATTAGAAGTTTATGTTAATCTTGATCTCAATACTCCAGGCTGCAGAGAAAACCAAAATTTTCAACATAGAATGTTATTACTTTATTTCATAACACCCCTTTAAAAAGAGCTATGAGGAAACCTTGCTTGCCTATTTGTTGGAGGTCACTTTTTATGGCTAGCGTACAAATGACAGGAGACATATTTAGGACAGCAATATGGACGGAGGTTTACCATCTTGATAACCGCACAGCCAACACCCTGCAAATACGACTTCGCTAATGTTTAGGACATTTCAGAGAAGTGCCAACTAGAGCTCTTTGAAAATGTTATTATACCCTGCCATACATCTGAATATATAGTTGGTCTCGGTGGATGGACTCTGACACACCTTGGAAGAGCAGCAATTTAGAAATAAAGCAATTCCCTGACTATGCAATTTGCAGGTAGCTCAAGAATGCATTTATATTGTTGTCTGCAAGGCCATCAGAGCAAGAAGTTTTGATACAGCCATTCATCTGCTGTAGTAGAAGGGAATTTGAGAAAAAAAAAAAAAAAGCAATCTGGAAGATAGTTTTCTTTCCCAGATTCCCTGACACCGTTTCTGCTGTCCCTGCTGTCACTCGACAGGAACTGGCATTTCCCACATGGGCCTAGTGGAATGGAGACCTTGTACAGGACCTAGTGGGATGGAGATGAGACCAAGCTGACCTACAGATACTGCAGAGCACCACTCATCATCTCTGATATAACCCTTGCTGTGTTTTGAGAAAAAGATCTTCAACAGGAGTCAGAATCAGTCCAGATTATACATTCATCCAAAAGTAGTAAAGTTGCACTGGGGAATCCATGAAGGAAGTAAAAGTAATATTAACACCCCGAAATCTCCACCTCATCTCAAGAGACGTCACTCCATGCCTTGTCCAGACCTGGGATCTGTGTCTAGCAAAGGATAGCTATTGCCGTTCCAGTGTCAGATGGTGATGAAAGCTGTACCCTGCACTCTCTGCAGCTCTTTTGGACGCTTGTGAGCTGTATTTATCGTCTGTTGCCTCTAGAAAAGGCCACCAACCCCTCCCCCTTGAAAGGCAGCTCTAAATCCTTTAAATTATCTCACAGAGCTTTTTTGTGTCCTTTTCTCACACAAGGCTGGAATTTCAAAAGGAGCCAAGAGGGGCCGTCAGAACCAACATGAGCTTTGCTTCATTAGAGTGGAGAGTAAAGGAGAGCTTTCTTTTTCCTCCTTCCACAAGTTAGATGAAAGCAAATAACTACTTCATTCCTCAGATTGTTCCCCACAAGATCCAACTTTGCACGAAAATATTTATAAAAGATGAGAATTTTATTTGACTGCTCACTTCTAAAGTTTCTGAAACATCCAGCTGGAGAGATAAGCAGGCGGCCCAACAAATGTCAAACAACTTTAAAACATTAGAAGAATGGCAAAAACTTATGACTTTACTGCGTTTGGCCTATCAAACAGCAAAGGATGAAAACTAGATGTGACACAAAGTAGACTAGTGCTCACACGTTTCAGGGATTGCTGTAGATGTGCCTAGCTCGAGGGGAATCTGTAATCCCCCAAGTGAGAAAAGAATCCCCCAAACTGTAAGTCTATTTAGAATTTTTAGAAATGAACCTAAATTAGGTTTCATCCTGCTCTCACTACTGAAATAGTCCAGCTGAAAAAGGGGAGAATCAGGGTCAAGGCACCTGTCCTCTGCGTTGCACATATGCGTATGTATTTTTTATTTGCAAACTCTCCTATATGAAACTGGGTCTTGAAAACATTTTTCTTTTCAAGTGTAGAATCATTCAGAAAGTAAGAGAGCTGGTCAGGGGACAGCTTATTGAAAGCTCTGAATGATTAAGCTATTAAATTAGCAAAGCTCTGCAGCCCCAGACAGCCACTTCCAACATGTGTCACTGGATTTGGGATGAGCTTATTAAGGAGGAGAGACATGGGAAATGTGAGATGTAAGTTAGGTAATTGTTTTAAGAATACGAAGAATGTAGTGTTACTGTATAGTTCTTGCTATGACTGTAAGTTTAATGCAAATTTAGATAGAGTCACAGGTGACCTCAAGATCACAGATACTGAGGGCATACATAAGCTTAATCAGTTGGATTTTTACACAACTTTAAATACTCATTTAAGCAGAGACGGTTTCTTAAATTAGGATGCTTTGGATCAGAATACAGCCTAAGTTCTTCCACAGCATTTAATCAGTACCTTCTGTCGATACCTTCCCAGAAAGAAAGAAACAAAATGAATGAACAAGGAGCTTAATTCCTTTTACAGTGACTGAAAAGCGATGAGCACCCTTACGGTCTCATTCAGCCTGTCTAACCCAAGATTAGCTCTCTGGAGGTACCTCTCCTTCCACTGACAGTGAAAAGAGCCTAATGTGCCTGACTGCGTCAGTCAAAAAGCAAGAGAAAGACACCACAGAGAACCTCCTGTGGTGCAGGAGAAAGGCTCCAGCACTCTTAAGATTTCTGATGCTCTCAACAGCTGTGGCCATCCTTTTCTCTCTCGTACATCGGGGCACTATCCCACTTGGAAAAAAATAGGGAAAGTCAAGTAAATGTACTATCCCCACAGTTATTCTCACCATCCACAGCTGTTACTGGAAGCGAGCAGCTAACCTATATGAAGACTGTATGTGGGAGGACCGTGAACTTGCAGACATTCCTGAAGGGAGCTTTAATCCTGCAAGGGAAGGAATTCGCTGAATCGCCCACCAGCACCAGCACAACACCAGCGGCAACTTTCACATTTAACCTTAATTAACAAGATCACCAGGACAAGCTACAGAACTTCCATTTAAAATTTTGACATAGGGCTGCCAGGGTCCACCCCCCACACAGTTGCTTAAAAATAAGCGCGTGGGAGCCTGAAGACAATTTTACCCTTTTTAGCTTTCCAACAACTGGAAAATGTCACAACCATTGACACCACTTAGACGGATTTGTTTTCTTCTCGGTCTCTTAGGCACTGCCTCAGGTGAAGATGTGATTTTGCTTCAGATTGAACTAGGGTCAAGTCAGGCTCCAGCTGATGTAGAAAATGTTCAAAATATTGGAGCAACTTTGTCTGGCTTGTGCTTCCATTGCAGTGTTGCAGGTACGCACATGAGAGAAACAGCCTGCGGGCCAGAGGAAGTAAATAAAAAAGATGTCTCTCTAATAGCAGCTGTGGGCATTAAAGGCCATATGCAGAATCAGTGATTAGGCAAACCAAAACCATATTAAAAGGATCAGAGCATTGCAATGCATCTAATAAAAACCGAAAAACACTTCCAAGCAAAGAGAAAGAGTTAAAAATACAAATCCTTTAGTGATTTCTTCTCAGGTGGGACTTCATGTAAATGCTTTCTCTATATACAGATGCACACGCAGGAGAGATTATCATAAATACATAAATATCATTTATATTGTAGCAACCTGCAAAGACTGGGTTTCTTATTTTAAATATTGTTTTGCTAAACCTTATGGAATAAATACGCACCTGAATAAACCCTGAGCAAACAGATACGTGCTTCAGTCCTGATCAAAAAACTTCAAGCACCGAAGTAAATTCTAAGGCAGACCTCACATATCAGTAGGTCCACTGAGCTCAGTGAAACTTCGAATGTTTAAAATCCTCGCTAGGTCAGCGTTTTAAAGATGCTGTAACAAACAGCGGGGGTAAGTGCTGCACACCTTGTCCACGGCAAAAGACTAGAGTTTCCATCGCTGTCAATACAGCACCTTCCATGAATAATTCAGTCATTTGCAAACCATACTGCACAAATAATTATAGAGAACTCCAGCTTCTCAGAAATGGGAGGCTCTGTAATTCAGAAACCACTTTTTCCACTGGAATTAAATGGGAAAGTTGGAAACACAAAATGAACATGTTGGGCTAGGTTTTCACCCTCCTTGTTCCAATTACACTGCATGTCTCAGGCCCTAATTAGCTAGCTGAAAATTTCCCTATATAGGCAAGATCTGAGCTCAGGCACCTCCTTCATCAGCTTCTCCCTCCTGTCAGCCTGTGGGGGACGTCAGAGGCAGGCAGGGTAGTCCTACCGTCACCCCTGACAGTTCTCCGGTCTCGTGAAGACCCCACTCAACCAACATTGGAAAGACCAATACACAGATCTTCTCTGAAAGACTCATCATTTTGGGGAGGAAAAAAAAAAAAAAAAAAAAGAAGGCTGAAGAAGCTGTGGCTCTGGCTGCCACCTTCACTGCCTTCCAGCCACCTTCACTGACTGAGCAGCGAGGTCCGAGAGCGGCAGAGCCGTGCAGAAACGCCATCAGGAACGGTGGAAGCTGAAGTGTGTTACAAGCCCATGCCTACACTGCAAAAACATCACCAGTTTGCCTCCCCTCACGGTCTAAGTCTGGGCTGCCCTTCTCTCCTTTTCAGGCACCTTAGTGAGGCTTTTCCCGCAGACAGTACTCTTACAACATACTTTAAGCAAAAGTTTTTTTAAGCAGATACCTTGAAATCTGAGACAAACTCTATTACTGGTCCCAACTCAAGAGCGACAGGCTCCCTTGCCAATATTTCTCTCCTCATTTCCTTCTCCCACTTTGTCCTGCTTTCCCAATATTTGCGGAGGTATTGGATTGTGAGTTATAGAGTTTGATGGAAAGGAAAAACCACAATCAAACCCACCAGCAGGTCATCAACTACAACCAGACTGGGTCAACAAACTACAAACCAGGTATCATATTTATACCAGCATACATACAGGTAATTCACTGCGGTGTCGCTCCTCCCTCCCCACCGCATGTTGGACTGATTGAAACGGACAGAAGTTTTGCCATTGCTTTCACTAGGGCCAGCTTTTCATCCGTATAAAAATCCACGCTATAAAACTATAAATCAACTGCACATCAAGGATGGAGTAGTTCTCGCTATCACTGCAACTTTAAACAAAACGCTTATTTTTAATATGGCTTGAATTGCAGCCAGGGAGTAATAGAGCTAAATCTGTGTGCAATGCTTTTCCAGTTACTTATTCTCAAGTAATATGTATCCAATTGAGCAACAATAACAAAGAAGAACCACACATGTACTCTTACAAAACATGCTTACAGCATTTAGCAATTTTCAATAGACAAATAGGACGCGACAGATGGATTTGAGAAAGTTGGGTTCACAAGAATCACTCATGTGGAGACAAAAATCGGGGTTGCCTTAGGAAAAATCTGTAAGTCAAGGAATCGTTAATGGAAACTCTCTTTTTCTTTGGGCTTATATGTTTATATTTAAAGGTTACTGTAGCTGGTTCCATCTCCGTTTGTGCTGTTACCTCCCCACGCAGAGGACGGCAAAAGAAAATAGGAAACAATAAACGATACAAGAAATCCATCTGGAGTTAAGACTATATTTATTGTTTTAAACTTTGCGCACTCAACTTGATCACCACCTCTCTGAGAACTCTGTGCTCAATAGAAGTTTCCTGAACAGAACCTGTGACCTGGTGACACAATATAGAGACTTACAACCGACACCGAAATTGAAGCCAATGAGATTAAAAAAAAAAAAACAAACAACAAAACCCAAAAACCCAACAACAAAGCCCCCTACATTCTTTAAGAAAAGATTCCTTTACTTTTGACATATCGACAATGACATTTCTTGTTACTTTACAATAAGGACATGAGTCTTTGAAGGACACAAAAAGAGGAGCCCAGAGGTTGAAGGGCTCATCTGAGCTTTCAGTTTTATAGCTGGTTTTACCACATTTAGGCTACGATCCAGAACTTAACTGACTTCAACAAACTTTGGATCAGGCCTTTAATCATATTAATTCCCTTTGACTGAAATGAGGAGATAAATATCATCTGCGCAAAACCTTTCCAATCCATGCACTAAGCTTGAAAGCTTTAAAATGTACAGAACAAAACCCTGATGCTACCAAACAGGAGTTTCACCACCGATTCCAGCTGGACAAGGATTTCCCTAGAGCTCTCCTCGAATTTCCTTCCTTTAATATGCCACCAAAATCAAGGTGATATAAACCAAATAACCAGAAGTCTGGTTTACAATAAACAGAAAGAACCTTTTCAGACCGCAGATGTGGCCTTAATATATGCATTTATACACTTTCTCTTCCTCTTCCTACCCGTAACATGCCCCGTAGGATACTTCTAATCTTCTGCAAGGCTGAGTGACAAGAAGTTAAGAGGAAGCAAGAATGCGAGTTCACTGAAACTTCTGTCCAGCAACCTGGGAAATGGCAGAGCTAATACTGGACCTTTGAAAACAAGTGACCATAGGAAATCAAGGTTGGCAGGGATTTAACCCTTCATGACTCATTTTGCCAACTTTTTAAAGCAAATGCCTGAGCTTTTTAACCATGTTTGACATCTAATTAGTCGAGAAAAACAAGAAGTTAGAATACATCCTTGCTTTTCTTTTGAAATAAAGCCCTGACAATTAGCTCCAAGGTATTTGTTTAGGAAAAAAAAAAACAAGCATGCATGTTAAAAGAAAGCACAGTGACAGCCACTGAAAACAGAAGTCACCTGGATCATTCTTTTTACCTTGCTTATTTTTATTTCCAATATCACAAGTTTATTTTACTCAGCCACAACACTGTATGGAGAGGCAGAATGAGTTAGTAACTGGGTAGCTTCTTTTCCTAATTGCTGGCAGTTTCAATAGAGATGAATCACGTAGTATCACATGGTCATATAGCGGTGAGGTAAACCCTGAGAGATACGGATTGGCATGTAAGGTATTCACTCAGTGCCTAAAAGACGGCTTTTCAATACCTACAGCTCTCAAGGCTGTTCCTACGCAAGGCGTTAACATTGATCTGTGCGTAGAGTACTGTGCTGGAAGCAAAATTTGTCTGGAAAAGCACTAGCTGATAAGGCTTAATTTTCCCTGGCTACTAATGATATCTCCACACTTGGGGATCAATGCAGCCGCACAGGCAACACGCTCCTCTTGACCTGGCCAAGCATTTACACTGGTACTTAACATTAAGCATGTGAGCAGTCTGATCTGAATTTTAGGGTTACACATGTTTTAAGTCAAATACGTGATTAAGTACACATATGAATCAAAGGCCAGCGTGTGAATTCCTGTAGGTCTTCAGACTTTAACTTGCTTTGAATTAACTACGCATTTACTTTATTTCCTAGATCGGAAATCGGGTTGCTCAACATTTGAAGTCATTTTCTTTTTACAGTGATCCGCCAATTATAAAAACAGTTTCAATGTTCCTTTCAGTTTCCTGTTTTGCTCGTATAGGATTGATCCTATATTAAAATTTGTTGTATGATGTATTTAAAAACATGAAAATGAGACCCTTGCTCTCAGCAAGAGCAGAACTGGAAAACAACCAATCAGCAGAGTAGCAAAATGTTGCTAAACTGTATGTGGATACAGTACCAGTGGGGTGAGAAAAGAAAACAAACAAACAAACAACAACAAAAAAATAGAAAACCACTATCAGTCACATTTGGCCATCCTTTAACATGAGTTTCTGTGAATTTAACCAGTATGAGCAGGGGTAGCAGACTTGAGCCACCAATAAACTTTAAAAGGGTAAAAAATAATAAACAATAATTAATTAGCCATTAAACCCCTTCACAGGATATGGTATTTTTACAGCATTTACGCTTCTGTATACTAATCTGAGTTTCAGTATGATTGTGAAAGTTTGGAAGCAATTAAGAGGTTTTTGATGAGTTTTTTGACATGACGTAGTTATGGCAGAAGCTTTCTTCAGACACCATTATTCAAAATAATCAATTTTCTGTTAAATATAAATGGCTTTTCTTGTGAAAATCAAATGAACAGATTTTGAACCCCTTAAACTGTTCTTTTCATATATATCTTTTCAAGTTTAAACACATACAAATATGCATATATATGTTCTTTAATAAAACCCTGCACATGCATTTGCTTCAAACAGTGCATCCAAGTTTTGCAGGTGTTTAATTTTTTTTCTCTCCCTCATCTGGAGTGCGAAAATGACGTCTGCCTTGTATCAGAGAGGACTTTCCCCCCCTCTCATCTGCAGCACGAGAAAGATGAAAAAAAAAAATTGGAAAACATATTTCTACTGGCAAGAGCCGTATTGACACTACACTGCAAACTGAGATTGACATCTATGACCAGGCATGCACACACATGTTCTCTTTTTTCCCACTGTAGACGCAGTGTGTTACTTTTCCTCCCTTCTTTTCAGAACCGTAGCGGCTGCTCCTTCTCTCAACCTTCAATAACCTGAGATTTATGAGGAGGCAGCTCTTCAGAGAGAAACGTATATGCACATGCACATATAGTTCTCCCTTTTAGAAATAATACTCTACAGCTCTTACATTTTAAACTTCTTTCCTAGTTGCACATTCTCCAGATTTGGTGAATTCCTCTGAAAATGTACTTAGAGAGGAACTATGCTGATAAAGACAAGAGTCTGCCTACTTCAGAGTCCTCCTTTAATACCGGCAGTATTAACCAAAAGTTAATTACTGACAATTGCAGTGTGAGTGGCATTACACCATTTCAAACGTAAACGTAATCTCACAGCTCTCTTTCTTCAGTTACACCTTCCCTGTGATCTCTAATGAAATACATCAGACTGCACCGAAAACAATCTCAGTTCAAATAAATTGCACTGCATTAAACATCCATAGGCAGCATTTTCTAGTGCATAACAGTCCTTTCCTCCTTTTCTGGACTGATCTGTTCCTTCCAGTTTATAGTTTCTTGGCAAACCCACCATCTACTGCTTATGTTAGGCATCTGATTGTCAGATTTGTACAAACTGAATATTCATGACTCGAAAATTAACCACTTCGTGCCTAAAAAAAAAAAAAGGAAAATATAAATCTTCATCTATTCCATGCTGTTTGAAACAGATCTGGTATTGTGGCTGCGCTACATGCCCAGCCCGGGAGAGGTTTGCTGGGTGGCCAAAAACGTCTCACCGTTTGAAAGAGTAAAGTCCGATGAAATAGCACAAGGCTGCAAAATACTCTCCCACGGATCAGCACGATCCGGAGTCCTCGTCTGCAAATGCAACTAACTCTTCTTTGTCTGTGATTAAACTGCGTGGTACTGACCGCAGCACGGAGTGGCTTTTTAAGTAATTCTCTTTTTCCCCCCCCCAGAAATTTCTCCTAATGCCAATTTCCCCTTCGGAAGATAAGGCGAAGCAGGGAGGAAGGTGGGGAGGGGAGGGAGCGACGGGGCAAGGAGAAGAGGTTTTGAGGCAAAGCGAGAATGAGGGAGAACAACAGACTTACCTTTATAGGATAATTTGAGTCTCGGCACGTTATTCTTCACATGCTGGCAGTTCACTCTTCCTGCTAGTAATACTCCCAAGGAAAGCAAGGCAATCCCCCTGAGCCAGCCCATGCTGCAGCAGCCACTGTAGGGTCCCTGCGAGCCGGAG
>VYZM01020095.1:155316-212017 GCA_013398915.1 Dromas ardeola | reverse complement strand
AAAATAAAAAAAAAGAACAAAAAAAAAAGAACCACATCGCGGGAGAGATTAGAGGAGGGAAGAGAAACCTCCACCGAGCTTGGGAAAGGCAGGGAGCTGTACATTTCATCTCATTGTCCAGGTTGCTGGGTTCGGTTTTTTTTGTTGTTTTTTTTTTTTCTTTTTAATATAATTTCATGTTACGGTTCTAATTAAAAGATGCACGCCCCCCTTTAAAAACAACAACAACAGCACAACGCAACCCACAACGTTGTTAACCCACATAAATAACGTCTCCTGCCCATAACGTAATCCTCTCCGGGTTGCTCCCAGTTAAAAAACAAGTACCAAAGTCTGCCATCAGCATAACTTTACCACCGCAGCTTTTAAAGCCTTGTTAGGGAAGGTTGCTCTAACCCTCCGCCCTCCCCACCTCCTGCACTACTCCAACTCAGCGACAGAAATTCCTAGTAAAGCCCACTTCAACAATCAGTTCAAGACATGTACAGGTCTGGAGGGGCTTATAAATTACTCTGGAGTATTCTCTGAAGTGTTCTTGTAAATTAAAAACGTTCCAAACCTTCCAATTCTTAGGACTGTGTGATTATTACAATCTTACATTTTTTTTATGCAATGAAACTAGATAATGATTTTTGTTTGTTTGTTTAAACAAAAGGACACAGAAAATCCCCGGAGATCTTCTAAATGTTAAGAAGCTGTAAATACAAACATATAAGCAAACTTAAGCTCTCCCCTCCCACACATCTGAAAAAAAACCCTTCTATTTGAGTGACAGTATATTAAATTTTCCGTGCTGCGCTGAATATCAATTTAATGTGCATTTTGGAATGTAATGTCTTACACAGATATGTACCCTGTATTACATTCCTAATGCAATATTGACAGGAACGCTGGCGATCGACCTTTACAAAACATTGGCATCATCAAAGAAGTGTGATGACCCCCCTTTATTTTGTTCCATACTTTTCTAGAAAAAAGAGTCTGTGAGTGCTTTATGGTGACGGCATTTCGGTGAGATCTTTTCCTTCCTTTTACCATTATTTACTGCGGATTAAAAAACAGTTATCTGGTCCCACCGACCATGACCACACTACACTGAATTTTACAGAACACAGCATCTCTTTTCTGTGTTCGGACCTGGCTACTAAACCAGCATCTAGGAAATAGTCTCAACTTTGAAACTGAAGTTCATAGTTGAAAATGCTGGTGTCAGTGTGGTTCTAATTAAAATCTAAAGACTCGTGCAGAAAAAGGCTTGGTGCTATGGTAAAGCAAAGGCTAAAATTCTGTCATTGCTGCTTTCATTGCTTAATGTTCACACACCAGTGGAAAAGAAGGGGCTTTTCCCCTCTCCTCTTTAACAAATTCTTCTGCTTCCTGAGTTTAATTCATTAATCCCGTGGCATTGTATCTGCCAGATTCAGCAATTCTATTGATCAGCAGCATTGTTAAGAAAACAAAATCCAAAAATAATGTTGATTTTGGTCATTCCCACACTTGTTATCCTGAGCATTTTCATGCTCCAGGCAGTGGATTAGAGCTCCAAAATGACAAGAGACGCCTGTCTGTTTTCCATGGATTACTTGCTACAGACATTCACTCTGCAAAAGGAATTCATGTCACTTTGAGATTATTTGGAGAATTGGCCTAATGAATTATCCTTTTGTATTGAGCAAACAATTAGAAACAACACACAAAAGATGCACCATATTCAGGACTTTATAAAGGCCATCATTTTACAATGATGTTGTTACACTCAATTTACTTCTAGTTGCATAAAGAAGGCACAACTACTTTTTTTTTTCTTATAAGAAAAAGAGAGTACAAAGCTAAAATGCTGTCTTTCTAATGTGGAATGAATGTGTAACGGTCCAGACTGATTTCCAGTAACCAAATACATAAATCATGATCCCCAGTCAATATATATTTTGCCCAGAAAATGTATGGATTAGATACAATGAGTACTAACTTATCCAAGACTGCATTTTAAGAGATAAAATACAGCATCATTCTAGGAGAGATGAGAGAGACTGTCTTTTTGCATCCTTCATGCGGGAGACCACTCACGTTTTGCCTTCCTCTGTGGGATATGCCAGTCTAAAGACAGAAAGAAGGGTAAAAAACTGGTCCTGTGGGTCGTCCTCCTGCTATTTAGCTCTAAGTAGTGCTAATCAGCTAGTCAGGATAGCATATGCTACACCCCCTTATAAGGAGAGGGGCAATGGCAGCACTTCAGTGGTGCTTGAAGAGGCTTTGTATCTCAAAGACACCCATTGCCATATGTTGCCTCTGCCAAGGCGAAACTGGGCTCTGCTTGGAAGGAACGATTTGGCCAACGGTCCTACGGCAAGTGCCAGAAACGTCAACTCTGGGAATTCGGGGTGGGCGACAACTCACTTTCAAACGACAATCCATTCACCTTTTTTTTCTTTGGTCTTTTGAAAGCTATCTAGCTGCTGAGTTTAGAGAGGGGGAAAAAGTAAAATCCAAACGTTCCTCTGGTCTTCAAATAATAACCTTCTCCTGAAGAAAAGAAGACCACAGCTATTAGCTCATTTAATTATTCCATTATTGCTCAGCAAGTTCAAAAGGAATAACAGTTCTTCTGCATCATTTCCCATATTTGTTGCAGATTTTATTTTTATTTTCTGTAATGGCATTTATTTGACATTCTATATAGTGTTTTACATCTCAAAACCCAGGAAAGCACTTGTGAGCTCTGTTTAACATTTCTGGTCTCATGCTGTGTGGCATATTGGGTTGTTATTTTTTTTATACCACCTTTCAATATGTGCAGCAACGTCACGTTGATAGATCCCACAAAAAGTTGTACTTGGATGTGTCTGGACTTTCACTGTTGACTATCCATGCAGAATTACTCTTCCAGTCACTTACATGTTGGCACCATTTGGTGCTTCGCATTACTCAGAAATAGTATTACTTCACTCATGATTACTTCAAATCTTCTTGCTGCTGCTGTGATTTTTATACTTAGCAGCTCTTGAAAGCTTAACTGCTCTAAGAAAGTCTTTAGTGTGCTTTAAAAATGTACTTATATACAGAATCGTTTCCTGTGTTTTAGATGAGTCATTACTTGTTTATATTGATGTGATCAGGTCCTTCTCAGAACTACACAGGAATTACCAGAATCTGCTTTTGATATGCGGTACTAATCCAGTAATTTTTGAGGGAGAGATTTCTTGGGTTGAGTGTGCAATTTCTGGTTAAAATCAGAGGAAAAAAAAAACCCTCTCAGACTGTATCTGATTGCTAAAAACCTCCCCAGAGAACACGCTCCTGTAGGAAATGTGAAATCTTAACTCAGGTACACTCCCTGTTATTTTCTTCCTTAGCAGGTGAGTTGCTTGATAAGCAGAATATTTACAGTTCTGCAAAGGGTCCCTTTGAAATTGCTCCAGTTGTATACATAATGATGCTTGTAACATGCTTTAGAATAACTGAATCATTATTAGCCCCAAAGGAGGCTCATTCTAGAGCCCAATTATAAGCGCATTTGTCATGTGGTGTGTGAGAGACCCAGGATGCAATTTCACAACACATCGACTTCAGAAGCAAAATCCCATTTAAGAAGATCCAGACATCAGCTACTGCATTTTGCTTTTATGTCACGGACTGCCACTCCCTCACTTGGGGCGCTACAAACTTTTTGTGGGGACGTACTGGAAACATGATGAAAAAGAATGTTTAAAAATAGTCCTTGTGGGGATATGAAAAAGGTTGTTTTTCATGCAGATGCAGTGCATGCACCAGCTAATGGAGCAGAGGAATTGTGAACTGGCATTGAGGAAAAGCAGCAATGCAGAAGAACTTGGGAAGTTGGCCTCACTTCTGAAGGCAACATGTCATGAAGCTCTACCTCTACGTTCGAGTCCTTTGCCTATATCAGACAGGAATCTAAACCTAGAATCTATTTGACACAGTTGTTCTCTCTTTTTTAGGGAAGAAAAAAAAAAAAAAGAAACCTCTAAAAGGCCTATATGGTGAAGAAAAATGCTTCTGATACCCAGACCTGCTGAACTGGATACCGGCTATTATTTTTCCAATGGTGATGATTATCACATTAGCTCAAGAGGTTATAAATAGCTGCTTCCACCTGGATTTTAAGGGATTTAAAATTCTGTGGAGTGGCACTTTTAAAGTTCTGAAGCAATCACGGTTCAAAGTTACTTAAAAATGCATCAGCAAAAAGGGAGTTGAAGGTGTAGAGTTTAACATTTTATCAAGCTGGAGTTGGCAAAATCACAGGCTCACATCTAGATCTGGAAATATTCTTGGTGTTGGAAGTCTAGACATGTCTTTCCCCAGCACTCCCTTGGGCTATGTTGCATTTGGTAGCCTTATTTGAATCTCCTGAATCTACACAAATCCGTAACTTTTCTTATTATTGCATGTGATCGGGTTGCTAACCACGCCAGTTAGTATCTGCGTTCTCTCAATAACACTGCGTCTTACCATCTTGTCACAATCAGCTTTTCCTTCATTTCTCAGGACTAATGAGACTGTACTATATGTGATG
This sequence comes from Dromas ardeola, assembly GCA_013398915.1. Classification (NCBI taxonomy): domain Eukaryota; kingdom Metazoa; phylum Chordata; class Aves; order Charadriiformes; family Dromadidae; genus Dromas; species Dromas ardeola. The sequence continues at coordinate 207,480 of VYZM01020095.1, read as the reverse complement.
CTTGTACTTTTGGCAGCATAATGGGATCTGTATCAGTATGATGTGTTTTACTCACAATGCTTTCAGGTCTATTAAACACCTCATCAAATTCTTCAAAAATATTCTTTGCATCCTGTTCTGTAGACAGGTTATATGCCTGTCTGAACAGCAGCATTTTCGGATTGCTCTTCAAACCTAAACAAAACTTTTCTATTCTCTTGGCCATTGCTGCCGGACATTCACCTCATACGCAAATGTATGGCAACTGTGATACCCAGACCCATGGTAAGAAACCCACCTTAATAGCTCAGTGCCGGGCACGTGACATTAATAGGAGTTACAAAAAGCTTATTTTCCCCAACTCCTAGTATGGGTCAGTAGCTTCTGTTTCCAATGGATTACCTCTGGGGTAGTCATCCAAATTGAACAAAACTTCCAAGTCTATTAACTTTCAAGCACAGAGACTTCCGTCCCTCTGATTGCTTTTGTTTATTGGCTGTTGGGCCTTCGTTGAGGAAATACTGGCAAGGACATATGTTTTTTTTTTACAGGAGATGAGGGAAATGCAAAGAAATATTTGATGTTCTAATTCTTCAGAGAAAAGCCAATTTAAGAAAAATCATTATAAAAGGGAAAACAAAGGAACAGCAGCCATGAGACTTTTGGCTCCTTAAATTCTCTTCCAGGCCTGACATGTTGAACTTTGTTGAGGGAAATCTAATCGAGCCGGAAGGTCTCCTCCCAAATGGCCAGCTGCAGAATGACTTGCTCCCCGAACCCAACAGTTTGAATGGTTGGTGGGTTTCTGAAAAGATAGCTAATAACCAGTCCTGTCTTTTTCCCCACTGCTGGCTAAAGAGCCGGCTTGCAAGGTGTATTTCACACAAATACATTACAGATTCAGCTCCTTCAGCATTTAAATCCAATTTCGGCTTTTATCACCCATATTTTTTTTCAAAATTGGAACAACTGAGAAGATAAAAAATATTTTTCTGCAGAAAACCCAAGAAAACGCTACAACTCAGAAAAATAAGACGTGGATTGATATAAAAATATGGTTTTCAGGATTTTCTACTTGTCTTTGAAAGTCCTCTTGTGGTCTGATTTGCATCTTTAGACCGCTGTATACCTTTCGAGGTCTGATTTTAAGAGATTTGCTCAGGGCCACACACTAAGACATTAACACGACAATAAATTGATCCTGCATTTCTCACGTACTGTGCCAACAGTTGCATCCTTACCTCTTCATTTGTCATTGTATGCAAGTCATTCCTGTCAGCCCTAAAAGTCCCTCCTTATCACTCCGTATACAGAAAATCCCCAGTTCTATTGTATCTGGGATCCATCATGGCCAACCTTTTGGCCCTGTGTAATTTTGCTTGGTAACCTTTATGGCCAACTGTCAAAGACTTGAAAGACACAACACTATCTTGTACGCCACCCATTCATCACAGGCTTTTAAATAGTCCAGGTGAATTGCAGCAAACCACAAACCGAAAGTGTATGCAACATCTGCTATGATCATTGTTCTTTTCTGGACCTTTGTTCTTCTCTCTCTGTTTTCTTTTTTTTTTTTTTTCCCCCCATCTTGTGCTGAGTGGTTCATTAGTATATGACAAAGATATAAGACCAACAAAACCGTAACCACCGGCTGTCATCTTCCTACATCTGCCCTATTTGACTTTCTAGACTGAAAAACTTTTTAATGAGGATGTTTTTTCTCACAGAAAAATTACAAGTCTGATTCTGTTGAACAGCGCGTGTGGGTGCAAATCGTCTTTGGAAGATTAAACACTATCACACAAAATGTAGGGGCTAAAGAATCAGTTTGTGGCTTCTGATGCCAAAACTGATAGCTATTTAATCACTGCTCAGTCTGTGGAAACTGGGAATGGTAGGTAAACTGTGATAGCTTAGGAAAACTTGGTTGAACTTTCAATAATTTGACCTCTGTGAATGCTTTTAGAGTCAGCAATATGTGTGTGCTAGAAGAGGAGGGGGTTGGAATTCAAAGAAAATAAGCTCTAAGAAAGCATTAACTAACTTTCTCTTTCTCTCTGAATCTCCAGTGAATAGGGATTTCAGCAGGGGAGGGGAACTTTATCCCTCCTCTGGATTGAATTTGCAACTATTTCAGAAAAGCTTCCCACTACATTATTTTCCTATTTGTTTCTCTGACATCAGAGTTCATGGTATTATAGGCAGGTAAATATAGGCACAGAAAAGAAAGATTCCTTCTGTCTCCCGAAGTCTTGAAATCCTAAACAAAGTTAGGATGGAGCTGAACCAGTTCGTCACATAAATCTTATCCTTGGAAATTCAAACGTAGGTTGAACACATGCACACGCATATACAAGAAGACCGATTCTCTAGGAAAATAACTGGAAACCCGGCTTGTTTTCTGTTTCTCAGGCATTCTAGAAATACTTCAAATACTTTGCTGCTTTCACATTTGTATGTGCATACAGAGAGCATAACTACAAAGAGCATCAGGTAATAAAACACACATCCCTGACTCTATAATGTGTTTTTCCCACCAGCACTTGGACTTGGTGAAAGTGCAGTCAAACCTGAGTCTGAACAGTTGCAGCCCATCTTCCCTCTTTTCTCTTCTCTCCGAGCAGGGTATGAAGCTGCAGTTCTGCAGTTGCAGTGCTGAGAGCTCCCTGGCACAGCTCAGCCGGTGACTGAGGACTAACGGTAGTGGTAAAGGTGGTAAAAGTGCTAAAGGAAACATATGGCCAGATGTGGGGAGGAGTGCTGCACCGCAGCAGCCTGACACCCTGTTGGAGATCGTAGGATAATGGAGATCTGTTGACACCGCGTAACATCTTTCTGCTCTCTCAGTCTCTAACATCTTTCTGCTCTCCCCAGTCCCGGCGCCAGAGGAAGAGAGACAAAGATGCTGGTACTGCCAGTAAATATTTCCCATGACAATATAAATTCTTAATTCTGGACCAGAATTAGATACTTAGCAACAAAAACCTCAGTGACTTGTGATCAGACTAGGAAGGAAAAGAAAAATTCATATACTAATAAGACAGGTATTCTGTACATGCAAAATAATTTAATTAAAGTGTACTTTATGTTATACCAAAATAGTCATGGAAAAAGACTGGACTCATACATGCACACTATCTAAATGAATACATAGATATGATACATGTCGTATATGCATAGTATAACACAAAATTAACATAATTGGCCATCTCCATTTTCCCTGGCATTTCACAATATCTCGCAGATGGATCCCTCAGGTTTTCTTTTTTGTTGTTGTTTTTTCTTTCTGTTTAAAACTTACATGCATCATGTACTGTTTTCATGAATCTCTCAGCCAAATTCCAGAGCATTTCTTAAAGCTTTACATAACAATCTTATAAAGTATAAATATATGTCTATGAAGGATGCTTTTCTCCTTTCTTTTTTTTTTATTTTTTTTTTTTCATGTTTATCTCTACCTTCAGGTGAAACAGAACAAGAATATGTTCATAAAGACAAAAATTCCATTGTTTATACTGATCGGCACAGACTAGGCAATGAGGGGGAAGAAAAGACGCATCTGTTGAATACAAATGAAGGCAGCAGGTTGGTGCGTGAGTACTTAGGTTCTGAAGCTACTTGTCATTTGCTTTTAGTGGCTGCAGGCTCACTCTCCTCCTCCCCCCCTGCCACGGCACAAAGTTATGGAAAACACGGTGACTTCAAGAAGGTGACTTTACATGAAATTGCAAAAGCTGACGCACACAAGCCCAGTCTTTACCCATTTGAAGCAGTGTTCCACCTCAGGCCTGAGTTTACCAGCGACAATTTCGTTCTAAACAGTCCCTTTTAGCTGCTGTTAAAGAGCCTTGAATCTCCTTGCGTGATGTTGCTAACGACAGGGAACAGTGTGCCGAAGCCTAGAATTAGTGTCTTTAAAGGGTTTATTATGGTGGCAAAACCAACTGTTAGGAGAGCTCCCGTGTGCCCAAAAGGTCTATATGGTGCCTCAGCAAAGGGGGGGTTTCACAATAAATTGTGAAAATTGGAAGGAGAAGAAGAGGAAAAACCCAGCACCCCAGACTTCAAACAAATCTTGCTCTCCATTTTTCTTCCGAAGTGTTGAACGGTACATGACATCATGTGATGTGTGGTAATTCCCCCTTCTCTGTTTTGAAGGGAATAAATGCGTTCTATTTCTGAGAAAATGTGTTAAAGCCAAATTTTACTCTCCGTTACCCTGATGTCAATCCCAAGCAACAACAATTCAAATGCAATTCCTCTGGATTCACGCTGATGTAACGGAGAACAGAATGTGGTGCTTGAAAAAGCAGCTGTCACCTTATGGAAAACTTTATGAAATATCTTATTTGGAAACAAGCGTTCTTCTGTGCAGTGTATTTCCCTGTACTTCTTTTCTCTCACTCTTTCTTTCTGAAGACAGTGCTTTAAAACAGAATCACTGTTGTTTCTTAAGAATTTATCTGCTTCTGCACTTATTCCACACCTGACATCATAATCCTCTGTTTGTGACATAATAATAATTTGTACAATGAACAATTGTGATACTACAAGCTGGGCTTAAGATCTGATCCCAAAAATGCTTTTTACTCTGATATCTTACATAGCGTCATATCAACTTTCAGCTCAAGAGATAATAATTTCAACCAAGTGACATCAATTAAGTTTTCATACAAGGGAGCGGTACAATTGATATAACTCCCTAGAGATAGTTCCCTCCGGAGTTTACGGTTTTATGATTTGACCTTTAAAAATATTTCCACTCTCTACCCAATGCTTGGTTATGCAAGTCTAATGATTTTGCTGAAGTAGAAAAGCATTACGTATACAATTCAGTCCAGTCTCCCACAGGAGTTAAAAGTCGCAACCAGCAGAAGCTTAAGAAAAGAAAAATCAAATGCAAATATATTTCTCATGAATTGTTCAATGCATTTCAGATACCATAATGATTTATGAGAATAACCTGAAAAGCAACATCCTTCTTGACAAGTGCTGAGTGAGTACCCTTCTAAAGTTTGCAGTCTTGTGTTTGAGGATACAGTTTCATCCTGTATTTTTGCTCTGAAATGCAGTGGTTTCTCTGTTCCTCCTACCATCTTTGGCAGCTTTAACCGAAGTTATTCATAGGTTTCAAATGATGCACATGCTTTGCTGGATCTGCGCCCATGTGTGTTGAAATTTTGTTATGAGTAGGAGAGCCAGCACAATCCAGCATCAGGGGGAGCCAATTTTTGGTTTTTAGTGCACTTTGGACTTTAAGGAAGGACCTCCGGGAAAAATAGGAATCTAGGGGAACAGGTTATCAGATGCTGGGTAGCGTGAACCTTCTCTTCCTGACAGCTGAAAACACTTGAAAAATGGCAGACTATGCCTGAACTCCAGCCTGATGACTAAGTCAGCCAGATGCAGGACCAAGATTTTTAGAGTCTCAAAGTTTCATGTTTAAGCAGAGCATTATACACAGATTTGAGCTGTAATTTGTTTTAAACAAATAGTAAACTCTGAATTGTTTAAATGACTGCATTTCAACATGTTTCCTTCTTTAATAGATGTTTCTAAGGAAATCATTTCCTCAAATGTTTTGCTGTTTATAAGATGCTAAACATACAAACCAACAGGTGGAAGAAATAAGCTAATATTTTGTGGATATTCCCTACTGCAATCGTTATCTTGAAGCCATTATTTCTCATTAAAGAGCTCAGAAGTTCCCACTCTTCCACAAGTTTTATCTTCCTAGTCAAGAGAAATCTGGCTGGTGAAGGAGTTATTTTCCTCTTGGTAAAATTTCCTGCTATGGTAAGATGTTCCATCTGGAGTGCCCAGCTATAGGACTGTAAAAGTAAATTTCTCTGTGCTATCATCTCCTTGAAAGCCATGTGCACACAAGATGAGTCTCTTACACCATAAGATGGATCTCTGATGACATGAATTAGTATATAGCATGTGTTGCTTTGGAAAACTTTGTTTAATATTGAACACTGGTTGATGATACTCTCCAGTGATATCACATTACAAAACTGATTATAAAAATACCACAACCACATTATGGATAAAGTTATCCATTCTGCTTGCCACACCAATGCCTTACCATGGAAATCCTTCCTAGATTTATTGACCGCAAATTATTGTATATGTGAAATAAATTAGTTGGAGAAAGAAGCATATCTTTATGGCTTTCAGCACATCTCCTGTGGAAACAGCATGAAAAATGCAAAACCTATTTTACTAATCTCTTCCAACATTTTGTATATGCAACAGCCACTGCCTCAAAAGCCGTATTTCTTCACTGGTCACGTTTTGGAGACTCCTAAAACAAAACTTTCAAACTACAGTTTGATAGAGACTGTTAACTTGTTTGCTTGTTTATATGTTTCTTTTTTTAACATATTATATAGTTCAATTACTGGAAAGGATAAGTTTGAGATGGTTACTGTTGTTATTGCATGAAATTGATCTGGGCTCCAGCCAAATGCAAGTCTCATTCTCATTAAGACGGAGACATTCAGATGAAAATTAAGACCCTTCTAATGAAATACACTGGAGGATTAAGTTACAAGTGGCCGGGCACATTACCTTATTTATCTAGTTGTGCTCGCATGACTTGCTAGGCCAGGAGTTATGACAAACCTTCCTTGCCCAACCTATTTTCAAGACTATTTCCATTAAAAGTAACATGATTGAGTACACTGCTTTCCTCATAGTTGAGATATGCTTCAATGTTTATATCAAACCAATTAAACAGTGTTGTTTTAAAGCAATAAAAATGGTTCTGTAATTGCCACATGTTCTTCTCTGCCACTTTCAAGTCTGGAGACTAAGAAATAGTTTGCAAGCTTTCTGTGCATGCTATTTCATCCTCGCGCATTTGACCTTTTAATTTTTCTTGCGTTGATTCTTATGATAAAATATTCTAGACCTTCTTTGTGTGTGTGACTGTAGTTTTTACTTATCTTTTTCTAACTTTTAGAATAAAGATAGCTATATTGATATTATTATTATTGCTGTTATCATTGTTGGTTTAAGCATTTTTTTTCCTTACATATTATCATGGTTGTACCTAGAGTGTTAAAGGCAAAATCACTGAGCAGCTAGGTTAAAACACTGTAGTTGCACACAATCATGTCATTAACATACTCTTGCTAGCAGTTGAAAAATGTGTTACATAGCGTTCTCTGACACATCTGCTCTTGTGCAATATGTACCATCATCTTCATAAGCATGTATTGATTTTGAGTGCCTCCATCTGAAGCAAATTAAAGAGCCTGAATTTCAAATAATGGGTGTTCTGAACAATGTCTTTCATAGAACAGTATATTTGGAGGCAAGTAAAGTTAGCTACCACTTCTGAAAACCTCTTGGAAAGCATTATTGGTGGGTTTAAAGTTTGGGAAAACAAATTATACAAAAGTCTCTGCTATTGGGTCTCTGTATGCAAGTAGACAAATAAGGAAGGCTCAACATGAGCTGACAATGTGCGCTCACAGCCCAGAAAGCCAACCGCATCCAGGGCTGCATCAAAAGAAGCGTAGCCAGCGGGTCAAGGGGGGGGATTCTGCCCCTCTACTCTGCTCTCGTGAGACCCCACCTGGAGTACTGCATCCAGCTCTGGGGACCCCAACGTAAGAAGGACATGGGTCTGTTGAAGCGAGCCTGGAGGAAGGCCACGAAAATGATCAGAGGGATGGAGCACCTGTCCTGTGAAGACAGGCTGAGAGGGTTGGGGTTGTTCAGCCTGGAGAAGAGAAGGCTCCAGGGAGACCTTACAGCAGCCTTCCAGTACCTAAAGGGGGCCTACAGGAAAGATGGGGAGGGAGTATTTATCAGGGAGTGTAGCGATAGGACGAGGGGTAATGGTTTTAAACTGAAAGGGGGGAGATTTAGATTAGATATTAGGAAGAAATTCTTTATTGTGAGGGTGGTGAGGCACTGGAACAGGCTGCCCAGAGAAGCTGTGGATGCCGTGNTGGTCCAGTGGGAGGTGTCCCTGCCCATGGCAGGGGGTTGGAAGTAGATGGTCTTTAAGGTCCCTTCCAACCCAAACCATTCTATGATTCTATGATTCTTTTCAGTACCTGAAATTGCAAGGAACATTTTTTGCTATGGACTTTTGGTATCTTCTGTGAAGCATTTTCCTTTCAATTCATGTAAACTGGATCACCAAAGGCTGGTAAGAGTTAGAAGCAAGACACAGAAGGATTTCGGGCATGGAGTTACGTGCAAGGCCATCAGGAGTATTTGTTCACCGTAAGTGGGATGTAGCAAGATCCTTTGAGCATTAGTCTTTAATGGCACTAATATTATCTGCCTAGAAACAGCTCTGGATGTATGGAAACAGACGGGGGACCAAAACAGGTAGCTTAGCACTTGGATAGTTAGATATATTTTTTTTTCTGAAATATGAAACGTCTTAAGACTACTCAGCTGGCTGTGTGTTTTGAGGCTCAGGACATAGGGCTGAGACATAGGGCTGTGTAACTGCGAGTTGTTATGCATCAGCCTACCAGTGCATGGTAAAAATGTGTGAACTCATACCTCTGTCACCAATGCAAAAAGCACCTATGGGGTGTGCTTCTTGTCCCTCCACTGCACAGTAGCTCCATTCACTGCTGAAGCCTTACGCTTCTCAACGCAGCACATCACGGAAACAAATCACCTAGCACTGAGAATTCTAGTTGGAAATCTCAGGAGAGGCAGAAGGGAAAAGAATGGAGAAAGGAGTTGACAAAAATCCCCAAAACCCCGTGAAGTTTTCTGAGTTCAGGGGCTGTTTATGTGTTGGGGAAAGAAACTGAAGCTATTCACGGAGAATTTTATGATTAGTAACTGCATTAATGTTCAAGCTGATATTTGTACTATGTCCTGTACATTCTCTAAGAGAAAAAAATCTGAACTAGTCAAATGATGAGAGAAACAGAGATACAGAGATGAAGAGACTTTCCCATGAAATGTTATAAATTCAATACAATCTGAGTATTAAATACATTGGACCATCTTGTGTCTCTGAGAAGTCTCAAGTTGAAGAGGAAAGCACAATGTCAGGATACATACGTGTAAAACCATCTTCACATGTACTTAGAGAGACAGTGAGAGAAAAAAAGAGAAAGAGGGCATATGTTTTTATTAGCTGCCATATATTATTTTACAAACAACCCATATTCATGGACCATATTGGACTGCAAGCTCCACTTCTCTCCCTGTCAAGTGCCCAGCTTTAGCCAGCAAAGACCTGATAGCAGATATCTACAATCACATAACAGTAAATGGAGGGCTTTGAACTCATTTACTTCCATGAGATAAATAACTTTAAGAGACATGGTTAATGGCATACTTATCTTGTGCACAAGTGGAAGAGTTGGCTGTGATCCACTTCCGATTTCGAATTTTTACTACCACAGCTAGTATCAGATAAAAGCTGTTTTCAGGAACCAAGGAAATTGTGTTAGAGAGAACAGCAGGGTTCTGCCTCCTTCACGGCAGTTGGGAGTTAGTGGAAACGCTGTAATTTCATTTCAGCAATTTATGTTAGGACACCTCTCAGTAAGAAGAATCTCTTTGTTATGCACATGTAAACCAGAATATCAGCAGTGTCTGGAACGGGACAGGTTGATGTTATAATGCTAATAAATAAGTAACACAAACTTCAACTCAGAACAGCCAGTAATACGGGCTACAGATCCGTCGGTCAGCTAAGGAATCTGGCCAAGGCAGATGGCGTTTACCATTTAAAGGATTTTCTAGTACTTTTTCTGGGACAACAGTTCACACTACAAAAAATTCTGTCATAACACTGATTGTCAAAGGAGAAACAAAAACTGCACAAGCATAGAGACTGTCTTATGCTGTATTACCAGAAGGTGATGCATCCACAGTGCAGCTTAGTGAATGGGACAAGATTTACTGCATACACTGCTATATCTACACTGCTTCTTTCTATGTATTTGAAAGGATGTCATTCTTCACTGCGTAATAAACTCCCTTTCAAAAACTAGCTTAGCTTCCCCATTATTTTTTTTTTTATATTTTTAATGAAGAACATTTCACACACACCCCATTTCACCTAATTTCCGACAGTAAAGGTATTTCTCCAATGTCTCTGAAACATGAGGAGTCCCATCATTTCAGGGGAAAAGAAAATAATATATAGATTGTCTGTTCCTACTATGTTTCTACTCTATATTTCTGCTCTGTTTTTCTACTGACCACAGGTGAATAGCCTCCAGGGCTGGAGAGGCAGATGGTCAAAAAAATCAGCAATGAAGAAAAATCTCTATCTTCTACCTACATCCTGTGGAACCTGAGCTGAGTTTCACAACAAAGAAAAGTCTTTCAGTAATGATAAAAATGTAATCACTATTTTTGTTAGAGAAGGGTTACAGAGTTTTGGATAAATTTCAGTCTTTAGTTATCTGTGTTTAAAATGTATATGATATATTCTCTCTGTGGCATCTTTTTAGACGCAGTCTAAAAGCTGTGTGAATCGTTTGCTGGTTCTATGGGGACATGGCAAGATGGAATACTACTGTAAGGTGGCATTTCTATGTAACACCTTAATGCAACGAATAATAGTCATTAATAATGTATATAATGGAAAACTGATTTCTTGAGTAAAAGCTGTCTTACAGTCTCACTTTGAAAAAAAAAAAAGGATAATCTGTCCATTTGCCTGTGGAGATGGCTCTGAGATATGGACACAAACGACAGCACGATTAGGTCGATCCTACTTAAACTCAGGAGAAATAATGCACCTGCCATATGCAAGAGCAATAGCCTAAACAAGGAACTGAGATACCTGAAAAGAAGAACGAACACATTGGAAAAATGATCAAAGTGGTGATAAATTGTGCCATCAATACAAGAAAAAACCCAGCCAATCACTTCTAATTTTTGAAGGCAGAGGTAGAGGCCTGCTCCCAGCCACCATCGAGCCTCTGCGGCTGCCATGAACAGCCTGTATATTGCAGTTATATGTACCCAAAATCCCGTGAGCATAAAGGAACTGCATGCAGTACTGGAGCCAAATAAGTATGGAATAACTGTAAGCCAGTACGGTTACAGTTGAAGAAAGCTGCCGAAGGAGGAGTTCTTAACTTGGCTTTACGTAAAATGTTCCCACCCTACACAGTGAGACTCACAAGTCATTTGAACGTGTATATCAGAGCAAGAGCACAAAACCTTTAAATGTGGAGGAGGATTTCTCAATATAAACATAGAAGAAACCCAACATTTTTAACTTTGGCAGAACAATCATTAGTGATATCTGAGTTCATATATTTTGATTGCCTAAGTCTTGCCTAAATTTTTCCTCCCAACATTGACTTGGAGTAGTAAAAATCAACTTTGCAGTGAAAAGGGAGTGTCTTCCCTAGCACCCTTCTAAGAATAATGCCAAGCAAAGTACATTTCAAGAAGGTGGCATTCATGGTGCTCTCTGCCTGCTTCCCCTGCTGTCTTCTTGGGTACATCTGGTGCCACCATTGAGCTGGTGTAACACCAGCAGCTAAAAGATGGGCAATGAGAGGCCTCAGTGCACTACAGTAATTCTCCAGATATACTGTACACTCGTCCCAGGAATATCAGATTTATTATGCAAGTGCAGAACCAAAGCACAGCACGCCCTCATTAAAACTGTCCTTTCTGAGAAAAATGGATTTACAGAACACTTCTAAAATAATAGTTACATTCATTATACACATATTAAATGACATGACAGAGAGAATAACCTAAGAGACTCTTGAGAAAGGCAGAGGCCTGGACCACTGCATCACCTGGGAAATCCTTCTGGCTTACAGACTTTTTCCAGTTTATCCAGGAAAAGACAAAACATACAAAGAGGCCAGGGACTAAATGATATATTTCTTTAGGCTGTACGTAGCTGGTTTATATAACACAAGTTGTACATCTACGCTATAGACAACACTAAGACCTGCCCAAGTAATATTTTGCTTTAGAAAAACAAAATAAAACATTAGACAGCCATGACCAACAGCTCTGAGCTGCTGGAATTTTGAAAAGAAACAGAGATCGTGGCCCAAATCTGAATAACCATAATGCAAGTTCTGTGTAACAGACATAACGTATCTGGTGGAGACCTTAACACAACTAGGTATATGTGCAGATCATAATAAAGCTGAAGTCATCACTAAAATGCCTGATGCAACAAAAAAGTTTCCCAAGTTCCCCTCAATGCTAAATCATACAGGGACATTTTGTAATAAATCTTACTGCCTAAGTTAAACTGTGCAAAAAAATCTAATGGCTATCATAGAGAGGCTTAAAGAGGTTCTGAAACTGATGGGCTTATTTAAAGATCCAGAAATACATAGCTATGATGCCAGACAGCAGAAATCTAATTTTTTCTATGAAAGTTCTAAGAAAGGCTCTGGCAGAGTCTTCTTACAGTAGTGTGACTGAAAATGATTGACGCTGGTTCATGCATCACACTAACCACACAAACCACTAACCAAAAATGGGTTTCAGTCTGCTCAAAAGGGGGCATTGACCTTAAGCAATGGAAATAAAAAGCCTCATGTCCTTCTTTCTAACTCTTTTTCTGCCCTTTTAAAAAGAAATTGGTCAGACATTATTTACTGCTATCAGAAGGGGATCTGGCAAACCATTCCAGTGTTTGAGAGCCTGGAAATGATTATTTTTTCAGACAAAAAACTACACTTTCAAACTGATAAAAAAGTGGGAAAGATTTAATAACTACAGTAACACTGTCTGGGCAAACATGCAGTGGAACAATGTCTATTACTAGATTATGGAGTTGTCAACACATGAAGAAACTCATCAAGTCTCGGGTTAGATGTGGACTGAGATTGCCAGGGCTACATCTGAGATAACACTGTGGAAAGTCATCAAAGTTACCAGCACGGAATGGTAGGATCAGAATTTTCCAAGAGTTTTTCAAGAGAGACTGTTCAGTCCTAGGTGGGGTTTTATTTAAAGGAAACAACCTGGCAATTCCTGAGGTGTTACAGGAATATATATTCAAAAGGATATGTAAAAGTCATTTTATGGTCCAAAAAACACCTTAAAGGAAGGGCAAAAATACTTTATAACAACCTAAAGTGAGCAGTGAAATAAAGGGCATTGGCAGGGATCACCACAAGAGCCAAAAGTAAGTGAAAGAGCGATAAAGTCATGCTAATGATAGAGGAAAATCAGCACCTTGAAGGAAAGCAGACATCGATGATATTGTTTAAATTGGCAAGGACAAATATACTTGTGTTAGAATATAATGCTGGCTCCCTAGAGATTCCTTTAGCAGAAAATACTGCAGCTAAACATGTAGCCATATGTACTAAATCTTTTTTTGCTAAACCAGCTCCACCCCTAATAGAAATCTATTGCATAGTAAATTCTGCCACAGATTAGCTAGTGCTATATTAAGGAGTTTTAATACAGGTTTAGAATTGGTATTATCCTTAATGATATAGGTAAGCAAGAAAATGGTGCCGAAATGAAAAAAAATAATCCAAACAAAAACCTAATAAAAAACCTGTGGCATCACGCTCTTAATGATGCTAAGTGTGACTAACTTGTGGAGTGCTACCAATGAGTCTGACATGGAGTGCTATTTGTTCCACAGAGAACAGAAAACGTGAATAGGATGTCAGACCCAACACTAAAAGTACAGAGACAGTTAGGAAAAAACAAAACCCTAATTTGACCTGGTGCCACCAAGAGAAGTCACCATTTTATGAAAATGAAGTGAGAATATGTTGTGAGAATAGATGGTCGCCAGTGGCATACTTTGGATGAAACTGTCACTCCAAACTGACATACTGAAGAAAGGGTAATATCTTTAGAAAGCTTGGATAGACATTTAAAAAGGTCACTTCCCCTAAGGAAGTGTCACTTGGGTAAGAGCTGCAGTAAATTGACACAGTGAAACCTGTAGGCACGGCGTAACCAAAAATAAATGGGACTGATGGTCCCAACGGGAAGGCATGAAGATTTCTGGGACAGCATGTCAGAAGTTGCTGGTCACTTTAGAGCATTTACAACTAATGAATAAAATATAAGTAAAAAAGTGGTTATAAATATTTGAAATTCTGTATTATGCAAATGATGATTTTTTTTTTCATGCTTCACTGTGAAAAGAAGACATGGGAGTCTATATTTTTAATAAGCCTTGTCAAATGTCTGTTGACATAATGCTGAGTTACGTGGCCTCTCATACAAAAAGTACTGCTTAGTTAGAAAACTCAGGAGCTAAATGATGCACAGCTTACTCAAATTTCTGGAGTCTGAGCAATTTTGGAGGAATACAGCAGTAGCAAAGCTATAAAAGAGCTAAGGCAATATCCTTATTTCTCTTCTCTTGCCCATTTGAGAGCGAGTTCTAAGAAAAGCACAAAAAACAGATGAACAGACTCAATTTCATAGCTAAAACATCAGCAGTAGATTCATGAAAAGAAAAATCCCACCGAGAAGGACTGTTTAACCTTTATTTTAAAAAGATTTATCTAAACAATTTTCCTGCACCTTTTTAAACATTAGAAATATTTAGTGAAAATAAGTATTTTCACTAAATATATGACCTGACTTGCTACCCTGACTTGCCTTTCCAACTCCCTCTGTAATTTGTTTTCCCCGTTGTCTTCCTGTAGCATTAACATCACCAGGATAAGCTGCTTGCTGTAGGATGAATCAGTTTCTGCTTCTTTGATTCCCACTGACAGGTATTACTACTTGCAGGTAGTGTAGATTGGGTGGGCTCTTGCCTCTGATATTCCTGAGAATGAATCTTCAAGCTTCTTTCTTTACAAAGAAACATCTCCCCCAAAATGGTTACAGTTTATTCAGATATTACTTATGGGCCTTTCATTCAGTCTCTCATATCAGGCTATGTCTTATCTTCTCAAAAAATAGTTTGTATCCAAGAGTCTGAAATATGCTCGTATGCGATTTCCATCATCAGAAGAGGATCAGCTGTGTTATAACACAGCAAAAGCAATTATTCAGGTAGTAGTTTCTGCAGTTCATCTAGTTGGAACTTTTATCCTGCTGTGAAAAATCGCTGATGATCTTTTATCTTTGCTTCTTTAGATCATTAAATAACAAATTCTCCCCTTTCTTCTGTTGCATAACCAGGCTTTCAAAAGTGTATTTGCAGTTGATCTGCAGTTTAATGTGTGTGTGTGTGTGTGTATCGTACATGATAATGATTTACCAATAGTATATTGAAGATGAAACCAATTGCATTTCATCTATTGGATAACACCTTAGTCTGGAGACAAAATATTCCACCACAGTCATTGAATGGCATTTGTGTAGAGTATGTACTCCAGGAACCCCTGCCCTGGCAATGGTGTTTTGTCATTTCAGTACTTTTACCGCTTTCTTTCTCATTTCAGCAGGGAATTCTGTTTTTGCATGGAGATTAATTTTACAGTCGTAAAAACTTTGCTTCATTGTGATTCTTTCTTTGTTATATTCACACTAATACGGTATTTTGGAAGGGAAATGTTAACAGAGCTAACTAATGAATTGAAAAAATCTCCATGTAAAGACGACTTCAAAGAATTTGTTCAATGACTAAGCAGTAAATCATTATCTCCTTTTATTAACCTTCCGGTCAGTCATAGCTTTTGCTGGAGTGGGAAGTTAAGATGACTTTAAATTTTAGACTGATCCCATTTAAGTTCAAATCTTTCTAATGTCTACTGTATGACTGTGCTTCTTCCTAGGAGCTTCTTTTATCCTACTTATGACAGGCAAATGCAGCCTGGAGAGAGGTAGATCAGGTGGGTAAAACAGATCGGGTATTAGGTGGATAAAGTCTGAGTCAAGGATTTTAAGCTTCTCATGCAATCCCTAACAACATTATTAATTCTAAGGAATTGACTTGGCAAATCTCAAACCAAGGCTGTAGGTGTATGAATTTTCACAGACGAGTAAGGAGAGTGTTTTCCTTCGGGGAGGGGGACAGTGGGTACTGCTGCGATGCTGACAATTTTTCCCATCACTTCGGGTAATGTGAACATTTCTAGTTGCCACCAGTAACACAAACAAACAAACAAACAACCCCACAAGCCAAAAATGTTATCCAACTCCTGTTGTTCTGACTACGGAAGTTTTGACAGACTTGTTGTTTGCCCAAATTATCATCAAAAGGATGTTCTTGTATAGCACTAGAAGACAAAAATAAAATCAGCGTATTTGTTACAAATTCATGTTTCTTGCATTACATCAAGTTGAAGCACTGTCTGCTTTTGATTGCTGTGTTTTGCTATCAGTTTCATGTTTGCTTTGGAACATAAGCTCTACAATGCCTTTGATGCCAAATGCATGGCAGGTGTACGCATGTGTTCTGCACCAACAGCGAGCAAGCTAGAGACCTTGTTTGACGAAATAAGCAGACTCTTATTTGGGTAGAGATGAGACAACATTTGCTTGAATTCCCACAATGCTGTTGAGATGGCTGGTGCACGTCGCCTCCTGGGCTTGTTAGCTTTGGTGTGAAATGGAGGGTGCACTTCCATGGGGTCTAGGAAGGCTGGTGACACTATTTCCTCCCTCCTTGTACTCCATGCAGTCACGAACCAAGACTGTGGGTGCTGCTCTACTCAGACAGATAAGGAAAGAAATTTGATGTTGTGCTAATGTGTATAGAGGCAAGCTCTTTTTCTGCCCCTGTTTGCAAATGTGATCATATATGCAGCTTAACAGGGTTCTAAACACAAGAAAAAGGATCGCACAACTCATGCTGCATGTGGGGTGCTTTGCATCTGCTTGCAAAGCACAGATGTACAAGCCATGTCTACCATAGCTGGATTGGTATTCACTGCCCTTTTACGCTTTTCCTGACCTAAAAACTCCCAGTGTACTTGACATTAAGTCTAACTTTAGCTCTTCCTCCACCCAAACCCCTGCTTTTAACTTGTGCTGGTTCAGCTATAAAAAAGGACAAAAGCTAAAACTCCCCATTCCCTAACAGGGCCAATTTGTGATGCTGATACGGAGAAGCTCCTCTCAAGTCAGCTATTGGGGTCACACACGTGGTCAGAGATAATGATGAATCACGGAGGAAGAATTGGCGAAGTGATATGGCTCACTGCTGTGTTGAGAATCGCCCAGCATGTCATCTAATTAGGTTATCAGCTTTGCTCCGAAATGACATGCAGATAAGCACAGTGCCCAGGCGGACTTAGGATCAAGAGCGTTACTCCCCAGGAGGATTTTCACACTCAAACTTGCTTGACAGAAATGATGTAAGTGTAATGAAAACCCACACCTAGAAATGATCCCAGGCCTCTAGCCAGGCTGTACAACCTTTGCTGGAGCAATATTCAGGATAAAAGTCATCCTTCTACCACGTAACCTAACAAGGGCTGCCCTTCTCACGTATTTCAGCTACACCAAAAAAACCCAGGCGAATAATAAGTGGGCATTTTGTGACTTAAGAAAATCTAATTGCAAACCTTCCATAGCTTTTTGAAGCATAGATGAAATATGACCTATTCTCTTGCAACTCACTAGGAACGATAGTAAAAGGCTGATTATACAGTGGCATAGAAGCCTCTGGAGTCAAAGAAGAATCTACAGATACTGGGACCGTGACTGCCATTCAGAGATACCGAGTTGATCAACTCTCCAGGAAACTTCCAAAGTTAGAAATCAGCTCCTTAAGATGTACGAAGAAAGTCTTCCATGACTTATGAGTCATGACACAAAATGTCCTTTATGCCTTGATATTTCATTTTACAATGGTTTTTATTATGGAACAATGGAACAAGTCATGACCAAAACTTTAGTCATTAACTCTTTTCTGATCTACTACCAATTTGGAAAGTGGTGACCACATGATTCATATATATTATGCCAAAACAGGAGCAGCATGAATGTTAAATTATTTGCCATGTTCACAGACTGTCAGATGGGGCAGATAGCCAGCTTTTCAAAATAATTGCAAAGAGATCAGCACAGCTGTATCATATTTTCAGCTTGTACTCCTTTACTACTGAAACCAACATCCAGTGTTCTCAAACCAATGCTGGCTGATGAACACGGGTTTCAATTCATATTTCTTCTTGTTTTAAATAAAATGAGAAGAAAAAAAAAAAAAAGAAGTGTGACCGGCTAGTCCGATCTATAATTTCCTCCTGAGCAATTTTGTAAAAATGTCACATTTGCAAAGCAGGAATAAATGAAGAAGGGGATAAACAACGGGTGTAGATGTGCTGTGTGGATGACATGAATAGATGAAGGGCCTGAACTAACTGTGAGAAATGAGAAGTATGAATTGGGGTGACAATACATAATCAAATTCTCTCTTCAGTGTTTCATATGTCACTTCTGCAAAGCATGTTGAGGTCATGAATGTCTCTGTCACTAAAGGAAGAAACATTTGCCTTCATTATACCCAAAGCGCTTTAGTTGCTATTTATCAATCTGTTTGATTAATAAATGAATTGCTGGTCTGAATTGTCTTGGAAATGCTACACAGTACTCCAAGATTACAAGGCAAGAAAGTGCATTGGCAAAAATGTTACAACTTAATATAACGTAATTATGTTATTGATAATCTGGAAAACAAATCTATCAGTGTAACTGTTCTACCACCCACACACCCCAATTAGGAATAAACATTGTGCAAAGCTTTGCAAGACACCGTGCCTCAGAGAGCTTCCCGTCTGAGGGTATGGCAGGAGACAAGTCGATATGGGCAAACAGATGGGGAAAGCGGAAGATAACAGTGAAATGGTTATGATTAGTGTAATAGTTTCTGAACATTCGATCGGGAGCCTGCCACAGGGGCCTTTATTTTAGTCTTCCATAAAGGGCTGCCTACACCAGAGGATGTTAAGAAGATAATTAGGGTAATGATGTAATTAAAAATGAAGCTGGAGTCCCAAAAGATATAGTTTATGATATGGGTGAGGAATTGTATCCCATATTATGTTTGTAATATTCAGTGCAGTCTGGCTTTGCAAGACCTCACAAATGCTTTAAGGCACTTAACAAAATGCCAGCTTCCAGAGGCAGAATTGGGCTGTTCCTTAAGTAAATATCATAGAAAAGGCCAGTGGATAGAGCGAACAGTTTATCCAGTTTGCAAGGACAAGCACAATGACCACCTAAGTGCTCCTAAAGGGGCATTTGGCAGACTCTGGAGGTCGGGGAGAGGCAGAAAGGGAGTGGGTTCAAGCAGGGAAATTCTCCCTCCCGGAGCAGTTTGCCTGCGTTGATGGAAGTGTGCTGCAACGCGATGGGATAACAGTGCTCACCCTCCCCGTCCAGCAGCCCAGCACAGCATTAGCAGGCCTTTCTGGAGGAAAAACATACCTCAGTTCTCCCAGCTCCAGCAGAAGGGAGAGTTGTGTTAAAATAAATCAGTCAAGCACTTAATAAGAATGACCTGTGAACTCCCTTTCCTTTTGAAACGGTCTTATTGTTAGAAAACTGTTGTAAGTGAGAATATTTGCTCCTCGAGGTTTATTTTTTCACGATTGCCTAAACTAACTACCCCTTTTATTCCACAGCGTAATGCAAAGAGTGTGCTGATATATTATAGAATGGCTTTGTTTGCTAGAACTGTTTGACCGCTGAGGGTTTCTGAGTCTGCATATCGCCTGGCTCATTGTGCCTGTATTGATTGGAATTCATTAGCCTCTACAGTGTCCTCAATGTCAATATGTTATGTCCGTAATGTAGCAGGAAAAAAAAAAAACAAACCCCAGACAATAAATAAAAATATCCTTACTTCAAAAGCATAATTAATTAAATTTCTGTAATATTGAGATAACTTTGAGGTATCTCTCCTTCCTGTAAACCTCTGTCTTAATATACTAGATTACACAGACACAGATTCTCAGTCAGTAGGTTTTAACTCTGATAGCGTCCCCTCCATAGACAGCTTAAGTCAACAGAAAGACTGTCACCTACTCGGAGGGCTTTGGATCAGCTTTGGGAGCTCAAAGTTTTCCTGAAACCTGACAATTTAAGCATAACTACACCTATTCAGAGATAAGATTAAAACTGCTTGAAAAATGGTACTTTTTCCTGTCAGACTTCACAGGGGTAAAAAGAAAAACCAACCCAGGTTTTGATTTTTTGGCTGTAATCTAGTAAAAAAAACTTTGACTCACAGCCTTCCTTCAAATAAACGGGTCTAAGAAAAAAATTACAAAAGCTTAGAAAGGTATGAAAATATTTTTGCTTTACATCATTAGTTGATTGTCTACTTATTTATTTGTTTCCTTTAAAAAAAAAGGTAACAATGAAAAAATGCTGTTTAGGTCACTCTAAGTCTTTTTGCATGAATAAAATGAACGGAACAAGAAACTTATGCTGAATTCGAACACCAACAAAAAAAAACACTCCCCCTGTATTACCATTACAATTTTTAATTTTTTTTTTCATTCTGCACTTAGAATCAGGAAACTCATTCAGAGAGATAGCATCAGGGCTTTTCAGTGCACCTTAATATTTAAGATTTTAATTTTTATCCAGTTTCCAAAAATAAGCAAAATCCCACATGAGGAGGGAGAGATACAAAACTCTTTTTTCCTGATTCAGAGCAAGGATTAAAGGCAGGAGTCCCACCTCCCCTGAGGCTGCTGTAATCATCACAATCTACAGTATTCTTTGAATGCATTCTTTCTCCATTTCTCATACAGAAGGTCTTTCACTTTGCATAAAATACTTTAATATTTATTGAGCCAGCGAGAGAGAGTACTCTATAAGACAGTAGTTAGACCAGTCCCAAGGGACACAAGGCACCTGGGTTCCTGTTCCCAGTCCAATGAATTTTTAATTGTATTCTAAAAAGTGGAACAGCTTTAAGAGGAGAGACAAAGCCTGACTCAACTTCCCGGAAAGCAGATGACCTTCGTTCAAAGCCCTAATGTTAATCGAGCAGAAGGAGTATGTAACCCCCTTTTCCTATGTTTGTATGACTGATCTGGTAGATGGGCCATAGGATTTAATGAGATATGATTACAATAGGCATCTCTTCTGTTTGCAAGGGAAGCTGATTTGGGAGTTTGACTGGCAGTAGAGAGAGACTGGTGTGACTGCTTTCAATACAGGTAAACACGAAACCAACATTTTTCCAAATGTTCAAATTTCAAAAAGTTAGGGTTTTGATTCCTAACAAAATATAGCCAAGATGAGGAGTCAGACGTTTTCACAGCTCATGGAGAAACATTTCATTTTACCATTTCCCAGAACAGTAACTAATTTGTCTTTTTCTTCTTTTTTTTTTTCCCTTCAAATAAAACATTCTTCATAGAAAGCAAATACAGAATTGTGTTTGAAACAAACACACAGATTTTGCCTCATGCACTCATTCATCCTGCAAAATCTTTTTCTATGAACAAACATCTACAGTAGAAAGGGTTTTGATCCTACTTCCCTAATTCCTACGGTTGCATACATCTATACCATGACGGGATATGAAATGAATTAAATTCAGCACGTGTAACACTAGTGAAAGGCAATGAACTTTACATCAGGAAGGAACTGGATTCATGCTATATATATGAGGAAGCAAACAGCCTTCAAGTCTGAGTTTCATGAGACACAAGAGGTATGCACCTTTTTCATTGTAATTGAATGTAAGTGCGTGTATGGTTTTTAACAACCAGTGATTGCTCTTGTGGTTTTATGGCCTGGTCGTATGCCCACTGAAATCAACAGAATGAACTGTGAAAGGCTTCTGAGCTTACTTAAAAGTGCAGCTCAGTGACACAGAACAACCCAGCTGCCTTATCGACAAAAAGGATTTGGACAACACGATGAAGAAGAAATTTAAAAAAAAAATTACTAAAGCAGAGGTGATTGCTTACAGAGTTTAAAATTTTTAGATCTACATGGTTTATACTTTCCCATGCTCCTTTTCCCATCAATAATCCAACCATTCATCTTCTGTGAAATCTAAACCTTCTGTGCTTCATGTTTTATTCATCCTAAGGTGCTTAATTTATACCAAAGGACAGCAGAGGGGCTAAGAGTAGCCTGTGTAAGGGGAGATGCCTTTAAGGCTATTATTCATGCCCTTTGATCTCAAGTTTTCACTCAGGAAACTTTGGTTCTGTGGGTAATTAGAGGCTGCCACTAACTTTTACCCTATAAATTACAATAAATCTGAAGAAAGCCAAGGATCTTTGAGACTGTAGCCATGTTTCGATATCTACAATACTCAGAACAATTATAAATATGTTCTAAACCACCAAAGTTAATTCTGACTCAAGGCTAGTTATTTTCTTTCAAATCTATTTTTCATAATGTAATTGATAAATATCACCAAATCCAAAAGTATTTATGACTGTTTATTCTACACACCACTTAGGCTAACACCTAACAAACTCCAATATGATGGATGAAGAGTGACACTAAACTTAAACTTTCCCATGGAAATATATGTTATGAACTGTACACAATCAATTATTTCAGACAAAGCCCATGCTGTTTCCTCTTCTCCTAAGACACTGCTACATATTTAGGTTTTCAGCTTGAAAGCCCATTTTGGCACCACTAATGAAATAAATTATGTTTCTTGTCAGATCTCCCACTGGGTGGCGTGTGGTACCTCATGTACGTTCATTTGTCACCCTCAAATAGAATAATACTTCCTGCAGGTTCCCAGCGCAGATAACTGCCCAAGTGGAAGTTAATTAAGTCATTGGTTCACTTTGCTCCAGAGGATGTTAAACCACTGACGCTAAATGAGATACTTACAGTACCACGCTGGAGACACATCCAATTAAAACACCAGAAGAATTCAAATGTATATAGAGCTGTCTTTACAGATTATGGTTAAGAGAGGACTAATAGATAGTAAGCCATTTAGAAGGAAGCACAGAACCAGAAATTCCTTTTAAAGGCAGCAGAAACCATCTTCCTTGAAAAATCTAGATGGAAAAAATCTGATGGAAAAATGCTATTTTCTCCTATTTCAAATTTGAGACTTGACATGACATTTCATTGTGTCATGTTTCGACTAGTGATTTTTCATTTATGTACAGTAGATAATAACAGAATCCCTCTTTCTAACTGCAAAATTATCCAGGCCCACGGAATTGGTTTATTTCCTTAAATATAGCCTAAAGAAATTGTTTACAATTTCTTAACTACTTAAGAAATGCTGTCAACAAAGTGATGGCATCCTTTTTTTTTTATTTTTTTTTAATTTCAGGTTTGTTGTTTTTTTTTTTTTCATAGAAGAGAAGAATACTTCTGTTGCTTCAACAGCTAAGGAAAATAAGTTTCACTTCTACAGAGGCATGAAACTGTAGCCATATAGCAGAGTGTGCTTTTCTAGGCAGATCACAAAGTTCACCAAGAGTTTTGGCTCTTTAATAACTGTGAGCACAAGGCTTCTACCCATTACCAGTTTGGTCAACTCCCATTACAACAACAAAACCAGGCAGGCAATAAATGTTGACATTTTGCTTTATACTTTACTATAATCTTTTTTCCTCCTGTCGGTAAAACTCATTGAAGACCGGTGAATGGCTCAGAAACAAAAATCCTTCTGCTTCTGGTTTCCCAGTTCAAAATTGTATTCCAGCATTTGCAAATCGAAACTCTGCTTTAGTCTATAGATTCTTCAGTGGCCCATTGGAATATGTCTGGTGACGTTTGTCAAGCTCTCAGGGGCACATTGCGAAATCTCCACTTTCACTCGCAACCTTAATAGTAGGAAACGAGTAGGTAGTTACCTCTACACGTGATGAAGGTTCTGTGAGGAACTAACAATGCTATAACATAAGGAGAAACCTTTGACCTAAAGAGTACCAAGCTGACAAAACTCACACACAAAGAGAAGTGAAGAAAAAGAAAAGTAAAATATCTGGCTGCATAATTTAGTATATTGGCATCCAAGAATAATGAAAAAAATTTGCTGTCTTTGGAGAGGTTTCCTGCTCTGTTCATGAGGAGTGATGTGGGCTGGATCTAGGATTTTCCATTTCCCACTTCTATGAGAGAACCATATTCAGCCAACACTATTAATTTGGTATTAGAGCGATTTAGTGAGTAGTTGTTCTGATGTAAGTATGCTCATAAACAGAACTGTGAGGTGGCTACAATCAGAGTAAAGCATCTGGTCCATATTTGTACGTAACTTGAAAGAGCTACTTGGTGGGGTAGTGCATGTGAGAGCTTGCCCTGTCAAAGGATAGGACACAGGGCCTTTCCATGTCAGATTCTGCCCTCACAGACAAAACTACTCCCCTGAAGAGAGGATGCACGCACTCTGTGTATAATCCTTCAGGACCAAACACGTTCTAGACCCAGAACAGTTAGAAGGTCATAAAAACAAGCATGGCTTAGAACTTGTTAGGCAGTGATGCAGAGGGTAATGCCTCCAGGTAATGCTTCCTGCAAGTGTGAGGACATAAAGCAACTTGAAATAGTTACCTGAGACTGTGAAGTGTCATACTGTTTGCAATAAGAGTCCATATCTATTAAAGGCAACCTAGTTTAGAGACAAAGCTGGTGCACACTGGAGGCACTGGCCACTTACTTTATATGACATTGGACAAACAAAACTATAATTAAAAGTCCAGAGTTGAATTTCTTTGGCTTTCTTTAAACTGAACAGCAAATATGTAGCATGCAAATTGCAAATTATTTGCAACGGATATCCAGCTGCTGTTTGCTAAATTCTCCTCCACCCGGCGGGTTTGATTCTCTTTCACCTTGAAACGGAGGTGTAGGTGGCTGGTGCAAATGCTTTGCCCCAGAATGGATGAGGAGCTCACAGCCAGCCAGCCCTACTGCCAGGACTAGTTCTAGATTTAGCCCTGATGTCCCTGATCTGTCTGTAGAACATGGACAGGATTTCCTGCCTGTCTTGTTCTTGTAGCCTGGAAACTTTTCCAGGTACTGACTGTATCTCCCTAAGTACAGTGCCCAACTTAATAGGACTGGTTAAAGCTGAAGCCTTCCTACAAGGCAAGTGATCACAATGCAGTGCAACGTCTCAAAATGACTATAGCAAACACATTACTACATCTCTAAAAATGAAATACACATTTATGGTGAATGCCTCCAGATACTTTCAAAACTTTTCCAAGAAAAGTTGCATAGAGAGTGTTATTACTTAATGGAAGGGCATTTATAGACATGAGGTTATAATGAAATTAAATTAAATTCAAACCAATAAGGGGGGATATATATTTCCAAGGACAGTGCATCCTTAACAAAGATCTCAGTGCTTTTATCCTCAGTGCTATGAGTTCAGAACTGCACATAAGCTTTGATCAACCTTAATTAACTCTGGATTGGATCTGTGTCTGTGAATTGTTTATAGTATCTTGGCTGAAAGCAAGACGCTAACCAACATATTTAGGAAAAAAAAATAATCCTTAAAACAGAGTTTGACTTGCTGGATTAATGGTATGCCAGCTAGGTTGCAAAAGAAAAAAAAAAATAAAAAATCAGCCTTAAATACATTGCTATTCCTCTCATGAAAAAAGGAAATCCTTACAAATTAGAATTTATGGCAGTGTTGCCCATACACAGTATTTCTGTTGGAAAACCCGATGAGAAGCCCTTGGTAATGCTCTGTGGCTGGGCTATGCCCTACAGCTGTGCCTGGAGCTGACTGTCAAACACTGAGGCACCAGTTGTTTTGAGAAGCCAGCTGGGGTGTCGGTGGGTGGTTTCCCAGCTGGCATCTTCTCATGACTTTTGGCCGAGAGTCCTTCTGGCCGGTCTGGCAGCTCAAGAGTTGAACGTGTGGCTGGGATAACATCATCTCACTGCTGTGCTCAGCTGACCTTCACAGTGATTTTGTTTTGACTCATATTTGCTTGTAAGGAATTTGCTTTTTCTGTCATTATATAAATACACAGTCAGACCCAGGCCAAATCCTGAATCCTTCATTTTGCAGGCTCCGAGCCCAGCCACAAATCTGAGCCCTGGCTGGGATCTGCACCGCACAGCGTTAGGCAAATATAGCGGCTCTGTGGCTTTATACGCACCCAGTTGTGACGCCACGGCAAGGAAACCTGCTGGAGCACAGGTACCTGCCCTGGTCCTCCTGCAGAAACACGCCTGGGGCTCACGGGCAGCTAACGACAGAATCAGGCCAGTGAGATCTCCTTCTCTGAATAACCAGCATGACTGACCACGCTCTGCAAGCCGTGAGAAATCACCTATACCACAATGGCTCCTATAGCTTTTCATTTATACAATGCCACCAGTACCCACTCAGCCAGAAGGGACAGATCCCTTCTTATGGGGAACTCACAGCTCGAGTCACAGACAGGACACAGCATAGGCTTGGAGGAAAGAGGCAGCTTTAGATAAACCGAAAGCAGGTACCAAAGAAGAAGAAAGCCTAGGTTTCTGAAGGTGCTGATGCCGAAGCTGAGATCTGTAGTAATCACAGTTACGTTTGTTCTCTCATTCCAATACATTACTGCAGACATCAGTGAAGTCATAACAGTGTTACAGAAGTAAATCCAGAAAATACTGCTTTAGTCAAGGCTTTTTGCACCTCTTAGACAGGAGCAATTCCAGTGACCAATCTTACCTGCCAGAATCAAGTCCCAGGATTAGCTTTGCTCAACGATTTTGAAACTGTGGTTCCCCAAAGTGCCGGTAAATCATCTGTATGTGGTCTCTGGTCTATTAAACAGCATGATCTCATCAGCCCTAAATAGCTGAGCTAAACTCTGTGAGAAACTTTGAGAGCTGACAACAGACTTAGTACCAAACTGTGGGCGTCACTGTCCTCCAGAACACTGTCATTAAAGCAGGCTGTGGGTGGAAGCTTGGAATCACCACTACTGCAGAGAGAAAAGACACGCTATGGCAATATCTACATTAAACATTTGCCCTGGACTGGAGCTCTGGGCTTGGGTCTGTTGAGCTCACTGGTTTGGATGTGCTATGAGAAGGACATAGACCCGTCGGAACGGGTCCAGAGGAGGGCCACAAAGACGATCAGAGGGCTGGTGCACCTCTTCTATGAAGACAGGCTGAGAAAGTTGGGGTTGTTCAGCCAGGAGAAGAGAAGGCTCCAGGGAGACCTTCTAGCCTCATCCAGTACATAAAGGGGCCTACAGGAGCAGTGGGGAGGGACTCTTTATCAGGAAGTGTAGCAATAGGACGAGGGGTAACAGTTTTAAACTGAAAGAGGGTAGATTTAGATGAGATATCAGGAGGAAATTCTTTACTGTGAGGCCAGTGAGACACTGGAACAGGTTACCCAGGGAAGTTGTGGCTGCCCCATCCCTGGTGGCGTTCAAGGCCAGGCTGGATGGGGCTTTGATCAACCTGGTCTAGTGGGAGGTGTCCCTGCCCATGGCAGGGGGATCGGAAGTCTTTAAGGTCCCTTCCAACCTAAATCATTCTATGATTTTGTGAAGGCAGGCAGATGTCATGCTGGTGGGCAATGGGAGATGATGGTCCCACTTCTGACACTCTTGCCTACTTCTGAAAATGCTCCTTCTCCACTCCAAAGAGGTGTTTGATTTCAAACAGATCTTAGGATGTATCAGGTTTGACTTTAAGCACTAAAGGGCATCAGTTTATCTCTGTGAGAAGGTTGCACTCGGCAGCGCTGCTCTTAGCTGAAGGGATGAGGTGGGTCTGGGGTCTGTGATGGGCTCACCTGAGTGGTTCCTGCACTGCTGCTGCTGCTTCTGCTTCTTAAAAACTGTGTTTAGCCCTCAGAGCCCTTGAAGGTTTTAAGATGTGAGCTCCAGACCTCTAGCATTTGTATCATGGTTGTTTCCTTAAGTCACCAAGGGAGTCACTTAAGACAAAATAATATGCTGTAGTCAAGACTGTAGATAAAGACACAGAAGAATGCACAGAAGAGAGAAGACAGAAAAAACACAATGTATGTAAATATTTTTTTAAATGGAAAATGTTCAATTTTGATTTGCTGCTACTGCTTCATACGCAGAGCAATTACAGAAATTTAACTTTCCCCCCACAAATATAGTCACTGAACTAATATAAGATATTTAATCTTTTTTTCTTTTTTGTGTAACATTTTAATGGATACACTTATTAAAAGAAATCAGATGTTTGAGAAAACAAACAAATCAAAACAAATACTTCAGACTGTGCAAAGACAGAAATAAAAAAAAAAAAACACAAGAGATTGAAAAAAGTTCATTTTAATCTTTTCTGTTGAAAAACAATTTTGGAAGAAGGTTACCTTAACAGATAATTTGAACGCTTTCATCCAGAGAGACTTTAGTCAATATATTCAAGCCTATTTAAGCTAAAATGTTCCACAGAAGAATCTCAATATTGATGATATTTTTAAATGAGAAGGTTTCTGAGGTCACTTTCTGATGAGAGAAGCGAAAAAGAAGAAGAAGAAAAAAACATTGAAAAGCAGACCCTTATGATAGGAAAACATGTTTTAGAACATTTCCAACTGTGGGGAGATGGGGGATACTTCTGAAAGGTTTTTGCTTTTATGTTTATTTTTGCCTCTTCTAATGCACACCAAAAACACTCTCAATCTGTTTTCAAGAATTGGAGTTGTCCATTACATTTCTCTGATCATCTCCAGCTCATTATAATGTGACCTGTGGGCCTGTGTGGTTCTGTGCCCCGGAGTCCTACTGCTCCGAACGTCCTAACTAGGGACTCGTTGGGACACGCAGTCTGGATGGGACCTGCAGCAATTTTCTTTTGTGGGAAACCCAGGGCATAGACGGGGGACCGGAGGCGTCGGCTGTACCACGCTGTCTCTCGCCAGGGAGTTGGGCTGCTCCCAAGTCTCTCCATCTGAGGTGTAAGCTCCATTTGCCATTTCCCCCCCAGCGTCGTTTCAATTTGCATACACCTATGCTTGAAGAATAGATGTACTGTGCATAAATGTCCTAACTGGCATACAAACAAGGATGTTTATACATAAGCAAATTCATCCTTTGTTGGCTATTAGAGTCATCAGTCTCTTTCAAACCCTTGAGTCATTCCATTCACGGAGCAGAAAGAGTACCACTGACCTCAGCGACCCATCACAGACAAACCAGTAAGAAGCCAGTGATGGATGAAGAAAGCAAATTGTCACTTAAAAAAAAAATAAAAAATCCATGAGCTTAAATTTGTGTGCACAAGCCATTCAGAGAATAGTAACTCATATCTTCATGGTGGAATTAATTTTTAAAAAAATTAACAATGAAGAGTGAAGATCGAGGTCTTGGTCTGAAGCTCATTGCAGTCAATGGAAAAAATCACTGTTTAGTGGGTTTTGGGAATGCTTCCTACTTTCAAGTGTGTCTGAAAAACTGTAATTTTTAGCCCTTCCAACTGTACAAGGAGATGGACCGTCTTTTCCAAACACTTAGAGGTATGCAATATCCAAAGACAAGGAAAGTCAGTTTGAAGAGGTATGTCAGTGCATGAAGGGAAAGGGAGTGTGTGGGGAAATTAAGGAAAAATAAGACATTATTTTCTTCGTGTCCCTGCAGAGTGGGATGCAGGACAGAGAACATAAATTTAGGCCTGTGCTGCTGGGAACAGGAGAGGTGTCAGAAATCACACATTTTGCAGTGTGTTCCTCTACAAGAAAGTCCTTTGAGAGAAAAGCCTCTAAGTGTGTGAGCAGAACCCATAAAATTTTACACACACCCCCCCCAAAAAAGGAAGAATCAAGAGTCCAAACCTGCCACAGAAACCTCGACCCTTCGTTTAAATTTGTCTGCAATGCATTTACAAGACATAGCTTGAAAAAGGCTTACAGTAAAAAAGTTACATCTATAACTTTTTCATTGTAGCAAGCTGTTCTTGCCAGTGCCAAGATATTATTTTCTACACTCACAACAGCGTGTATGTATGGTTTTAAAATTCTGCACGGTAGTTACATACCAAACTGTTCATTGTTTATATAATTTTTCATGTCAAAATGCATTCTGTGTGCCAGAAAAAATGGAATATATCATATTTTAACCATTTTGCATAAATTGCGAGTGTTTACTGCAGGTTTAAAAACAGCCTTTTCCTCCCAACTACCGCTCTGATTGAAAACAATTATGCTTCTGGCACAAGACTCTGAACAATATTCAGCATAAATTACATTTCATTCTATTATTAATAGATGTGATATGTGAGAAATGAAGATGTATGGCTACTTGTTTCTGCTTATAATTATCGAAATGCCATTCCTATTTTCCCTCTTTTATATATGCTTTCTAGAATCTTTGGTTTGGATATCTATGTGTTTGTGATCTCTTATCCAAAGGGCAAAATGACAATGAAAATAAGAGCAGCTATCCTGTTACAAGATTAATTTGGGAATGATAAATGAGTGTTTTTAGAATGAATTGCATAGGTTACCACTTGAACAGGTCTTGGCAGAAAACCAGCCCTTTTCTTCAACAAAAAGAGGGAAAAAAAATGTAGAGAATGTATAAATGAGTTGATTGCCCCAGGATGTCTCTCTCAAGAAGGATTAGAGAAACCTACGGGGGCATTTTCTATCCCCACAAAAGCACTATTTGTGCTACAAAAGTTCACCCTGATAATCATGTTACTACAGAAAAAAAGATTTTCTGCTCCTGTACAACCTCTTGTAAGACATTTGAAGTCATAGGTGCCATGGAGTCAGCTGTGTTATGCAGGCTCAGCCTATCCAAAGAGTGGGAGTGAGAACAAGCCCGCAAATACTCTTCAGCATAGAGAGGGAAAACCAAACCATCTATTTTCCTGCTAACATTGAAAAAGTGCTGTGAAATGAAACTCCACAGTCCAGGCACAACTTCTTCAGGGCTGTGCAGGTTTTAACTTCAGGTTTTAACCGCACTCTGCCATTAGGTTCAGGCTATGGTTGGCCCTGCATATGCACTTTATAAGAAAAAAAATAAAAAGAAGCAGTATTTGAAGGGCAGCTCCCGGTCACACACACATTCTTGTTCCTAAAGCTGCTTCTTCCAATTAAGAGACAGGGATTTCTGAAATGCCCAATCAGTTATGAGCAATACTCCAGCATGGCTTAAGGCCAGTCATGATACACATTTGATGAGATGGGACATCTGTGTTTCAGTTTGGTCTCTTTATAAGAAATTTATTGGCAGGAATAAGTCTAAACCCTTGTCCGGGTATTACTCCTTCTATGTGACAAGACAACTGGAATATTTTTGGTGGGGCCTTGTAATTTTTCTTCCCTTTGTTTTGCTTTTCTTGCAAGATTTCTTCCTATTATTAACATAAGTATTTAAAGAAAATGGAATGCCTTCCTCACCTTGATCAGTGCCTTTTTACTCTAACCTTCCTGTACTTAAAACCTGTAAAACTGCCATGGCTGTTCAGATCAAGAGCCCAGTTCCTATCTGTGGAAAACATCAGTAGACATTTATGGAAATAATAATAAGAAAAATGGAAAGAATGAAAGGAGCCATCCTCCCAGCACCATGTAATCAGATCTTCCGAGTATGCAGCTGGTGGGGCTCTCCTCCATGGGTTTTTTTTGAACCCATTTTCACTTCACTTATTTCACTTTCTCAAAATCCAGTAGCAACAGGCTTCAGATTATACGTTTTTTTTCTGCTCAAAAAGATAGTTTATAAAAACAAAAGGTATATTTCCTGGTAATTCTGTTGTTGCTTCTTAATCCCTAGGTTATGGGAAATGGTGAGTAGCCTTAGACTTTTCCTATACCCTTTTTTTTTAAAGACCTGAGCTGGGCATGGCCAGAAAAGGCCAAACAGTGAAACAAGATGGAACAAAAATAGGGAAAAACCAGAATTTTCAAAAAAACTATAAACAAAAGCAAAAATGAAAGACTGGTGATGGGCATATGCTTGGAACTGAATGAAGAGATTTTCCAAAGGTGAGGGAACTTGAAGTGTGACCTAAATATCCTGAATACCAACCCTGTCTTTTAATCACCAGTTATCGCCAGATATTTTATTCATACTGGAGAGCTCTGTTCTTAAAATTCATACATCTACAAAAGAGAAAACAAAAAGCCCAAACCAACTAACAAACCAATTAAATTTTGATGTATAACAAAAAAAAAAAAAAAAAAAGAAAGATTCCCTCCCTGGTCCCAGCTGTTCATATTTATATTCACTTGGCAAACACTTGAAAGAGTTTCTATCTGATCCATTCATGAATGTCTGGGGGGGAAAAATGGATCCCGGATAGATTCATACTGAGATATTGTTATAATTCATGGCAATCACAACCGTCTTGAGGACATATTATGTTTCTGTTGTGCTGTGTTTGAGCTACACTATGAGTTTGTGGGATGGAAAGGACAAGGATGTGGCTTTCAGAAACTGTTTCTTTCAGGACGACCTCTGTGAAGGGTTGCCAATCAGTCCATGGTGCGTAACAGAAGGCGGCAGGGAAGGATACAGCTATTTTGTAAGCAGGAGAATGGCATGCCTGCGGCTGAGCCAGGTGCTACAGAAATGCTTTGGTTAAATATGAATAGAAACACGGCCTCTCGGCGGAGCACCGTGACTGCCCTTCATGGACCAGTCTTTGTACGAGGCCAGATACTCTGCTTCACTTGCCCCTGGCACAATACTTGCAAATGAATGAACTGACTTGAATTTAAATATGAACCATCCAGAAGAGCTGGTGCTCAAAGCTCAATCCAAACAAAATAAATAATTTCCCTGAGATCTAAAGAAAAAGTAAATTTATTCATAAAATTATGACTGTGAACGGTGATTCTGCCACTTACGTTTGAGTGTTGAAGACAACAGTCAAACTTCCCATTGTGACGCAAACCGTTATTGACAACAGAGAAACCTGTCTATGTGCAAAGCTCTCTGGCATGTATGCTATCACAAAATTTATAGCCTGACTTTAAGACAAAGAACAGTTGGATTATAGGCACTTCTGGGGGAGATGGAAAAAAAAAGATTATTAATTCTATATGTATTTTGCATTTCAGGGAGTAAGACTGCCTCATCCAAAGCCCAGTTAAGCAAAATATTATAATCCAATTGCTTTTACTCAACACTGGGACCCAGGTTCCTCAATGCAAACCTCTGAGCCATTAGTGCATAACTCACACTTTTTTTATGTCTACAGATATCAATGCAAATAGTTGCTTGTGCCTGAAAGCTGAAGCTAGTGGCAGCATTTGGAACCAGAAAAGACAAACAAAAGATTAACCACCGTTCACAGGTTTTAAGTATGTAGACAGAATGATCATTAATTCTGGTCGTGCAAAATCCTTTTTCACATCGAAATTTCACCTTTTCAGCCCAGCTCAGATGCAGATGCTGATGCTGTCACCCTAAAAAAAAAATAAATTCTGCTTTGAATACTTTCAGTATTCTGACCAGTTTTCTGATTTTGCTTTCATAGAATCATAGAATGGTGCGTGTTGGAAAGGACCTTTAAAATCATCTAGTCCAAATCCCAAAAGAGGGAGTTTTAAAGAGGATATATCCCTAGGGAGACACAGGACAATTATGCAGGGACAGTAACAGTACGTCACATTGCTTAATGTGTTATAGCTCCAATATCCATACAGTTTTGGATGGATAGATAGAAAGACAGCCCAGGCATCAAAGGGTATGTATGTATGGAAACATAATGTATTTCCAGTGCCAGTATCTGATAGAGTTAGTTTTGTCTGCACTGCTAGTTACAAGTTCCTTGGTTCAAAAGATTAAAGACTATGGAATGAAAAAATACTTAAGAAGTCCTGTTAAAAACATTGCAAATATTTTCCTGATTTTGCTTTTGTTTGTTTATACTTTGTGCTGCAGATGATGCATATCATATAGATGGTAACTACTTGCACAGAAATGTCCCATACACTGTTGCCCATTCAAAGCAATTTCCTTTTATTTGTTTGTTTTCTTCCTTTTTTTTTTTAATTACTATTCTTCCTGTTATAATACTCCTTCTGACAGCTGATTGCAAGGCACCTCAGTCACCAGAAAACAAGTGGTTCTGATCTTTCTTCATTGTTAGCTAGATGTTTGCGGTTTTCCAATCCTGGTTGTTAAAGTTCATTCAAAAGCAGCCCAAGGTAAAAATCCAAAGGCTCCTTTTACATTCCCCTACTCTTAATGTTTTCTCCTCTCTTGGTAAAAATTTTTACTTCAGGCCTGCAGGGACTGAAAACACATTGTGGCCATCTCTGAGAGCTTCTACAAGAGAGAGATATGTCAACTACCAGTTAAGGAGAAGAGGGGAATCCTCAGCTATCCAAAGAACTATGAACTTGCCTATTATTCACAGCAAACTACACTGCTGTATTTAAGAAGTAAGGGTTGCAAAGGGCACACACCGCCTATTGCACAGGCACGGGCTATGACACTTGCTTTTGGACTCAACCATCCAGTGGTTATTCAGGTCGTTATCACCTTGAATCTGAATTATTGCTCAGCCCTCCATCTCTGACTGTGCCTATAAAGCACTCTGAAACTGCTGCTAGTGCAGCCTTACAAGAAATATTTAATACAGAAACAGCTTTGTCATTGATATACACTAAGTACAAACTGGTGCATTCCAGGCTAAATTTTTATATGACATTTTTGACCTTAGGTAATGCAAATTGTTGGAGAAGCCTGGCCATTTGTGCAGTGCATTCCTGTCAGAAACAGAGGGAGGTATTCAGGTTCAAAACAAATAAACATATTTTCTTATGCAACGTGTGTCAATAGCTCTGTTATTGAAGCTCAAAACCCCATGTCATTAACAGATTTCACTGATTAAACCAGAACTCTGAAATTAGGATTTTATATAAATAAATAGAGTAACTGTTGTACAGTTCAGACATTTGAAAACAGACATATTGTCCGTTGAGCTTTGGAAGAATATGACTTTGAAGTTATCACTTGAAGAAAGGACTTTTTATTTCACTTGGACTCTCATTGGGCAGCAAGAGCCTAATCCTGTGTCTGTCCAATGTTTCCTCCCAGCGCAGCGTTCCCGAGCACTTCAGCTGAGTTTTGTTTCAACAGCCCCTTCCACTAACCTTGCTCAAGGTATTAATTCATACAGCAACCCAATGGAAAGAACTTGGACATCCCTATAAAGTTACATGGTGGGAAGTCCAAAATTCCCCCTTTTAGTTGCATCCTGAGAGACCTGTACCCAACACACAAACTCCAAAAAAACCTCACGCAAAACATACAAAAACCAACACACAAACTCCAAATTGTGCCACCAGCTCAGTGATGCTAACAATGACAGGGCAACCATTTCACTCAGCTTGCTGCAATCACCTGAAAGTAAACAGATTTGCTAACACTGTTTTCAGTGTAGATAACTAGATTAGACTGAACAGTATCACTGTTTCTAGCAGGGCTTGTGTGGGTTGGGCAGCCACTCAAAGCCAGGGACTGGAATTCTCCACAGAAAAGAGAACCACAAACAAACCCAGAGTATTTAATTAGCACGAAACACATACGTTTTTACTCAATAAAAAGATCCAGATTTGCAAACCTAAGTGGCTTGATTTTCTTTAATTTGCATTTATTAGACACTGATGGAAATCCATTGGCTTGGTGAGGTGACTTGTGCTTTTAAGGGAGGGTGGGAATACAGCCACTGTAATTGCCACTATGGGTTTTATATAGCCTGCTCTAATACCTATTACACTTACGAATTTGCTTCCCAGCCTACAGAAC
Organism: Dromas ardeola; assembly: GCA_013398915.1. Lineage (NCBI taxonomy): Eukaryota > Metazoa > Chordata > Aves > Charadriiformes > Dromadidae > Dromas > Dromas ardeola. The sequence goes on along the minus strand of VYZM01020095.1, from coordinate 171,970 downwards.
ACACACATGTTTAGTCTCAGTATATTGAGAAAACGTGTAGATACAGAAGGAGAAAAGCTATCAAAAAGGCCTTTAAGAGTGAATAAAAATTACCAGCAAGATCTTAGCAGAAGAAAATCTCCTTTGCACAAGACTTCGTGCAGTGAGAGTACTGAGAAACTTACATAATTGGACCAAGAGTTTGGGTTTTTTTCCCAGCATCTGGTTGTCACTTGAACTACAATGCAGCTCCAATTATATTTTATAGGGAGCAATTTCATTTTTATAGTTTAAGAATCCTTTGGAATTGGTCTGTGAAAGGAAATAAAAAAAAAAAAAAGAAGAAAAAGAAAAGGATTGGCTGGCTTCAGAGCGTCCAAATGGAGGGAGAGATCAGAAGGGACAACCCAGACTGGCTGTTTATAGTGCCCGCTACTGAAACTGTTAATTCAAAGCAGTGCTCTGAAAATATCTATCAGTCTTATCCTTCCTGCCCATTTAAGGGGAAAGAATGAAATCCCAATGAATTATTGGGGAGCAGTCCAAAAGTCTCATCTCTCCTCTCTGCACAAGCTAGTACGTATCAGAAATAAAGACCTCAAATGACAAAATGACTCTTTCTCCTTTTTCTTTGCTAAATATGTCCTCCCTCTTGGTGCTAGAATCAAGGACAAAAATACTGTCCCTTATCCTGAGTGCAGCATCCCACTCTGATCTCGTGCTTACAGAATATAGACGTCCAGCCCGTACAGAGCAGGAAAATCAGTGACATTCAGTCTCAGTGTTCACTGAGAGCAGCCTGGTTTATCAGCTCACACATCAGACATCCAACAGACATCCTCAGTGACAGTTTAGGAAATTTCTTCTTAGGGAGAGCTGAGTACAAAACCCACGTGCAGTTCTCAGAGGTGCTTTTTGCCCGAAGAAATGAGCCCTGCTGATAACTTTATCTTGTGCAACAGCATTTCCTGGTATGTCCTTGTTCTGAACTAGGTTTATTTTGTATAGTGTAGGAATTCACTGTGGCCTTTTACCTGGACGAGGCAGCTGCTGGAAGATGGGTCCAGCAGGAGCAGGTGCATCAGTGACTGGAAGCTTGCAGGGCAGTGCAGTATCTCTTTTTTCTGCTGCCAGCGGTGAGACAGTGACAGTAAGTTATGTTCTAAATGTCACTATACAGCACTGACCCCTGCCAGACTACTACCTTCCAAGCTAGCCTTTAGTTACATTCAGGCTAATATAATTTATATTTTAGGACTGTACAAGGAAAAAGCATCGACGGAAATGTGATATAAAGATCTTGTGCCAGGTGTGATTAAACGAGCTGCTGAATCTGAGCTTGTGCACGTTTCCTAGCTCAGGTGCAGCTTCTCACATACTTTGGATACCCTACTTTTAGAGGCCAAAGGAATAAGACCCTCCTTTCTGCTACACTGACACGACACAAGAGCAAGTATCTTGCCATCCTGATCATTGTATGATGGAAGTAATACCTATTTCTCTTCTCATATCTAGTCGTCTTCTTGTTGATAAAATAATGTCTGTACTATCATGTTTTTGTCCTTCTTGTGTCTGAGGAGCCAGTATTAGAGGATACATAAATCATGCCATGGTCCAGTAGTCCATTCCTTTGGGGGAAGGAAAGGAAATTTATTTAATCAAGCGAGTGGCATACTGCACTGCTGCTACATGGTCGGGTGGCATTTTAGTATTAACTATTCGGATGCAAATGCTCCTGAATTGTAACAGAAAACACATTTCCACTAAGCCTGCATGCTATCTTCTCTCAGACAAATCAGAAAAAATTAGACTCTTACTTTCTTTTAACATATAAGCCGTGACAGGTGCCAATCTTGCCCTCCACCCATTCAGAATCTCAGTCAAACTGGTGCCCCTTTACATGGCTTTGCCTGTATTTTCATCTATAGCTTCAACAGTTTCAAAGCAGCTCCTCATAAATGATAAGCTCTGTTCTAAAAGCACGCTGCAATTTTTGAGTTTCAAATGAAAATAGTCCCATGGAATCTGACAGATTTCCATCGCTTTAAATCTGGAGCAAGACAGATCGAAGTATGTTCTTTCATGCGCTGGCTGTGGTTAATTATCAGATGCACAGATATTTGTGTAAGAATATTATTTAGTCTTTACCATTTACAGTAATGTTTTGCGAAGTAAGAGCCTGATTCATCCCTGTGCAACCCTGTTACTGGGAATCCATTAAATCTTTTCTGTATTTGAACATCTTGGCTCCATTGACAAGCTGTTTTTATTGCTTTCCCTGCATAAAAAAAAAGATTGTTGTTTTTTTCTTTTTTTCCAACAGAAGATACGTCACATATTTGCAAGCTCTTTTACAAATTGTAAACGCAGCATTCTCCTCCTACCCTATTCCCTGCCGGTTTTGTCCTTAAGCCGCGCAACAAGCTTGAACAAGATAAACATTTCACAGGATACAGAGAACTCTTTGAAAGAGTCACCCCTTGTTTGGAGGTGTGACACAGGATCACAGAAATATTTCACCATTAACTTTGCAAAGATTCACATCTATACAGGAGCTATTTCAGTAAAATTCCTTCAGGGTACAGAGGAACGATTTTGCAAGTGTCTTACGTAATGATAAAATTAGGCACACAGTTCTTCATTTGGGTTATCTATAGAAGCCCTATTCCCCTTTCAGATGGACAAATTTCAATAAACATTGTGTCAATGCCTGCATATAGAATTAGAAGAACTTTTTTCTTATTCTTTCTTTAAACACACCACCTTTCTAGGACTCTTTGATGTGTTTTTCTGCTTAACAGCGATGAACCTGCAGGGAATTCAATAAAGACTCCGTTTAGACCTGTAATACAGCAGTGTTCACACCGTAAGTGAAAGCTGTTTATGCTACTCCTTCCATTTTTGAGGAACAGAAAAAAAAAATATAGTAAAGGGCAGATCTCATCCCATCACATGGTGTAGGTCACTGGAAGGCCAAGTTTGACAATTCAGCTGTGATATAACCTTGAACGGAGGAGAAGAGTCAATTCCCCATCTTGCAATTTAAAGCTTGGAATAGGCCAAATCTGCATTCCCCATCATACTGCTCTTCCACATAGCCTTGTCTTTTCCTGCCAAGTCACTAAGTAGAAAAAGCTAAGGCATAACTTTTGCAGGCTCATCTCCAGCACACTGTAAGTCCTGTCCTGCAAAGCGCCTCGCAAAGTGATGACAACGCCGCAAAGATCAGACACTGAATGGGGGCTCTGTTGGGAACTGTGAAGAAACTGATAGTGTTTAGAACGGTGACACTCCCCAAAAGATTTAGGTGAAGAAGTTTGGCATGAACTTAAACAGACAGATGCATTTCATGATTGTAAAGAGCCCAGGAACTTTTTTCTTATAGTACCTTTTTTGTCAGTGAGGGTTAAAGCAAACAGTCCTCCACCATCCCACTGTGTAATTGCTTCCATTTTGTTTAGGCAGTTTAACCTCACGTTAACCCCCCTGACTACTGTTCAAGATGAAACAAAATGACTTTGATGATCTTAGACCAGCAATAATAATAAACTCCTCTGGTGCTGTAAACCTCTTTGTGTTACGGACAGAGAGACTGATTACTCCTCCAAACTGTTTGTGCTGCGTGATTGATAATGACCAGTTGAAATTCCCCCCCTTTCTCCCTGTGTACCTCCATACAAGGGTGATTTAACCCACTGGCACTTGGGAGGAGTTTACCTCAAGGCATGGTGAGGGTTCAAAGGCACAGTGAAGAATGGCTTTCCTTAGACAAGTTTTGGGGGCAGAGCCTTCTGAAACCTGCAGTCTCCTTGCTAGTATAACAAGCTGGGAGCTAGAGCCTCGGCTAGCATAAATAACTTCAGTGGAGATGTATTAGTTTTGTCGCCAAAGTATATTAGTTTTATTCAAGCTTGTTCTGGGGTACTGTTAGCCATTCAAAGACAAAGTTGCCCCGTTCAAATTATCTCATCACTTTTGGCTGCTGACAGATCCAAGGCATCTCCAGACCACTCAAACTCTATCACCACTCAACCACCCATACCTGCAATTCCAGCGTGACAGCGTACTCTGCAATTACCGCAAAGTGCAGGAGTTGAGGAGAAAGACATGCTGTGGCAAGAGGAGTCTTTTAAAAATATGCAGAGTAAACACAATGCTGAGTTAAATTGACCTGATTTGCATTCATAAATGAGGTAGGGTGAATGCAATTATGCTGTGGCCATGGACTAAAGGTCAAATGTCACGATTTTTAATTATAAACATGCTACCAGCCACTCAGCAATGATGTACGGATCTGGGAGGCTGTTCTTTTAGTAAAGTTTTAAAATCCACAAACTGACCAAGACGTATGTGCATGGTAGGGGAGAAAGAGCAAGAATGAGAATCCCCTCTGCTTACAGTCCTTGTTTCATCAAGTTTGCTGTGTTTGGAAACATATTACTAGTCATATTGTGTGGTGAAAAAGAAGTTTCCAAAGTAAATTCCCATTAAGTTAATGTGAGTGCTACAGATGACCCAAACTCTTATTTCAAACCTATTTCAAAACCAGAAAGAGGTAGGTTTCTTTTCAAAGGCTTCTGCCACTCTGACTCCTTGCCTGCTGCTGCAGGATATATCCGCTGCTTTCAGACACGAGCGGTCATAAGTTTTGAGATGAAAGAAACATGCAAGAATTTTTTCATAGGCTACAATATTAACCATAAAAGAAAAAAAAAATTGCTATACAGCTATCTAACTTGGCCTTTTATTTAGCTATTAGGGGTATCTAGTAGGCAGACAGACCAAAACATAACCCAACCAAAATAATGCGGAAAAATGCTCATACTCCCACTGCTGATGGATCCACATTGCTCCTGCAATACTGCTGAGTGGCTGGTTCTGGGATCAGTCCACACTGGGCTAAATTAGGTTAGTTTGTGGGGTTTTAGCTCTGCACAGCTGCTTCTGCTGACTCGTTCTAATACTAGGTGGACTGCAGTTAACTCCTAGAAACAATATCAGAGGCAGAAGACCCATTAAACAAAGCAGGGTTTGGGTTTGTTTGTTTGTTTGTTTGTTTGTTTTTTCTTTCAAGGAAACTCTAGAAATGTCCATGCCTGGTTTATAGGTTTACATTTTCTTACTTGTTTTGGGGTTACCAGCTTTAGAAAGGTGAGAAGCCTGAATTTTAACCAGTGGATGTTCCTCAGCAACCTGGACTACACCAGCTCGTATAAAGAACTAGAGAAAAAAAAAATAACTGCCAACATATATGACACACCAAATCTGAGGTGTGTAGTCCCAGGACAAGAGGAATCCTAGACTGACCGTTTGAGTGCATCTGCCTGTGTACTCTATTAGGGCAGGCTGTTCCATAAGCTTTTGACTTCCACGTGGATCCAGCAAGTTATGAACTTTAAAATCAGTCTTATGCCTGGGGACAACCCTGCTGTCTTTTGAGGACAGAGTGAGGTCCAATAAGTATTTCACTGCAAAGTGAGATCAATTAATTAGTTGAATTAGAGCTCCCACAGCTGTAACATTCTTTACCTGCAGCTCAGACAGATACATAATTCTTCCCTGCCATTGAAAATCATCAAAGGTTTTCAGAGCACTTGCTTTAAAACCATAGTCCTCACTGATCACTACAAACCAGGGTAAAAACAAGAGCACTCTGAGGAGTGAAGGATCTGAAGAGTATGATGTTATTTCACAGCAGCGAGGACCATGGCACCCTGCAAATCCACCCCGGGAGGAAGATCCCTCAGCAGACTCTTGGTTTCAGTGTTCTTTTTGCAATATAATATATATTAAACATGGTCCTTCCATGATCCAAATCTGGCTCCTATACTGAAGTGACTTCAGAAAGGTCATATTTCAGGTGTGAAGGAGATTTCTGTAATTTGGCCATCTTTGCGATGATTTCTCCCACCGCTTCACACATGTGTCATAAGCCTCTCTGATAAAGTTTTCATACAGGTGGAAAAGATGTTTCCAAGCAAATTCCTTTCTCAGTCTGAACATCTATTTAAATGCAAGCAGATTTTCCCCCCCAAAAAAACACCTAGCAAATTAAAACATCTGCTTCAAGGGAATCACAATTTTATTGCTGTCATAACAACCTGACATTTGACATGCTGTACTTTGCTGAATTAAAGCCACAGTACACTGTACTCCAGAGAAGCAATGATGGGTTATAGTTTGCTGTAACATCTGCAGAGTACAAAACGCATGTTTGCTCTCAAGTTCAAAGAGCTCTTGCAACTATATTCCCTGGAAACACAAACTGGAAGAAGGCATATGGTTAGCTCCTCTTTTTGTTTTATTTATAAACTTGTTTGTGAGATATAAATATACTTAATTCTGAACCCTAGAAATCTGCCCCTGAACAGAAACACTAGCAAGCCAGGCCAAGCGCAGGATCCTTTCTATAACATTGTGCTCTGGGAAAAAAAAACCAGTGTGTTAGGGGAAAGAGGAGAGAGAGGGATAGACAAGCACATCCTGAAGTGCTCTCCCAAGTAGGACTTTACTGATAGATCAAGGAAGAATTTAATGCATTGCTCTGTTGGTGGCTTACTTGGATGGCCTGCTCTCCAGCTTAGTTCCTCAGTGCGTCAGTTTCCTGTTTGCAAAACGGAGACCATAGTAACTGCCTGCCGCAAATTTGTCTCTGAATCTGTTAAGTAAATTGTCAGATACTGTAGTACCTCAGGAACAGAGGCCATGTAAGCCTGGAGACAGAGGGATGGAGGTAAAAACACAAAGAGGGCAACCTACCCTTTTTCTTTCTTTGCATATAGTATTTCTCAGAGCTCTTATGTCTCAGATAGAAACAGCAGGATAGAACAAAAGATTTAACTATTGCTAGATACTTTCTTCCCACTCTGGTATCTCCATACTCTTTCATGAATCAAGGAGTAATAAGGAAATATCAGTTGCCACCTATATCTGAAGTTAACCCCCAGAAGCCAGTAGTCAAGTCATCCTAAATTACCAAAGTATTTCTAACAGAAAAACCTAAAGAAAATATCAAGTGCACATCAAAAACAGGCTGGGTTTTGGGGTTGGTTGCTTTTGTTTTTTTTTCATAAGGCTGTGCTAGAATTCTTTGAAATGTGCATTTTTCTGTGAATAGTCCCCATGCAGTTAATCTCTATTCTATATTATTGTAATGCACTGTCTGTTTAAAAGCTTACATATTGACCCAGGGATTAGTTAAGGAGGCCTTCTGTAACGGGAGGAGAGCACTTTCTTAAGGATTCTGGAAATATTACATCCTAAATTCCTGTAATTTTCTTTTGTCCAATATTATGAATTTACACAAAAGCTTTAGGAAGGGACTGGTGTAACCCTGTAACGTTTATATTTTCAGCAAAATATTTGCACAGAGAGTCAATTACATCCTGCTCTACGGTCACACATTTTTGCAAAAGTATGTGGCACCTGAATGAGAAGAGCGATCCCTTCGAGGGATGATTGGAGACCTTCTGCTAAGATTTAAAACACTGAATGTTTTGGTTTGCACTAATCAGTTACATCAGCTGTGTACGTGTTGACTCAAATAAAACATAAAAGCAGGAGGGCGCAACTAAATAATAAAAAAAGAGCACAAAGAAGGCATTAATTCAGTTGTCCGATGCTGAGTCAGAACTCGCAGTAGCTCTGTCTCCTCTAACCAGCCCTGCAAATACTTGAAGGACTGGCAAGCTCGGAAAGAATAATATGGTAGTGACAGCATGTTACATGGAAAACAGAGCGTAGGCAAAAGCAAACAGGTTGACAAAGCACAAGGAAGATTTATGTTCACATTGTGGATACAACATTTTGACGGTACCCGTTGCGCCTTTTCTTTGCAACAACTGCAGGCAGCATTGCATGCTGTGTTGTGACTTGGCTGACATGGCAGGAACAGCAACTACTTTAACACTGATGCAAGATAAGGGGAGCAGCTGCTCCCATCTAGGCCCAAAGATACATTCCTTTTTTCCTTCCTTTCAAAAGTCACTCTCTACCTCTGTTCTGTCAACACTCCCCTACTAAGGGTCAGGGAAGAATTTATTCCACCTCTTTTATCACATACATTCATATGTAGCACTTCATTTACTGAGGTATTTTCTGGGGGAGATGATAACTCTTAACTCCTAAAGGTTTGGAAGACTGGGTCTTCTGATCATAAGCTCTGGCTCCTAAAGGTCAGATGCTGCTTGCTTAGTTATGTCAATTTTATTACCATCACCTCACTTTCCATGTACAATGGGCATTTGATGATTGATGTCTCGTAATGGGACATTCCTACTGAACTCTTTAAGAAATTCTTTCCCTTCATTCAAGAGTTCAAAGGAAAGAGAAAAATTGAAACAGCAATTTCATAAGATTTATGTACTGTACAGTGAGAAGCCAAATACTCTCCTGTTGAACACAGTTATCTAACAGCAATTGGGAACAGCATGTGGAAGCCGACTTCAGGTATTCTTGACTTGAAATTGCAGTCTGTTTTTGTAAAACAATGGAAGATAAGGGGAATCCAAAAACCAGAATATAGAACCTTCTAATTTGAAAGTATAAACTAATTATGCTATTTAAAGCAATGCCATAGCAAGATATATTTATGTCTACAAAGGAGTTCATTCTTTTAGAGTCTTAACTATGAAGTTCCTGACAAATAATTTCCATTTTCTACCCATTAGATTCTGGGTTAGTCGAAGTTGTAATTTCTTTCCATCTGGTTATGGCTGCTAAGATCTGCATTCACAAAGCCAGCCTTTCTACACCATTTCTGGAAATAGTAAAAATTAGTGTAATTCATTTATATATTCAGTAGAACAGACATCATTATAATCTCATCTGACCGCTTGCATTTTCTACTATAAAAGCAAATTCATGAAAAGATCGGAACTGACAGTTTTACCAAAGTTGGAACAGAAAAAAATTGTCCCACTCTGAGTCATTCTTTGTGGAAATTTAGTTATTTTTGTTACTGTAAATATGGTGTTGTTATTTCCCTCCTTTTTTAAAGAGGAGCTAGTCTTGAGTGTATGATCTTCAAACAACCAATGTCTCAGTGCTGTTCTAAGTGATATCGTTGAAGTTTTTAAAAGAGGCTCACAATGAAGTTTAATCGAGTGTATTCTTTATTTAGGTGCACATAAAGCTAGACCTTTTTGCTACATACAGTAAAAGTTTTGTCAGTGCCGTCCCACCTGCCCTCATGAAATGGCGCATTATTTTTCGGCATAACATATTGTAATGCCTGCAATATTTGAAATGACTGATTTTGAACTATACATAGAGAGACCATGATTTATATGCTCTCATTCCATGTATTCCATAAACACTTTAGCAATGTGAATTTCATTTCCAGGACAAGTGCTGCCACTTAGTTGCAAGCACACTATTTCATTCCCAAGCATTTTAAAACAGCTAGTAAAGAGTTGAATGAGAAACTGCTTAAAAATAGTTCTTTAAAGAGGAAAAAAGGTCTGTGCATTTTGATCATGTAAGAATGCACAAAGTTTAGATTTTTCTAACTTTCCAAAACTTAGTCACATACCTCCAAAATTAACCTCGTTAAAAAGCGGGAGGATGATAATGTGACTTAGGGTCTGGTTGCAGTGGAAAACAAAACAGAAGGTAAATATTTTAAAGGGATGATCAAAATGATATATCTGTTAAAGCAGGATACAAAGGCCTGAAAACTCTGCTATAGTCTGCCTGGGCTCTTGACACCCTTATCATTACAGTAACCTAGGCTCTCTCAAAATAGCGTTAGGCAATGTGACTGACACCCGTCACGGTAACTTCTCTCTTACCTTCTCAGAACTACCTGTGCTCTGTTGTGTTTTGCTTCGGTAGAGTTTTAAATGCCCACACTGTTCAAAACCATGAAAGCAGGAGGAATATTTTCAGAAGGAAGAGAAAACGATGAGATTCCTCATGGTTTACAGGGAGGTAATTTTACACCCTGAAGATTAATCTAGAACAGAGCTCAGATTCCTGACTCCAGCAAATGTGGAAAGAAAAGGTAATATCTGACAGTAATATGCAAAAATTAAGATTACCCACCCCTCCTACAAAAGAAACAAATATTCTTAATTTAAGCTACTTTCTCCCTGACATTATAAGATGAACCTGTGCAATTCTCTTCTATGAGAGATGGCTGATCTAAAAATGCCCCATGACCTCAAATTACTTCATCTTCGTAGGAGTTCCCATCCCTAAAAACTCCTTCTTGTGTATATCCAACTATGACGCTAACAATTCAAAAGCATTTACAAGATAAAAACAAATAAATATCCCACAATTTTATGCATTATTTTTGGTAAGATTGGAAGTCCCAGTTTCCTCAAGGGACTAGTGGCTTAAAAAACAGACTTCAAAAAAACTCCATTCATAAAACAATCTTCCAGTTTTAGCTCCTTCTCTTTAGCGATTTGTTCTGGATGATGTCAGCTTGTTGATGGAATAACCAAAAAAACATTTAATGGAACAGTGTATTGCCTTAAGGGAATAAGTAAAACTTAAAATCAAGGTGAGTACTTTATTTTCTGTCCCTTAAAGACTGTTTTTTTTGAGAGGAGACATCATGTTCTCAACCTTTGAATATTCAGGACTTAACAAGAACTTTCAGCATATCTTCAGTGTAACATTTACTTTTCAAAAAAGCAGAAGTTAAAAAGCAAAATTTAGAAAGAGATAGAAAGATATAAAACAGAACTGTCAGTGCCCTTTCCTACCACGGAGTGATTTCTGCCATGTTATGCTGACCTTGGTCACAGCAGAAAATGCCTCAAAAGCACAAGAGTGATTAGCAAAGAAAACTTGTCTTTGACTGAATCGATGAATAGCCCCAAGACTGTCTCTCGTTTGTTTGTGTATGTGTGGTTGTTCGAGTTTCTAAAGCTTGTTCCTCCTATAAGGGCTGAATTCTTCTATAAGGGTTGATGCTGTGTACCAGATTTCCTCTATTCACCATGAAAACACTGACATGCTATTGTCACAAACATAAAAGAACCTACTTAATCCAACCAGTGTTGAATTCCCTACCAATTAATTTTGGGTGGGTCTCATGGTTAGAACAAAAAATCAAGAGTCAAGCAGATGCTGGGACTGAGTTTGAATTGAGGCATTGAGTCACTGGATGACCTTGAGGACAGTCTCTTGACCTCTGTGTGCCTCAGCAATCCGGCACTATCACTGGGGGAAAGGCGGGACATCACTGAACACCGGATGTCGTGCCCAAGCCTTTCAGGCTAAGCTATAAAACAGTAAAATAAGCATGTTAATATGGAAACATTTCCTGAATGATTCACCTGTCCCCTTTGACTTCTTCCTCAAAGGCTGAGAATGACCAGGAAGTTGGGGAGGAGAAAAGATGATTTCATTTGTTCTTGCTGGGTGGGCTCCACTCACCCTGTGTCTGCAGAACATCCGAGTGGGATTGCCAAAAATCCCGACTGCCCTTAAAAAAAAACAATGCCAGTGTTGGCAAGACAGAAAGTACAAGCAGAAACACCTGTGTGCCTGCCGAGCACAGCTGTACACTGCAGAAGTTTCCATGGTGTACATGCCAGCCTGCTGCCAAGCTGAGTGTGTCTGGCTGGGAAGGAAGGGAAAGGCAGCAAAATGCAGCACGGTTCGCATCAGTGGAAGACAAGCATCTCTCTCTGATGTTTTCCTAAGACTCACACTGTTCTGCATAGGCAGTCCTCTCCTCTCTGAAAGTGCCCAGTATCTCTTGTTCTCTCTCAGTATTGTTGGCTCTGCACACCTCCACTGACAGTTGTACATGCAACTCATGATCAGACTTTCCCTGAAGAAACAGCTGCCCCACTGTAAGGTATCATAGAAGGTCCCTTCTAGAGGGGACTTTTTACAAGGGCATGTAGTGATAGGATGAGGGGTAATGGCTTCAAACTGGAAGAGGGTGTTTGAGGTCTCTTCCAACCTAAACCATTCTATGATTCTATTACTCTCCCCACCAGTTTGTAGCCATCACTCTGATGTGAGCCACTGCCACTGGAATGGAGTCCAAAAGTGCTTTGCATCCTCTTCAGAGCAAAATCTCTCAGGTCAGTTTAAGAAGCACTGTGTTATCAAGTAAAAGCAATTTATTGGATTAAACGATTAGACAATTTAGATAGATTATTTTCACATTTTACACCACTAAGTTGAAAAAAAGGATAATGTAGGCAATGAGGAGCAGACTTTCCCACACAAACAGGACTCTCCTTCCCATCCGAGTGTTCTGATTTCTAGACATGGACAGCTATGGATCACATCCCTCTGTTCCTGCACTGCCAGTCATAAGTTGCCTTGAATTTAACAGGACAGATGAAAAAATCTCTTTACCCAGAACATTTCTCAAAAGACAATGACTGAAGGAACTTCACTGCAGTGTGGAAACAAGGAGTCCTGTCTTTCCTGAAGCAGTACTGTAACGATTAGTTAATTATATCAAAAGGTATGCCAATACTGCTCTAAACTAATTTAGTGCAACTTAAGTTAGGAGTGATCTAAGGGTGTCTAACAAGTCAAGTCTGTGTGTATAGTTCATTTGGGGCGTGCACTTTCTGAACCCCAAACAGTCTTAGTTCAGCTGAGCAAAGGCAAAAAATCTAATGAAAATGCTCAACAGCACAACTAACCTCCTTCCTAAGCTTTTTATAAAAACTTTTAAGTGCTTAGAAGTTTTACAGTACAGCCAGTTCCCTTTTAACACAACAACATTTTCTTCCCTAGCACGTTTTGTGTGTTTAGAAAACGCCCAGGCAGAACAGTCACAGAAAACAAAACCGAAAAGATATTCATCATGTAGGAAGCTCCCTGTAACAGCAAGTTCATACAGAAAGACTCACATTTTGTTTGCTGGGCACCTAACAGTGCACAATAACATTGAAACCAAGTCTGATACTTCTCTCAATAGTAGGGGAATGTCCTGATGGTTTCACTAAGATCAGAATTGAATACTTGCTGGAACTGAATATAATTTTTCCTTCTGTCTTTAACTTTTTCACCTCTCTGTATCACAAATAGCAACAACTGAAAAAGCTTGCTTCAAGTATTCATAAATATTAAAAATATGCTAGGCCATTCTACAGGAGTGAAGCTTGCACTCAACGCAATACATTTAGCAATGTCCTTGAGTCACCTGCCTTTCGGATGTAACCTAAAACCACAGCTCTTGAGCGCTTTTATAGCTGTGAAGGGTCCCCTGGCTCCTTTCACTTGAGAAGGGGTGTTAACCCCAGTGTCCTGACTTTCTTCCAGCGTAGGTAATTATATTATGCTCGCTTAAATTCTCCAAGAGGTCCCAACTGGAGAAGCTGTTCTTCACTTTCTCTTCCAAGAGATCCTTGAGAAACACTGCTAGCAGAAAGCATCTACCATTCCTTGTCTGAGAGGTGACCGAATTTCCATTATGGGAGGAAGTGGTCCCTATTTATAGGTATATAAACTTGCACAGGCATATAGTCATGTCCCTCTTTATTTGTATTTTAATTACTTGGATATATGGATAGGTGAACACGCACATTCTTAGAGTTGTTCTGGGATAGTCTTTTCAGCAGAAGGAAATATTTTTCAGCTTGGACTAGTTATAGCTTTTTCTAAAGAATTATGTAATATGCAAAGCAGAAAGGAATAAAATCTGAGAGGGTTTAATTAAGTGACATAAAATGTCTATGGCAGAAATGGGAACCTAACCCAAGTCTCAAGATTTCAGCTTTCGGCATGACATCATTTCTTTCCCTGAAGAAATGTTATGTAATATAATGCAGAATATATAACAAAGATACAGATATATGCAATATCATGAAAAATATGTAATGAAGAATATCTAGTGTAACAAAGTACTATAATGATCTAATCTAATCTCATAGCTGAAAAGAAATTTCATTTCTGGGGAAAAGAAAGTACTAAATCTATCACGGTGTAGGCGCCACCAGAATATTGTGTGTGTCATCTGATGAGCAGGTAGTGGCGAGGACTCGTCCAACAGAGATAAACCAGATGCCCCAACCTTCACTCTCTTTGTGCCCTTCAGCTGCCCATGTCCAATCTATTCTACCCTGCTAAGTCTAAGGCTAAGGTTGTCATAGCTTAATAAGCGACCCTTTACTACATTAAAGAAGACTAACTCTCTCTTTGTATCCAAACCACAGAAGGGCGTGCTCAACTTCTACCATTGAAACTGATTTCCATATATTTAATCACTCATATTATTCTTATGTTGGTGGTGTAACAATTTAGCAATATGTGCCTGTGGTTTTCATTAGAGAAGGAGCTTCTTATGGTTTGACATGTCTGTACTCTCTCCCCATACAATAACTTTGCAAATATTTTGGCAGAGGGCAAGTGAGAAGGGATGGTCTCTTTGTCAGGACAGAGGAGAGGCACTTTGAAAAATCCATGGCCTGATGATTTTTCTGTCACAGACTTTGTATGCCTCCCTGTTTTGACCATTTAAAAAACTGCAATAATTTTTAATGAACTCATAAGAGTATTGTGAGGCTGAACATAACATTGTGCATTGTTTGTAAACTACTTGGAGATTTTTGGCTAAAAGGAGCTGTAAAAGTGCAAAGGAGTTAATTGAAACTACAGGAGTCAGTTCCTAATGTGTATCTCTCTGTTTACGAGCAGATTTTTCACCTTCCCCTTGTGGAATTTGAAGATGTAAAAAACACGCTCAGCCCCAAAGAACCTACAATCCCAACAGAAAGTTCAGATGAAAGAGCAGAAGAAGCTAAAAATTATCATCCCCATTTTACAGAGGGAGAACTGAAACAGAACAACTTAATATATTTATTCCAGGATGCAAGAAAAAGAGCAGCAGATGCAGGGATGTGAAGGCAGATCTGAAGCCCATCCCAAGTGCTTCATATAGAGGGTAGTCTGGCTAGCACAGTCTCCCCCCTGCCCTGCCATTAAGTCTATTAACTGATTTTACTCGTGTTAGAAAGTCAAGGAACAGTCCTTTGAAAACCTGCATCTAGCTTGGGAACTGAATACAGCAGCATGCTTAATGTTTTATCACCTTCTTGTTTAGTTAATTCCTTTTTTTTCTTTTTTCTTTTTTTCTCATGGAGCTCATGAAACTCTTTGGTTTTGATAGTGTTTTTTATTATGAGGGTTTCTTAAGGTAGCTGAAGTGGCTGAAAGCAGGGGTTGCTGAGGAAGTGCTCAGCCATGGCCCACTGGTTGATGTCAAAAGGCCAGCATCTGGTACCATTCTCCTGGTACTCAATTGCTTCTTTCTTTCAGCTCTTTTCAGACCAAGGTACAACTTGAGAAGTGTACTTTGTGTTATAAAAGCCCTAATAGAATGGCAGCTTTATGTGCATAAATCTGTTCTCGCTGCCAACACCACAACTTAGCCAAATAACAACTGCAACCACAATACCAGGAGGCCAAAGTTTTCGAAGACTAAATCTGTCACCTCGTCTCGTGCAACTAGCTGCCTACAGCCCTGAATATGACCTTAAATTTGATTCTCCCATTGTACACAAGCTACAGAGAAAATTACAAAGTGTTGATTTATTGTACTATAGATTTTCTCCATTTTTCTTTACTTTTTGTTTGCATGTTCCTAACAAAGTTATATATAATCCTTTAAAGACTAAGAAAAAACCCCAACCAAAACAATGAGAGCGCCACAGTTAACTGTCAGCAAATCTATGTAAAACTCAACTGTCACAGTTTACTCATCTGAACAAAGGGAACTTCATTTTAATTTTACTGAAATATAAAATTTCCTCAAATTAAAACCAAATGAATACATCTTTATAGTCAAACTGAGACTCTACCAAGGCAGAGACCATCAAGTGCTAGTTCACGCAGTGGGGTCAGCGCTCTTTCTTCACTGCATTTGCCAATGTTTATGTTTTTTTATAATCGGGAGAAAATCAAAGCCATGTGGACACCTACAGGGAAAACAGCAGGTCTCAAAATGTTGTTGGCAGGGCAAAATTTGTGATTCTCCCATGGCACTTCATTTTTTGTCAGCTTTGTTTGAGTTACATTTTCATGTTAATTTCTTTTATTTTGTAAAGTATTTGGGGGCTGGAAACAAATTTTCTTATTGTTTTTATAGAATTTTAGAGCAGCCATTCCCAGGTGGAACTCCTATAAAGAAAAGCTTTATTTTAATCCACAAGCCTAAATCTAATATATAACCTCGCCGTTCTTCTAAGGCATAGGTTAACACAGCAGGTGTTTCAAGTTCCTGGGAGATGCATTAAATAGACAAATTTAAACCATTCATGATTAATAAAAATGTTTTTTTTCTTTTTCATTTGGAAGGGGAGGAGAATATGAAATTGCAGTGACCATACTATAAATAAACCTTTAGAATATAAATAACCCTCATAACACCTGCGTGTGGGGAAACAAAGTAATATTCTAGAGTGTGTTTAATAGAACAAGGCAAAAAACCCCCCAATCACTATTAAATGAAATACTGAAATGCAAGTGCATAAGAGTCATAATTTTTAAAACAAGGACCCAAAATAATGAACAAACAGCCAATAACTAGAAAATCACCTGAAGGATTGAATTCAAAGGGCTTATTAAAAATATCAAATTTACTTTTTAAGAGAGCTGTGTAATTACATGCATCATGATACAGCGTGCAGGGCACACAAGGCAAGCATGTGCTGTAAAGGCCTGAGCAACCTATGGCTGTATGTGTGCCGAA
>VYZM01020095.1:145262-155264 GCA_013398915.1 Dromas ardeola | reverse complement strand
GGTTCCTAAACACATGGATGCATAAATGTCCAGGAGAGGGAGCCTGAAGGCAATTTGCAACGCACCATTGTGGACCTGCCTTGCTTTGAAAGTTTTGCCTACCTTGCAATTTGTCGGCTGAGGACGTGAGCAGATCAAGGGTTAATGGGACAGGCTACATGTTAAACCCAGTTGGCACATCACTCCAAACAAAACCACTGGCCTGTGGGATATGTATTCTGTCTTTGCTGGGTATCAAATCACTTCCTTAAGCACTAAGAAATGATGATACATACTTTTGTCCTCCAGTCTTACAGACTTGTGTTAAACACAGCTACAGCAGGCCTGAGGATGCACGCCAGAGCTCTTGTTCATTAGATTGAATGAGAAAATATGATCTGGGCAGAAAGATATTTAATTTTTTGTGCCATTCCTTTTAAGTCAGGAGAGCTAAACCGGGGAGAGATTCCAGAGTTTATCCATGTGAAAACCACTGAATAAACAATTTGAAGTTCATCAGACTGTATTATGTGTGCTTAGACTGAATACTAGGAGTGGTGTATTTATCTGTTCTATACATGATGGGATGCTGATTTGGTTAGTAGCTACAGACTGGATGTCCATTTAGTGTAAAATCTTGAAATGGAAATCTTTCGACTGATTCATGGTTAAGGCTATTGGAAAGAGACCATGTTCTAGATTCCTGGAAGTCCCTTATGAATCCAGTGGGTGGTTATTTAACATCTTGCTTTTCCATCCCACTTTGTCTACTGTCAATACAATCTGCTAGGCAGACAATTAATCATGGTGAGTCATCATTTACAAAGAAAAGAGTGTGGTTATCCAAGCAGTCTTCAATGACTACAAGCCAAATCCCCAAGGAAACTTTGTGATGTTACAACAGCAAAACCAATCAATACAAGCAATACCTATAGATTCCCTAGATGTAATGGAAGCTACAAGGACTATACGAACAACCCAGACAGCTTTGGCTTTCCATCATGTAACGGAAATATCTAGGAGTTTAGGACAATTGGTGTGAGTGAAAAGTCTCTGCCATTTGCCTTCTGAAACCTAATGGACTCTTCTTCCGCTTAGACAGAGGAGACTTGTAAATGCTTAAAAGATGTCTACTTTGTGTATTTCTCTTGACCCTCTAAGATCTGAGATCCAATAGGATCCAAATCTCTGAGTCATACTTATCAATATAAGCTAAGTATCCTGCTGGCTTCTAGTGTTAGGGACGTTATTTTCTCCACTGATATTTTTTGACATGAGTAAGAAACGCTTTTTTTCATCCAAGTTGTCTTAAATAGCTGAAAAGTTAGTTGTGAAGTTTGGATTAGATATGGGGAAGTAAGTCATGATTCATAATCTAATACACATAGTGGGTTTCAAATGGTCTCTAAAGAAGCTCAGAGGAAAACTCATACACAAATGCTTAGATATTGGTTTGCTTTATATTCGTGTTCATACACAGAAACCGAGAAGCATGCATAACAAGAACTTGGTGTTTCTCCAGCTATCTAAAACAGTATTTCATTTTAAATATTTCCATGTGTTTATGAAGCTGAAATCTTTTTTATGCAAACAGCCATGATATATTCCCTCTTTGAAGTGACTACCACAATGAATAAAAAAACCCACCAGAACAATAACACTGAAGCTTTGACTATAGAATATTTTAGGAAACAGAGTTATAGTTTCAGGGCAGTTAGCTAGTGGGAAGGTATTGCAGAGCAGACACAGCAATGATATGTGATATGTTCTCATTCCTCCCTTAACATCTCAGGTCAGTAAAAGCTTAATTTGATGACCAATCTTCATGAAATAAAGTGGTACTCATTTACAGTTAAAATGACAAAAGTGTGAACGTGATTTACAGAGTGACTTGAATACATTCTTTGAGAACCTTTGAGGAAGGAGCCTCTCACACTGGCTTGAACTCCTTCATTCATTTTGAAACGTAATCATATACCACATCTAGTACATGACTTAGAGTTGGCCAGATCCTAGATTAATTCTTATTTTTCTCTACCTCTGATAAATCCACAACACCAGAAGTGCAGTGGAAACACCGCAGATGACATTCTGGTGCTATAGATCAGCGTACCTCCATATACCTCAATGGAGCTGTGTCAGCTTACACAAACTGGGCATCTTCATTTCTGCTCTGCAAAATGGATTGGGGAGCATGTGTATTTAATTCTACATCCTGACTTGTGGTTCTGTCTCCAGTACATCTGACAGCACTCTTGATAAGTTAAAAGTTTTGTGAGTCACGGTTAATTACAAATCAAGTATCCCAAAACCTCCCTGTCTAGAAGGACGAATAAGGAAGGCCATGGACACAATGTCCGACTGTGGAGAGTAATAAAGCCTCAGCTGGTTACATGGGAGATGGATGTTCCCACTCAAATGTTGCTGATGGCTCCATTCTTCAAGATGTCAGCAAAGGACTTGAGCACTTGTGACTTCATGAACAAAGGACAAGAGGGTTTCTCATCTGCTAATATGCTTTGTGTTAAAAAGGCAAAGTCAATTTGCCTTTAAGTGTTTTCTGCAAAGTTCTTTCACTCTGTGGACAGAAGAATCAGGCATATTGAAAAGTTGGACTTCAGTTAGGATTTTTGAAGGAAATAGTTAAGAAATAAAGGGAAATTTTGTTTTCAAGGTTAGAAAAATTTTGTCTTTGGTGTTATTCCCATGTGATCAGTGGAGCTACAGTAGGGGTGAATTTTACTTGGCATGTTTAGCCAACACTTCATCTAAAACTAATTTTCCTACATTTAATCCCCTAACCAGCCTCTTTCACTTTGTAGGATCAGAAAATGGGAGTCAGTGTCACTGACATTACAGATTTTCTTTTAAGGAAAAGGCAGGAAATTTCACCTCACTTCTAATTTGCTATGCAATAATCACAAAGTGTCACTTTGTTTATTAACCAGATGTTGACGTATGATTGCAGTATAAAAGTGACCCCACAGTCCAATCATAGCAATCACTAACAGGTTAGATTTGGTTTAAATAATGCCCCTTCCTGCATTGAAAACAGGTGTAGTCCCATCCAATTTCCAAACTCAGCACCCTGCTGCTAAAGGCAAGCAGAAAGTTGTACCAGTATGATGGTAGGTGTGCAAGAGACCTTTCTACATGCTGTTATTAATTATGAAGATAAATACATCTTAGAAAGGGCTACAGTTCTTGGTGGTTTCATAGGAGCCTTTGTGAAGCCAGCTCTGGAGATAGGACATAATATCTACTTCAGAAATCAAAACAGGTATTTTGTTTCCAAATCTTACAGTCCTTACAATTTTCAAAATTTATGAAGAAATAGAGACACAGGAAAATAAAAGTATTTGCCACTGGGAAAATGCAGAAAGGCACAACTAGGTACAAAGCAAGAGAGGAGATCCTTGGTCTCAGCAGCTACCTCCTTGCTGTTGCAGCCATTGATTCCATACAATTCCCTTAGAAACTAGTCAAACTTCACCTTAAAATTAGTTTGGTGTTTTGTCCCCTAAGTTTTTTATTTCTATTTTTCCTTCATTATTCTCTTTGGTGTTTTGTTCCTAATGTTTTGATGGCAAATTCCAAGCAAAGCAAAGTCAAGAAAACACTAGTAATTTTTCTGAGTTTTCAGAGGGAGTCTCGTGGAATGGCTGTTTCTGCAAACTGACATTATCATCAACTTAATAGGTAAAAATACATTTAAAACAATGGAACTACATCTTTTCACACCTATCTGAAACACTTGCTCTGAAATTCCACGAAAATATTGCATTTGCTGCATTAAAGTTGGGATTTCCGTGGGGAACTGGAATTTAGGAGAGCACAAGAGAAAATTTCTAAGTGTATATGTAGACTGCAGCAAATACACGGTGCGCTGGCACCCTAATTGCTCAGCTGGCTACAAAAAAAGACATAGCAGAGCACACCGTGACTCCCCACCGATCCAGGCGGATGCGTTTCCTTTCCAAGGAAAGCAGGGCAGGGAAGGAAGTGCACATGATTCTCACCTTTATATGGCTCTGATGGTTTAGACAGAGACTGTTAACTCTGTTTTTCAAGACTTTTCTTTTTTTTTAATACCCAGTAACATTCTAACAGGCATCTAAGTCACTTTTGGAATTAAATTTAACTTTTAAAAATGGGCATGTGGAACCAGGCTCTGGCCATACTATATAGTTGTCTAATTACCCTTAAAGAGACTGTAATCAGATAACTTCCTAAGAGTTTAATCTCTGACAATAGGAATGTGGCATGTTCCTGAGGACTCCACTTGAAGAGTTCTTCAGATTTTATCCTAAGATTTCTATTTCATCTTTCTGAATAATGCTTTGAAAAAAAGAAGTGTTTGCAACTGCATCTAAGGGTCTGAACTTTGAATGTGATTCATTGCTGTATACGAGGTGGTGTCATTCATATAACCACAAATATCCAGGTAAACAGAACCTCAATTTTAGAAGTCTCAATACTTTATATTGGCATAGCGTCTGACTATTCCACTGTAAAATGTAATCATAAATTGCACATCCCCTGGGAGCAGGGCGTGAAGTCTAATCTTTTGTCTGCTTCAATTATTTTTCCATTTTTTGCTTTCAAATTTATATTGGCATTACAACTCAGTAACTAGGTGATGGTCATGATTTATCTTTACAGTTTAGAAATATCAGCTGATTAAAAGTCTTTGTCAGAAAATAAGTGATTTTTATATATTTTCATTTTAAGTTCTGGAATTGTTGACATTTTCACATTTTTAAATGAAAGATTCCCTCCTTTTCCTCAAGATCAATTTCCATTTCAAAATTTAGTTTTCTACAGCTAGCCCCCATCCCTGAAACATTTTAAGACAAAAATTATTTCAAGGAAACACTATAGAAGTATCGCAATAAAGATGTTTTATTTATCCAAATGGAACTCCAGTTTGAAATTCTAAATATGTTAGCCCAAAGCTTTTGCCCAAGCTTACAGCAGGAAGTTTTCCAAAATCTTAAAAATTCTCACTGCAAGAGAACCATATTCCTCCAGGTTTATTAATTCAGCCTGATCTTGAACTGCAGGATTCTTACCACTGATAGCATGCAAAACTCTTTAAAATGCTTCACTCCAGTAGGACCTCAACTCTGCCTTTCAATCTTGACCTAAGAAAGCTTATTTGAACCACGCACCTGATTTCCTCCAAAGCATCACTGATCACTATCACTGGATTGGTGGCAAATAGCACATTCAGTCTCTCGTTTAAGCTGCCACACTAATATCTCTATATTCATCAGAGGTAATTGGTGGTAAATGCCTGAGCAACTTCATTCAAGTGACTGCCACCTATTAGCTGCTTGGCTGGCTGTGTGGTGTTGCAGGCTCTAGGCTCTGTAACGTGCTCTAATCACTGTGTCGGCTGCAGGGACCTGCAGCAGGTTGGCTGGATAACTCAGCTTGACTTTAGCCTGTATGGGTTGGGAAAGAAGATGGGGACCCAAGAAGGGATAATATGGCTGTAGTCCTAATTTTCAAGAGGCAAAGCAGTTCGGAGAAGTTGATGGAATGGTATTGGGGTCTTCTTGGGAAAAGGTAACACCTAGGGACAGGGCAGGAGAAAGGATCTTTCTCCTCTGGTGTGCACACACAGCCCAAAATTCTGACCAGAATCAGGTCCTTCTGCCCCTGGTAAAGTAAGGAGCTCCCGTTTCAGTCTCTACTGTGCTGTTGTAGACTCCTGCGTTCACAGAGCAGATTTCGCCCTTTCCTATGATAAGGGTGTGCTAACTAATCCTTCTCACTTGCTGCCACTGATCTCAGACCTGAAAAGTTCATTCTGAAGAGATAGGGAACATTCTGAAGAGGGGGAAAAAATTTCACCCGTTCAGATTCTCCTAGACTGCTTATTCCCTCAGGCAAAATAATCAACTAAC
The DNA here is from genome assembly GCA_013398915.1 of Dromas ardeola. NCBI lineage: Eukaryota > Metazoa > Chordata > Aves > Charadriiformes > Dromadidae > Dromas > Dromas ardeola. The sequence continues at coordinate 149,373 of VYZM01020095.1, read as the reverse complement.
ACACCTGTGGAAAGTGAGCATGGAGCAGAGGAAACCCTGCACGGGAACTCCCTGAAGCCACAGCTGTGTGTGCTGTCACTGGAGTATGCCCAGTGCGTAATGGCACATTAGGTAGGCATTGATCTCAGCCAGTTTATGAGGTCTGTTACAGAATTGAATCACTTACTGCTGAAACCCATGGTGCAGAAATTGCTACTTCCCAAGCTAATCCATTTTCAAATTAGCTTCCAATTGTGACTGATGACCTCACTGCAAGTCGGTTTACCTAATTGCTAACACTTACTACGGGAAGAGAAATCAATCTTTCTATCTCTTTCTTTGCCCTGTTTTTCTAAATCTTTAAATTCCTCACAGCTTCCTTTCACACTGCTCCAACTGGGAAGATAGGCTTTAAGAAAAAGCTAAGATTGCTTAATTGTCTACTCCAGAAGACAAGAAGGATAAAGAGAAATCAATGACTGCCAGTGCTTCACTGACAAGAGAGCTGAGAATGCAAATTCATTTGTTTGTGCAGCTTTCCTAAATTGTTACTTAGCATCTATATGGGAAAAAAGACACAGAGACTTCTGCAAAAGGAAACTCTGTCTCTTGATCACTGTGAATAACTATAGACAGTTCACTTCCCAGTTTGTAACTGTAAAGACAAGTCTTAACGTGAGAATGGGCACAACAGCTGATAGAAAGGGAAGGCTTGATGCTCATGTAACTTTTAAAAGTGGATAGCAGAAGCAATCACAGGTTGCCTCATAAATCTGTTTTACATGACTTTCACTATGACAGGTGGATGCTTTTTTTTTTCTTTTTTTAAATTTCCAAGGAAGGCTATATGTAGAGATGAGAGTGCATAAAGAATACCCTATACAAGCATGCTTCAAACTGAAGAACAGAAACCACAGGATCAAAACAACAAATACAGGTACATCACATTTAAAAAAAAACCCTCAGACCTACATCAAATTACAGCAACCTTTTCTGGGACAAACAAGCATCTATTTGAACCCTCCCTAAATTTGATGGCATTGAATTCCAAGCAGATACCTCTTCAGAGCTGTGACACATTTATATGTAGTGTATATTCTATATGGTAGGATAAAGTGTATAGCAATGCACAATATAAATAAGGTCTGAGTACCATGGAAACTTATTTCTATTTTTTTGTTGTAATATGAATCATGTAAAACTAAGAAATTATACTAAAAGAATGAAAAAGGAAAAAAATAGGCACGTAAGACTAATTCAGTAAAAGAAGTCAAACAGACCTATCCAAGCTGTTCCTCAATGCAGTCAGCATAAATTAAGTAACTATTAAGTTCATCCTACACTGGCTCAAAATAGAAGGCAGTGAGAAAAGGCTCTCTGTGCAGCTGAGTAAGGGACAGTCCAGATTTCCATTTTGCTGTGTCAGCTGGCTCAGAAGCAAATCTGCATTTCCCCCTGGAGAGATACAGATGTACTTTTTTAATAACAAAATAGCCAATATGTCTCTAAATATGATTATCATAACCACATATAACTTGTTGTACAACTACGCTCAGCTTCATAGGTAGGGCAGAAAGCCAGAAAATGTGGTGAACATATCCTCTTCCCCAACCCCTTGACCTACTAGTGTGATGTTTATCTTCATGCTGACATTCCTAAAAATCTATATTTCCCCCTTGAATCAAGCTACCATATATTGAGAACAGAACAGCAACTAATGTTCTTTTGGCATTTTAGAAACATTTTTTCTTTGCATAAATTGCCTTGCTTTTTCTTTCCTTTTGTACCCCTCTGTCTTCGTTGAGTCCACATTTTATTTCTGACTGTGTGACTCTCCGCAGTCACTCCTGGTTACATGTTAAAAAAAAAAAATCCCAAGGAAACATTGTGGCTTGTGGTTTCAAATGTCAGTTTTACTATGTCCCTGAAGTTTAGACATGAGTGACATGTTGACCTTTCAAGTGGCATTGTCCTGGGACATAGCTGAGATTTTCTATTAGAGTGAGGTTTGCCTTTAACAGAAGAGGAATGTTCAGATAGAGCGATTGGTACTTGGCCCCTGGCTAGGCTAAAAGTATAGCTTTCCCTCTCAGGCCTAATTCCTAGCATAGGAATGCAGAGACAAAAGGAAACACAATAGGGAGATAAATCCAGCAGAAGTTCTTCCGAGCAGCTTTATAGAAGTTTAAGCTATAAATTGGAACACATACCTCTTCCTTTGGTTATTTCCTCCATTTTTGACTGTGCCTAATAGATCATTAAAATATGCAACTCTATTCTGAAATTTAGATAGGTTGATGAGTGTTTTTTGCTTGGGGGAAAAGTTTCATGAGCGCTCTAAAGTAATAGGATAAGGTATAGCTTATTTTCTTAAGACTTGTCTAATCAGCATTATTATGCAACTCAGATTCCAAAATATTTGGACCCCCACTGAAACAAATAGAAGTGTTGGAGGAACAGAAATGCACTGGTGACCTCAGAGCAATTTTTAATATTCTTAAGTGTTGCTTCCAAGTACTAAAATCTTTTGAAGTGGTGTCTAGCTGTTTTTCTATGGTATCTGGGGATAAACTCTATTCTTTATTTATATAAGCAGGGGTTCTCCTTCAGTGAATCTTGTAATATTAAAGAAGCTAATTGAATTAAGTAATTATAAGAGGTACTAGAGACCAAACCCATGAAACCACACTCATCTGCTATTAAGAATGCTCAATGTCATTGTAATTTTCCTATCCCATTTCAAGAAGCCTTCAGAAATGAGATTTATTCAATGTTCCTGTAAATTTAGATTTCAGATAGGACCTCCAAGATGAACTCCTATCAGGAAGTAGGAGGATACCATCAAAATACACTAAGTACTTGTAATTGCTTCCCAACAAGCACAAATAACTATGACAGCACTCAAAACAGTGACAGAATTTTCAATAGGCTCCAGGTTGGGCAACCGAGACTATGGCTTCGGTGCAAGAATACTTCCCTTCTAGAGACAAAGAAAAGACAAATTTGTTTATAAAGCTAAACTTCACTGAAAGATTTCGGCCTGCCACTGGATACAGCAGCCCCGCTCATCAAGGCATGGTAGTATGCAGGACAGTAATTCTGTGACTCTTCTCACAAGCTCAGGACCCTCTAAAATAATGTTTTCTCCCTCAAAGGAGAACTGAAAATGCTACTTTTTCTGATGAATGTAAAATAACCTGTATCAGAGGATTTAGTTTTAATCATCTGGATTTTTAAAATAAAAAAAAAGCCAACCAACAAATACCTTTGCACTCTTCAATCACTGTAAATGCTACAAAAGTGGACGTAATTTATGCTGACTTTGAAGCTTTTTTACTGTCCCACACTGATGTGAAATACAACAGAAAATCAGACCTGTTGTCATTTCTGTATAAATGGACCATTAGAATAAAAAACATTTTTGCTGTGACTTCAAAACTAGGCTCATATCTGTGAGAATCTACAGAATGGCTGTGAAGATTTTTCCCATTAGACATTATCTGACTATTGACAGATTTCATAATTATATCATGCTTCTGTACTCCATCTTTCTGAAGTACAATCCTGCCAAGAAAAAATATGTATCTGCATAAAACATTGATTATATATTATAACATTCGTAAAACGATAAATTATCTACTGCAACTTCACAGAACAATACTAGTATGTAAGACCAAAAAAGTGCAACTACTGCTTAGAAGAGTTTGAAAGAAATTATAATTACTGGAGTTCAATGGGTATCTCTTAAAGTTCTTGGAATTAAGCATAGTGTTGTAATGAGCATAACAGAAAGCATTTGATGGTGAAATAACTATATTATCTTTATCTTTTTTTTTTTCATAAACTATCATGAACACACCAAAAAGATATGCAAACAAGGGAACAGAAGGAGAAACACAGTATCTACTAGGCTGCTGTCATGACTGACATTTTAATTGGCTCACAAGCGTATGGGGACTGCAGTATGTTTAGACTTAATTTCCACATGTACAATACAGCCATTACAACTAGTCTCTTCTACATCTGGGAATTAGTTTATAGCATTGCAACTGTTGCTCATCTGGTCTTCTGCTGTCTTTGCCATGAACATGAGTCTTGACAGAGAAACTGTGGCTGGATAAAATAGCTAGCA
>VYZM01020095.1:81725-127391 GCA_013398915.1 Dromas ardeola | reverse complement strand
GGTTTTAAACCTGCACCAACTGAAAAACGTTTATAAAAACTTCCCCATGCAAAGAAGCATTGTAAAATTAAGGTGACTTACCTTTTGACACTTCTCCCTCAAAACAGAAAAGTTTTGTGCTTTTTTTGAGCAAGAAACTCTCCTCTGAGGCTCTTCTCTTCCCTTGCCTGTCTTACACTGTGGCTTTAACCTCTGCCATCGTTATAATTTCCTTAACCGAGGTCTATGATGTCACAACATTTTCATGTTATGATGGACCTCTTTGGATTCTGGATATAATTACTACTTTTCTGGGCGTAGCTATGCAGTTGTCAAAGAAAAAGTGATAATATAAAAATACGGAAACAAACTACAATGTCTGGTTCTTGGCCTATTTGTTCTTTATGTTGATATTATTTGAATACCAAAGTCTCTGGTGTCTTAACCACTAACACACAGAAGCATTTTGCTATCTTCTGAAGGAATCAGAAAGTAAACAGTTGATTGACTTATTTCACCTTTCCCTACTGAAACCTGTTATTGGTTGAAAGACAAGAAGAACCGGTATTTCTACTTCATCTCATGCTACTGCCTAATCAACTTTCTCCTTTCAACAAAAAATGAATATTAAAATTAGCTATAATGTAGGTCTATGTGATGATGCAGTGTATATAATGTCTATTTTCTGTCCATCTTTGTGCCAATGAATACACTTTGCTGGATAAATGACTTTTGGGGCTGTAAAGTCACTGAAAATTGTCTGGCAATGGAAACTCTACAGAAAGAAACATTTTTATTGCGAGCTTTGCCATTGCAAGTAAGTTGAGCAATTTCTGTTACTTTGGATTTTTAAAACTAGATTTCAAACACTAATTTCATCTCAGCTGGGGACGAGGTCTCCCAAAAGAGGAATCCTAAAGAAATCAGCTTCTTGGTCTGCTAAGCAAAACATCAGAGCCAACTGATCAAGGCTGAAATCAAAGCTGAGCTCAGGTCAGGAGAGTTTAACCAGGAGGCACACTTCCTCACGGTGCTGCAGACGTTTATTTTCCCTGCTGGAGTTCTCCACATCTCCCCCAAAAGCCAAAGATGGGATGGCAGTTTGTCCAAGCAGCTGTGCAAACTGCTGTGCTAAGAGTGCAAAATCCTTACTGACGTGCTCTGGCAACGAATAGAGATCTGATGGCAGCCCTGTTTTAGGTAATCTTGTGCTCGGTCCTTCCCTCTCTGCCCAAGCTGAGAGTGACACAGCTAAACATAGGGTAATCTTGCTCTCTCAAAAAGGAAAAGCATTTCTGTGCGCCTTACCCTGTGATACATAGAGCTCAGTCTTGACCGTCACCTGTGGGTTGAATGTGAGTGTATTCAGAGAGTGGACGCGCCCTGTGTGGCACAGAGAAGTGATGAAATCCTCATGAGCAACCTGGAAATGAAGGTCAGACATTCGGGCTTCATGGAGCCCCATGAAATAATCTCAGTTTCCTTGAGGTGCTTTGAGTCATGGGGCTTCAGAATGAGAACACCAAACCCTGCAGCAAGTGGTCAAATCAAGAGCCATAACAGCAGCTGTATGTGTGCCACAGTTACCTTCACAATATTGAGATTGGGCTACTGTTACTAAATGCAGTCAACTGCAACACAGGGAGTTTGTTTGTGCCTGGAACAATTGCATTTTAAGTATAATGGAAGAAGCAAGCATCACTTCCAAATGTCTGCGTGTTGTGTGAATGGTGTTTTATTGCTTTAGCTCACAAGCAAGTAGGAATTTATTGGTTTGTCAGCTTGAAATAAAACTCGGGGAATCTATGTGAACATCATGGCCCATTCTTCATTTTTGTTGGGTGTTTTCAGCTTGATGACTTGAAATACAGAGGGTGGGTATGGTTAAACACCCTACTCCCACTCAGTCATTCCTAAAATGTATGTTTGTATTCATTTTCCCCAAGGTCCCTCTGGATTTGTGTCACTGCAGCAGTGCTATGCCAGCTCCACAAGCTGAGAACAGGCATCCTGCTCTCACTCAGCTGCACATCCCCTAAGACGTATAGTAACCACTTGGTGGAGAGGAAAACACTCTGTGACTAACGTGGAAGTTCCTTCAAAAATGATTACAGAGTTTTGCTTTAAGCCTTTGGGCCTTCAGACTTTCCGGCATACTAAACCAAATCATTCCTCAGACCCTGTCCTACCAGTTCTAACCAAGAACACTGGAGGATACAACATGCCATACAGAATAATTTTCTTTCTTTATTTATAAAAATTCCTGCACTAAAATAATGAACATCAGATGTCTATTTCTTCCTAATGTGCTGATACTACAAAAAAGGAATACTTCAACTCTCAGCCCGGAACAGCATTTCCTACTCTTCATGCCACAAACCTATAAGAAAACACGGTCCAAATTCATGTCACGGAGCATTGAGCCTTCAACTCAGCCTAAGACAAACGTTCATGTCTTCTAACGAAACTTCCGTAACCAATGAACAGACATAGACCCTCAGTCCCCTTCTAGAGGTAACTCTCTCTTATTATTAGCAGAAATACCCTGCACTAACTTCTCTTCTGTCTTCCCTGTCTTTGTTAAATGCCTGAAGAGGGGGGATGATTTAATCTCTGGCTTTTCTAACTTATTCTTTCCCACATTCCTCTTCATCTTGACATTATTTCTGGTGGGAATTCAAACAGGTAATGATGCAACATCCTTTCTGTACACTCGTGATTTTAACCCATTGGGTTAATTTTAACCCATTGGGTGTAGTTTGTGACGGGAAGAGAAAGTCGTTGGCCACTGAATTTGTCTGCAGTTTTCCCCTGTATTTTTAATAACTGTATTTCCTAACTGTGTTCGCTCACTGAATAAAAGCTTACTGGAGTAAATGTCATGCAAATCGAGACAATCTCATTGCTCTGCTACACAACTAATAAACAAAGACAAACTTATTGAACTGAATTGCTTCTAAGTTACGCAAGAGGAAATTCATCTGCCATGCACCAGTTCATTTAGGCATGAGACAAATTGAAATTGGTATCAAATGAGGTACGAGAGAAAAGCCAGCATCAGCTAAGTTGTTGTATGGTAAGTGAAGCAAGGTAAGAACTTTTAGAAGTTAAGTGCCATGGTTAATTCTTTTCTTCATTAAGTAAACACAATTAGTATGATAGGTACTCAAGGACTTATCGATCTTGGCAAAACAAGAAGATTATTTTTTAAAAGTCAAGTTGTTCTTGAAATTATCCCTGACCAGACTTTATAACAATATATTCATGTTCGTACTTTTATCAATATTTAAATCAATATCATGTTCCATTTGAGTTATTTTTGTGATGACCTTACTCTTATGGACACCCAAATGAAATACCTGGTTTTTATTTACAGGTATTCACTCTGTCTGTTTCAATGTTTTTGATGAAGCATGTTGTTTTTTCCAGTTCTGTAAACTTAATTGCTTCCTCTTCAAAAATATCCAGGCCAATATTTGAGGGTTTATCAAATCTCAAATTTGATAAAATTTGAGGACAAAAGCAGTGCAGAAAAAAACAGTGCTCGTTTTCTTATAGGTTATCTATATTTGAGAAATTAGTTTCTTACTTTGTGCTAAGGTACATATGGATTAAACATTACATTTCTCTATATTTATCTCAATATGATATCACAGATAATGTAAAATATGGTAATTAACAGGTACGGTTCCTGCTAATAAATTTTATTTGTTGGTTTGTTCTTTTTCCTGAGAGTAAATAACTTCATAACCAAGAACTGTTTAAAAATTTCTGTTCTGTGTACAAGCAATCTTTTCTGAAGTCGCAGATTGTTACCACTGGTCATGGTGCTAATTAGTATTTCTCAATTTTTTCCTTGAACTGCCCCTTGTGTGTTTCTTCTGTTAAGCTTGCAGGATCTTTGGAGAAGAAGCCATCATTTTGCTCTGACTTCATGTAGTATCTGCCATATTATGCTCATATTTTATCAATTATCCTACTGAAAGTATAATCTTTGTTCTTTTTAAATAGTTGTCTGTCCCCACAAAAATGTCCGTAGGAGATTTCCAGTTTCCACGTTGGTATTATGAAAACTTGTGTAATAACATTATTATATTCAAAAATTCAAATTCTTTTGCTGTAAATCTAACGTAATAGCTATAAGTAGGGATAATCATCTATGTAGGGGATATTTTTAATCTCAGAAAGAATCCAAAGACCAATGTACAACTCACACTACATGGTAAAATGTCCTACTGTTGACATGAGGGACATCCACTGGGCTGAAGGAGGACAGGATGTGCAGAGTGGATGTACACAGATATTTTACACTGACAAAAATACTTTCGTGGTGTTAAACTACAGGTTTAGCCTAGGTTTTCAATAGGATCTCATGAGTCATGCCAAGCTGCTTTGCAAGCTTCTTTGCAAGATGTAAACCTGCTACTGCAAACCACAAGTTGTCCTTTTGTCTCAGAGCAACTAGACAATTACTGGGTAATGCCATATTATAGCACGTGATTATCATATTCTTGAGGCCACACCTTGAAAAGCTTGAGCCATTTTTAATGTATGATTCACTGGATTTATAGTATTATCCTTTAATATGCTACGTTTTTCCAGGAATTAACTACTACCTTTTATTGTAGCAGTAAATTATATAGTAAATGTGGCTTTTACTGTCTTTTTACTGACAGTGTCTAAGAATAAGCAAGGTTAAAGAAGAATGCTAAAAATATCACCACATGGGATATACAATATGGTTGTATTTAATCTCAGGGTGAGAGACAATTTTTGTAATGTAATTAGGACTCATTGTTTTTCTTGGCGTTAGATACTCTCTGTAAAATGGGGATAAAAATATTAATCTTTATGATGCTGAAGGAAAATAAGCTCTGCTGTTGAAAAGCTAGGTATTATCATCCTCCTCCTCTCCAGTGGAATAAATCTTTATATATGTTAAAATTATTCTCCCTATATATTTTTCCCTGCTTCAGCATTTAATAAAATAGCCCCTGGACTCCAGACAAAAATGTTTTTTATAACACACAATGATGTCTGGTTCTGTGCAGAACAACAACAAAGAAAGATCATTACTGTCCTCATGAGTAGCCGAAAAGTTAGATTGATTATGTTTTGCATTGATCCACAGAAAAACTTGGAGGAAAGGTTTAGTCTGATTTCTAGAAATAAAATACATGTTTTACTATCCAAAGATTTCAAAACTCTTTCACCATACCTAGAAAATATGTAATATTTTATAAGTGGCTTTTGTTCTGAGTAAGTTTTTTTTTCTGATTTTCATAAAACTTTTCCCTGCAATGGCATGAAAAATTTTAATCATTTTGTAATTTTGCTGCAGTCTGCCTTTTTACACTATTCCGGTGGAATGATTTCTCCGTCCCAATGGTACTTAGCTGAGTGTTTTAAAGAGTTTCTTGAATTCAAATATAAAATGTAAATGAGACCCTTAACTAAATCACAGATGCAAATAACATCCAGATGGATCAGTACATGTATTTCATAAACAGTCCCTATCTTTGTAATGGGTTAAATTAAAATCCTGGATCCAACGTGCAGTAAGTGGAAGTTTCAGTCTTCTCAAATCCATATTTGGATCTGATCCTTATGGCTGATGTCCATCTCTAGTCAAAAATCTGTTTGCCCAGAGGAAAATGATTCCCACTGGAGTCACAAATAGTTACACATGCTTCCATGGGTGCCTGTGAAGCCAAAAGTTTGCACAGGCCAGGGAAGCAACCTTGTCAGAGGAAAAAACTATACAGATCTCATGCCACAATTGTTTCCTGAATAAAATACTTCAAGCTCTGGTATGTCTGGACTGCATATGGAATGAGCATATGTATGTTTATATGCACGTGTTTACGTTCGTATGTAGTTTCCAATTCTAATATATATAAAAAAAAGATATGAATGAAAACTTGTACATTTGACATCACCATAAGCAAGAATAAACGACCACTTCGGCCTAAAATTGCAATTAATTTCAATATTGTAAGAAAGACATTTTATAGAAATCTACATGAATTTTATGTGTGTATGAACATGCATGTCTGTTCATACAAAAGTATATTATAACATGTATTTAACTGTATGAATTGATGGGACAGGGATTTTTTATTTAAACATACTGTGATAACACCGAAGTCAGTAATGGAAAGACTCAGCAATGTTAGAGGCAAAGTGCTAGACTCAACAACGGAAACCATGGGAGATGAACGGGAGTCACGATGACAGCAGAGCCAAACACTTCTTGGTAGTAGCAGACAGCAAAGCAAGGGGCAAGCAACAGAAATTGCATCTTGGGAGGCTCAGATTAAACTTTAAGAGAAGAAAAAAGTTAACCAGAAAGTTAGTGTTGGCAATGGTCCGACTTTGAGAAGGAAGCTGGACTAGATGCATCCAGAGTGTCCTTCCAATCAGCATTTCTATGGTTCCATGAAATGTATTAAAAAGTGCGTGCCAGGTATCACATTTTGAAAAGAAAGAACACACTGCTATGATAATCCAGATGGATTAGCAAGGTTTAGCTAAGCATATTAATTAGCAGAACAAGAGGTAACTGTATTTCTACCCAGGTCACCAACATATGCTTGTTTGTGAAAAATATTAATGGGTTTTCTCCAATAAAAATTTTACAGAATTGACCCATAGCAATACACAATACAAGATTCCCTCCTGGTATCTCTAAAATTTACTTTTTCTTTTATGACTATTGCAAGTTTAAGAAGTGTTAGGCAGCTGTTAGAAATTATTATCTGTATCAGCACGTTGGATTCCATTGTCTGATTCCAGTAAGCAGGTCTCCCATTCCACAGTGCAGTAAGTTTTTAGTTTCTTTGATCAGGAAAGATCTTCCATTATAAAAGTGCCAAAAATGTACCTGTCTGTAATAATGTTCATTTGACCCAGCACGTTATTGAAGAAATATAATTACAAGAAATATTAATAAATTCAATTTATTTTACTATTCAAGTGTAATGTCAAAAATTATTTTATTTTTTCATTCACCATGTTCTCTACCAGAACAGTGTACGAAATAAGTACTTAATCATAAATTTTAATTTATTCATTTGAAAACACTTGCAAACATTCTTAATACTCCATTCACACAGAATCACAGAATGGTAGGGGTTGGAAGGGACCCCTGGAGATCATCTAGTCCAACCCCCTGCCAGAGCAGGGTCACCTTAGAGCAGGTTGCACAGGAACGCGTTCAGGCAGGGTTTGAAGGTCTCCAGAGATGGAGACTCCACCACCTCTCTGGGCAGCCTGTGCCAGTGCTCTGCCACCCTCAAAGTAAAGAAGTTCCTCCTCGTGTTTTGGTGGAACTTCCTATGCTCAAGTTTGTGCCCATTACCTCTTGTCCTGTCACTGGGCACCACTGAAAAGAGCCTGGCCCCATCCTCCTGACACCCACCCTTTAAGTATTTATAAGTGTTGATAAGATCCCCCTCAGTCTCATATGATTCTGCACACTGTTGTTTCCTTTCCTTCAAAACAGAGAACGCCCTTGTACTTTTCGGTTGCAGGCTCAGACATTTTGAGACACTCCCCAAAGTTTCCTCTTTCTACTTGAACTTCTGTCAGAAGATTTCTAAATGTAAATGTAGGTACTTTAAAGTGGGTCCTGATTGCTTAATGATGAACAACCGCAGATGACTTGACTTCTACTTACTCAGGTACTAATTATAGATGTCTAGCTGAAATACACCCAACATTTTCAGTGAGCATGGGAGGAGCTTGGATACTATTCTGACAGGTGCTAGAATAAAACTTAAAGATTGACAAGCAGGAATCATTTAGGGAACTAATGGCTGAAAAGATTGACTGTAACTAGTCTTTGCTTTGGTTTCTCAGCTGTAAAATAGAGAAAATAATATGTCGTAGGAAAGAAATACCTCTTTGAAGTGTTATGAAGATACCCTGATTTTGCAGACCACTGTGAGTTTCTCGTCTGGAAGGTGTTATGTATGGTGAGAACAAGTTATTGCTTGCTGTCTCCTATCGAAGACAGATGCATAGTTAATCATGAATCCCATACTTTCATCCTGCAACCCAGATGCAGCAAATATATTTTTTTTACTTGCCTTCAGCTTAACAAGCAGAATTACTGGTTTCTTAATGAAGTATATGAGCCTGTGCCTAAATCCAGCCTTCACTACCAGACCGAAACACTGGTTCACAGTAACCCCGATATATCTGGTTCTTTCACGTTCACTTCTTAAAATTTAAGTCAGTGCGCATTTTAAAAATGTCACTGCACATTTACACATCAAGGAACCTCATAGGTTTTTGTTTCTGCCATACTGATCCTGAAGAAAGCCTGTTTGCCTGAATTTACTTTTGTAATATTTTTATTTTTGTGATGAGGAGAAATTACGAGCCTATTTTAATTTACTGCACTGTTTGGTAACTATTAACACCTGGTGCAGATGAATAGCTAATAGCCTAGTGGAGACAAAGCAAAGAAAATGTACTCTCACTAGTTAACTAAAATTAAAAATTCTTAATCTTCCGACTGCCAACTCTTCATTTTCCCAAATTTTCCAAGAAATATTTCAGTATATACCAATGACTCAAATACGGCCTCCTTCTGTTTCTGTTATGAAAACATTAAAAAAAAAAAAAAATAAATCTGTTGCCTTCATATATCCTAGTTCCAGTTTCTTGGGAAGTTACATTGTGCTAGTACCTACAGTTTGAAGAAATAGCATGAGTAGGTTTTTTTTCACTGCCAACTTTACATTGGGAGGCAGTTGGCCCATTCCCACTTGAGCCTGCTAGAGAATAACTTGAAAGGTATTTTAAGACTAAGCATTTCAGCAACTGAAGAGCAAATCAAGCATATACAGTATGATAGTTTATACTACGTGATCTTTGAGAGGAAAGTGGAACAGGAGAATCACATGCTCTTGCCAGAAACAAAAGAAAGGGTAAAACAAACTGTAGAAAATACCTTGAAAACCCTTGCTTGCTTCATGGAAATAGGAAAGCAACACAAAACTAAAGTGCTTAAGCCCTTTCTTAACTTCAGAAATCAAGATACCATTCATGTGTTAATAAAGGAGCTGCCTGCTCACTTAGGGCCAAACATTTTTCTGGACTGGGACTGCAGTCCCAGCATCGCATCTTTCTGAAACAGTTTCATGACCCCACATCATGAAGAAATGCCTAAGAAACACTTGATCAGATAAGAAGAATGTTTTCAAGCAATAATCATGCAAAGGTTTCCCAGATGGATGATTTTGTGCCATGAATAGAACACTGTGGGGCACTGTTTTTTATAAATAACTTTTATCTTTCTTTTTTTCCTTTTTTTTTTTTTTTTTTCACACAGTTGTCTTTTATTTCCTCGCAATGTTGGTGGTAGGAATTGCTGTAGGCCTCACAGGAAGCAACCAGCCAACTTGGAGTTTCATAAAGCACAGCGTACAGGCTTAAACCTGCCCAGATACACTGAAGCACAGAGCTGCGTGCAGGGCAGCTATGTTACCTACACTTAAGCGCTCTTTTACCAGTAAATCAAATCATAACATAATCTGATTTAGGATACACCAACATCACAATGCAATGTCCTCTTTGAGCTACCTCAGGTGCTGGAAGGAATAAAAACGATGTTCATAAAGTGGTCCTCTCAGCTAATGTAACCACATTCTCAGCTGCCTACTAATTAGCCCAGACAGAAAGCAATGTTAATGGGCCTCTTCTACTCTCTGTATCTGAACTTCTTCAAATATCATGAAACAGCACAGAACTGCTATAACCATAATCACAAACTGGTTTCTTAGATGCAGTCTGAGTCCCCTTGAAGGCAGTAAAAGTTTAGTAATAATAGCAATGAAGAATTTAACCAAGAAGGAAGAGAAGGGAGCACTATAATCTTGTTGATTTCCTCAGCAATACGAATTGGAAGCCACCCATCTAGCTGATGCACGAAGACCACTAACCATACACTCAATAACGTATTTCCAATTTTTGCTGTCTTTTTGGATTATTTCAATGGCACAGCTCAAGGCAGCTGCTCTCAGTGCCTAAGGAGTTGCAGCTGTTCATCATGGATGTGTCAGGAAGGAGAGGGTTTGGAGCTTGTTTCCAGGGATCCTACTGTGTAGAAGGCTGGCAAGGACTGTGGAAAAGGGAGGGTATTGAAAAGAATTTCTGTAAAGCTGTTTCCCATAGTTGTGGCTTTGGTCACATGTGGTGAATAGTTGAGGTAGTTTTTGGTTGGACAGCCTGGGCACTCTCACAGCAGCTATCAGGCAGTCAGCATTTTGGGGCTGGTAACTAAGTTGTTGAGGGCTTTGGTTTTCAGCCATTTTTCCTTGCTGTATCTTATAAGGCCGTTCATGTACGGATGTTTGTATTGAAATAGTTCATTCTTTACATTTGCTCTTTCAGGTTGCCAGCATGTGAAGCCAGGTCAGGCTTTCAGTCAAACTCATAATTTTTTGGGAGTTCAAAGACACACAGGGGTAAGTACAATAAACTGGTGAAAGGAGACTTCCCAATTTATTTATCTTAAGAGAGACAGAGAAGGTTCTTTTCTGATACCAAACGAGCAGATGACTTGACTTTAATTATATCACTGTAAAGAAGGCCTGGTGTTTTTGCTGCTGGCCTTTTAAGATCTCAAAAGCAACATTCTTTGCAACACTAGGCAGTTACCATGGTACAATGAACTTATTTTTAGAAGAAATTAACTAGCCAGAGAATGATGTAGATATATTTTGATAGAAATGTTGTCATGTAGGATTTGTACAGAAATCTACCGGGCACTTATTTGGGTAAATGTAAATTACTTTTATTTCATTAAAGTTCCACTCTGGTCTTCTGTGGTTGCCTGAAGCACATGAGTGATGAACTTAATAAATAAATAAATAATTAAATAAAGCAAGCTACAGTACAAGGAATTTTCATCTCTAGTGATAAATGTAGAAGATAAATATTGACAATTTTAGTATGGATCAAATGCTTCACAGATTATGGAATCTTTTTCCATATGGCACCCACACAGTACAGTTTTATGGGTCTAGTTCTCCAGCTGCATCGGTTTATAGGAGGTGTATATGCCTACAATGCCTGTCTCTTGGTGCTGAACGTATTTCATATCCCACCTCCCACTACTGTGGCAAAGGTAAACAAAGCAGGATTTAGAAGATAGAAGAGGATGAATGAATCTGACAGCCTTTGTGTCAACTCAACCCAGAAGACAGAAAGGAAGTGCTATGTTTCAACAGGAACTTCATGGAAATTCCTGACAGTTTTTCCATTCTCCCACAGATTTTACAAATGTTTTGGATAATCTTTCGTGTCATAATCACAGGGACTGTAGACATGAATTCAGATGATGTCTAACAAATGTCTTTTCTCTCTCTTCCTGTGTGTCTGTATATATATACACACATATACATATAAAATTGCAATCATCTCTTAAATACAGCTTTCATTACAAGACGTATCCTAAGGAGCTTCATGATCCATAAAATGTGACAACAAAGCAAATAGGTACCATGTGTTCAACACAGTCATAGAAGAGACATTTACAGGCCCTCAGAGATCACAGTGGTATACCTGCATGGATTCAGGTTATACCACTCATCAAGAAACTTTAGGTTCATTGGAAGAGTATATGAATGGTCAATGCTTATTTCATGTGTAAGTTCTGCATATGTCAAGACCCTAACTTGATTTAGGTACGGTTTTGTTTAATGCTCACATGGCCGTGAGGTTGAAATCTGATAGTTTCTAGGTGACTGGGCATGGAAATTGGAGAAAATGTTCGTGAAAAAGATTCATAAAGAAAAGCCCCACGTTAGACAGGAAGGCAATTCTTGAGACAGGCCTCAAGCTAGCAAATGCGGCAGGCACCACATTGGTCTCCTGTAAAAGGTCACTATCTGTTCAGGGATGTCTATAATACAGTCATTGAATGGCCTAGGTATGTCCTCCAAGGCTATGACCACGCGAATTACTGTAGGTACCAAACATTCATACGAGCATACTATAATAAGACTAATAAAGTGAATAAAGGAGAAAATGGATCTGAAAATCTCCCACCTTCCTTGAAGAAAAAACCAACTACAGAAGGGAGAGAAAAGCACAGTGAAGTTTTAGGTTATCTTTAAAAATAACCTATCTTAACAGTTCCCTGTGACAATCAGCTTACATTCAGTAAGAACAAACATTGTAACCAAATTAATCACATGGATTATTAAAGAAGATGCCATTCCTGTAATGGTACTTTACTAATATACAGTAAACGCTGGCCTTGGTAAACTGCTTCTCAAATGAACGGAATGCTTCTGACTGCTTCAGAATGAAAGGAAACTACAGATTGAGAATCAACATTTAAGCTCTCTGGAACTTAAAGCAGAACAATTCAAGATTTTTCTTTCTTTTGCCCTGATCAATAAAACTTAATGAACTTCAGAGACTAAATAATTTCCTGAGAATTTACTAATTTTATCTCTTTGGTCATCAGTCCTCTGTATTTAAGCTTATGACTTCTGTGAGCCTTCTAACCTGGAAATATATTTTCAGCTCTGAGTGAATTTTTCATGCAGTCGTTTACCATTTTGCTCTGAGACGTCATATTGCCGAAAGTCTGGTAAATGCATAAGGTAAATCATGGAACTCATGACACCTGTGATTGCCATGAAGAAAATTCATTTTGCCTTAAGAGTCCCAGTGCTCACCTCCTAGTAGTCTGGTAATAGTTTAGTTTCTATCCACAACTTTCACATATTTATGTTTCTAATTCAATGCCTGATACAGATTTTTTCCTGATACACCACATATCTTTCAGTGATAGTCTTTGCTTTATTTTGAATGTAACTTTTTTCCCCTTTTTAAAATTTTGAAATCTGCCATTTTAAATATGCTATGTTTACAGGATACAACATAGTTGTGGTGGTAACATGAATTTAAATTATCAGATCTGACATAATCTGGTTCCATGATGGCTGTCTATCCACCATCTGCCCTATCAATAATGATGCGCAGCATTTTATATACTGTGATGTGAAATAAACAAAACTACTATAATCTCCTAGCTGGCTGGAAATTAGTCTTTATGAATATACCAACAAATATATAATAGGGAAAAAAAACTGAAACCAAACCCCCAAACAAACCAACCAACCACGAAAATCTGCTTGAAAGATTTTAATCTCTGTCAATGAATATCCACATCATATTTTCAGGTCTCATCTCTTACAGATTGCAAGCTGTTACTAATCATTAGTGCTAAACTAGTTAGGTAATTCCTGCAGAATTTTCCCAAATCATCTTGTGTGCACAACTTGTTTTTACCAAAATTGTGTAATCTGAAAGAAAAATATTGAGAGGACAATAAACTGAAGCTGAAGATAAATCATATATTGGCATCTATGGAACTATATGAATGTAAATCAAAGAAAGAATATGAGAGGTGGAAATGTTATTTATGCTTTATAGATGGAAAATGGCAGTTTAAAGAGATGAGATTAGAAGTATTAAAAACTGCATGATTAGTTGTAGGAAAACAAGACTTTAAGCATCCAATTTATGCTGTGTGTGCAAGGTTGCACTGAGCATCAAAAGCCAGGCTAAGTCTAAAACACAAGCCACAGCTCTTCTGCGTGCTGTGCTGTTCAGTCATCCATTCTCATTATCCATGAAGGTATCTAACATTTTTGTCATTGTCCTGTAACCTTGACATAAATAATACTGTAATCTTTCTTTGAGGGATTTTAGTCCTTTGTTATGCTGTAACATGTTGACTGCATGTAAGTGGTTATAAAATATGTTAAGTCATTAAGTTCACCTGCCTGGAATTCAAATTTTGTTTCTAAATATTTTAATTCAAATCCAAGAGAGAAATTGAAATGGTTTTGGCTATAGGCCTACCAAATGACTGATAGAACTCTTACACTGTACCCATTGCAAAGCTAATATTTTTTTCTTTACTATTTCATAGAAAATATGTATTTTTCATTTAAATAGCAATTTCTCTTCAAAATATTTATTCTGGAAAAAATATTGGGGATACATTTTTTTTTTTAAATTCTTAAATCTTTTTACAAAATAAAATGGACATTTTCAGAGTTTCATTGTATTTTTCAGTAAACCCAGATATTTTTGCTAAATCAGATGCAGTTTTGCATTTATTAAAGCTATAATTACTTTGGGAAAATATTAATTTTTAGTTTGAAAAAGCAATTTTTAAAAAAAAAATATTTCTGCTTCTGGATCTCAATATTATTTTTTCTAATAAGACTTTGCAAATTTTATACTAACATGGACATTTGAACATTATTTTCTTGGATATTATTTGGCCAAAACTGATGAAAGAGTTACTGGATAGTGTGATGGAGATACAGAGGAGAAAAATGTGAAGATGGTAATGAAAATCAATGAATAAAAGTGACAGAAGAGATTGCAAAATAAGAAAAAGTAAATTTTAATTTCCTGAGGGAAAAAACCCAATGATACTATACATTGTTGATTTGGGTTGTGATTTCTTTATACAAGTGCAACGGAAATGGGTGAAGTACAAAATATGCACAAGATTTTTGGAAGAAGTTTACAAAGTCATTAACCATGCACCAGCAACTCATCAATAATGAATGAGCCCAGGACCGTAAATACAATTTTTGTGTTGAATTATTTGACTAGTTAGATTCAATAAATCTTTAAATCAGACTTTCCTTCTGAGGTATCTTTTATTGTGTGCTTTCACGTTCATGTAGTTTTATTGATTGTATCTTCTTCACTGCCATATGTTAAATTGCAAGCAATAAAATTGAAACATTAAATCACATTCCTTTCCTTTCATGTGTCACTTACCTATTGGGAACATATGTTACACTGGCACAATAAAACTTGCCCTGAAGGCCTAGTGTGTGTACACAATGCTGTGAAAATGGAGGCATATAAAAATGTCCCTGTGTCCTAAGTGAAGATTAAGCCTCAATAAAATAATATTATAAATATTTAAAACATAAAATATGGCTTGTAATGATGTACTAACAAATTCTCTGGAGTCTGTGGCCATAAAAGGAACACAGAAGGATATCTGCAGTGTGTGTCTTCCAGCAGAGTTTACCGCTTCACCTATGATGCAGGCCACGATATTTTCCTGAAAGGGTTTAAATCAGACGCTCTTTTCACTCAGCTGACCTTTTTGCCAGATTAACCTAGCATGCATTTATTCTTCGTATAACACATTTTTTTGCTGTTCATCTGAGACAGCTGAGTGCTATACAAAGAAAAATTAATATTAATTACATTATGTTTTAAAATCAATTTAACAGGAAGGGAAATTAAGTATTCTATACAGTAGCGAATAAAATAGCCGAGATTTAGTTTGAGTTATACCTTTGTACTTTGATTAGACAAGAAACTGTTTTCAGCTTGATTTTCTCTTTTGGAAAGGCAGAATCTTTTATGACTGCCATTTTTATTTTTCCAAGGACCCAGTTCTGACCCATTACAACTGCAGAACCAGAAGTCTGGAGTATGTCTTCCAGAACATCGAATCACATCTGCTACCTAACTAATTGAGGTTAGGATATGAAGTATTCACTTATGCCTTTGTTAGAAACAGACTGATTGGTTTTCTCCGTGACAGAGGCTATTGAACTATATACAGAGTTCTGATCCAGTGATTCCTTAAAACTCCTGCTTTTATAAAGAACTAGCATAGATAATGAGACAAAAATGCTAGTTTTTAGTCAAAGTTTTGTTCCTACCTTGTAAGCACTGGAAGTGAAAAGTTCTGAATTTTGTTTTTTAGCAGCATGCCTAATTCAGAAAGTTTTGCTCGTCTTATTTCTTCCCTCTTGGTCTGGCATTGGCAGAGATTGTACAGTAGCAAGCAGAAGCGTGGCACAGCAGTTTGAGGAAAGCGAAGAAAAATGTTTTTTACAGCTAAATGTTAAGTTAGTTCAAACCAGAGAGTATACAATTGTCAAAACCACACTGGAACTAACTCACCTATTCTTCCTAAAAGTGCCATGGGGTCTTCATTTCACAACTGGTCCGTGGGACAGTAGAGTTTATTGTTTGTTTCATTGCAAAAGACTGTGAAATATTGAGATTGAAAGTAACTGCAGTTTAATTTCCAAAAGAAAGAACAAAGTTTAACTGATATTTGCTAGAGCATGAGTCCAACAAAACAGCTGGAGTTTAAATGAAAAGGACTTCTATTTCCATTATTAAAATGAATTTTCTGTGTTGTCTGGGAGAGATGCTATGTTCCTTCGTCTGCTTCAGCATAATAGCACTACAGTCTGACTATACTTATCTATCTCATCCAATTCTTTTTCTTCTGACTATAGTCCTTGTAAATGAGTTTTTCAGTAAAAAATCAAAACAATGTCTCACTTAATGAGCATTATAGAACATTGAGAAAAGCTGTCAGTTCATTTGACCCTTATTATTTCATCATGAAAAGTCTGATCCTGAGACATTATCCGTTGCTTTTTATTCTCAAAGCCCAGGAGGGAGCAAATCAATTGCAAATGCAAAATTTGTCAAAGGCTTTGGGCCCAACCCTTGAAAAAGAAGTACAGCCCATGCTAAATGGCTGTGCTCCATAAAAACTACAATGGGGGTAGTGGGAAGGAGTCTTCAATCCTGGCCAGAAAAACTGCTTATGCAGCTGGGTCACAGATGCTAATCTAGAGGAAGGGGCACAGAAGTGGTTGCAGTCATTTTCCTTCAAAAGATTTGATCCAATATATCTGTACAGCATTGCAATATGTTACGTATATTCATGGACTAAAATAAGATGTAGCAATCTTATACGACGTATATGGAGTCCTCTTATAGCTGTTGTTGCCTTCTTTGTGTTACCAACTTGCAGCTCTTCACTGAAAGCATCCTTCCCATGAATATGTGTATTAGGGTAGGATATACCTCTTCAGACTTTAGCTGTCTGAGGTGTGATATCTAAGTCTGAGCTAGTTACCCTTTTTCTACAACAAAGAAAGCTCTTTCAGAGACATAGATGCCTATTTTGGAAAAAGGCAAATCAATGTTTGGATGCACCTACTTCTTTTAGTTGGTATAAAGCGCATTTGGGTGATTTGATCAGAAATTAAGTTATTTTAGCCTCTTATTATTATCCTATTCCTACTTCCCATTTACTATCCTTGTAGAGCTGAATTCTACAAACCTCAATCACTCTTAAGGCAGTCCCTTCCTAGGCAACTAGCACCACTGTTTGCAGGGGGTAAACCGAGCTGTCAGGTACTACTCTCTGAATACGCATGGTGGAATCTGGCTCTCTGCCCAAGCACGTTGAATGAGGTTGACCAAGTATAGTTGATTTACTGTGAAAAAATAGTTAAAGCAAAATTCAAACCAGATAAATAGGTCATTCATGCAACAGTCACCCACCACTACCACTCCCTGCTACTGTGACATTATGTGCCCATGTAAACCTCATGAAGTTCAACAAGGCCAAGTGCAAGGTCCTGCATGGGGGTCAGGGCAACCCCAAGCACAAATAAAGGCTGGGTTGAGAATGGATAGAGAGCAGCCATGAGGAGAAGGACTTCGGGGTGTTGGTGAATGACAAGCTCGACATGAGCTGACAATGTGCGCTCGCAGCCCAAAAGCCAACCGTATACCAGGCTGCTTCAAAAGATGTGTGGCCAGCAGGGCAGGGGAGATGATTCTGTCCCTCTACTCTGCTCTGGTGAGACCCCACTTGGAGTACTGTGTCCAGTTCTGGGGCCCCCAACACAAGAAAGATATGGACCTGTTGGAGAGGTCCAGAGGAAGGCAACAAAGACGATCAGAGGGCTGGAGCACCTCTGCTATGAAGACAGGCTGAGAGAGTTGGGGTTGTTTAAAGAGTTGGTTGTTGCTAGAGAACAGAAGGCTCTGGGCTGACCTTATAGAGACCTTCCACTACCTAGAGGGGACCTACAGGAAAGATGGGGGAGGGGACTCTTTGTCAGGGACTGTAATGATAGGATGTGGGGTTACGGTTTTAAACTGAAAGAGGGTAGTTTTAGTTTAGATATCAGGAAGAAATCCTTTACTGTGAGGGTGGTGAGGCACTGGAACAGGTTGCCCAGAGAAGTTGTAGGTGCCCCATCCCTGGAAGTGTTCAAAGCCAGGTTGGATGGGGCTGTGAGCAACCTAGTGGAAGGTGTTCTTGCCCATGGGGTTGTAACTAGATGATCTTTAAGGTGCCTTCCAACTTTAACCATTCTATGATTCTATGATTCTATGAATACAGGATATCATTAGGGAACTAGGATTATGATGTTTAACTATATTGCAAATTCTGTGCATGGCTACACAGGGTTATTTCAGTTCTGTGACTATAGTTCCACAGGGTGTACTCTTGTAGAACTGTAAAAAAAAATAAAAATGTATGTGTAACTGTCTTTGTATTGCTTATTGGTGAAAACATAGCACAGCGAAAGACAACATTTCTAATACAAATGTGGAGTCTTCTCATCTGTGGCTTTGTGTATAGAAAAACAGAATGTATGGCTGTGTTTAAATCATAGGTAGGTAAGCCTGATTTATCATCAAAAAAGCAGAGTAAACTGGTCTTCACTGAGATTTCTGTTGTTACAGCTAAGCTATGGTTAACAAAATGAGTTCACCTAAGTTAGGCTAGACATCTTTATACCTAACACAGATACATACATACATAAATAAACACATACATACATGCCTATCCAGCCTGCAGCTATTCTTGCACAAAAGCTGTGTCAGAGCTATGACAATAAGAGCCTCTGACATTTTGAGAGTACTCAGAGTAGGCTACTGCTTTGAGGTAGATCTGCATAGACAGTCCCTTTGCAGTGAAACCACCAAAGGAGTCTGAAAGACTTTTAACCTGAAGAAAGCCAGATATAATTAGAATATACGTTAGGACAACTCCATAAATACAGCTCATCATAACTCAGTCAAACACGATAGAGGAGGGTTTATTTACAACCCTCCACTATGTCTCTGCAGGGATGCTCTTAGCTTCTAGCCAGCTCAGTAGCTTTGAGTTGCAGCAAAATTGGCACAGCTCGTTGCAGCCCTGGGGAGGTTTCTTTCCTCATTTCTGATGTCTGGTTGTCTCTGTCTGCTGCCCCTCTCAGCAAGCTCTCCCACTCAGTTGTGTTGGTCTTTTCTCTACTCTTTGCTGACCAACTTTCAGTCTCTGAAAGCTTGTCTCCTCTGAATGAACTAAATCATTTCCAAGGAAGGAACAATTTTTCTACACAGGGAGCTTCATCTGACCCAGTCATTTTCCTTAAGAGAACGTAACACGAGTCGAAACAAACAAAGAGTAGTACTGTATTTATGAAATTGTAATATTCTTTCCTTAGCAGTGATACTATTTACTGATCCTGAGCATGAAAAGCAGCCTACAAGGAAGGTTTGTAGGATCTAATACAAGATGGAAAGTGCTCAAAGACTGACTGAATCAAATCTATGCCAAAGGCTGGCTCACCTATGCAGGATTATTTTGTCTACAAAGTTTGGCTAAAGGGCCTAAGTAGGAAACACTGTCTGTCTTATAGTTATCCAATTTACAAAATGCATCATAGGAAGAGAAATTCCTCAAAGAAGCCCAACAGAAGAAACCTAATAACCAAGACCTTGTTGCTGAGAAGTCACTTTAGATGAGACAACAAGAAACACTAAATCCAGGATAGCTCTGAATTAATTTAATTCTTTAGGAAACTAGTACCAACCCAGGAGAAGCTTTAATCCACTTGGGTTTCAGAGTCTGGAAAAATCCGAACTGTAGATTTCAACATTTCTTCCTTACAAGAAGGGATTCTGCGTTTTGGTGACTTTGTTCTGTTTTAAACTGGAAGAATAGTAGTGGTAATATGTACTCCTGTGCTTCCAGGGGATTTCATAATATTTTTTTTAACTAAGTGCAAGATATGTCAACAGTCCTAAAAGTAGGCAGCACAACAAAATTGCGTCCTAAGCTATTGACTGCTAGAGCTGGGCAGCTTGGGGCAGAGCAGTAGGCATATAAGGAAGTTTTCTATTCAAACAAGGAAAGCTGGAATAAATATTTATAGCTAGAGAATCAATAGCAAAGCCCAGACATTTCTACCCAACTTGATGTCATATTTGATGACAGAGTTTCTAAAATGTGTTTTCTAATAACTCCTAGCAAGTCACTGAAAACCAATTAGGTGAATGTAAATTAGATTCCTTGAAATAAAGGGAAATCATTGTGCAATAAAGACCTATGAAACATGCATTTTAATGGGAGAAAAGTGCAATACCTAAGATAAATAACTTTAAATTTTTTTCTTCCTAATCCTTGCAACCAATCAACTCTTGAACGGAGAAAATTTTTGGAAAATCTCTGTCCCCTGGCAGTGTTTATTGCTATTGAATTTAGCCCTCCTGTTGCAGATTTGGTTCCTCCTTTGTTAGTTTAGTAAAAATATAGAACAGCTTGACAAAACTCACATTTTCAAAAAAAAAAAAAACCCTTCCAATATGAAGCTATAAGGAAACTGTTTGACAATATTTCATGACAGACATGATATGAAAAAACATTTTTAGCTTGATTAAAGTAAAAAATTTCTGACAAACTAATTGCTATTTGTATAAATTCTTGACTAGAAAAATAACTACATGAACTTTTTTGACAACACTCAACTTTTCTGAAAAAAACAGCAGACATTTCTGTTTTAGTCATGATATTGGTGAGAAAAAATCATTTTTTGCTCCACAGTTTACAGTTTGAAAAATATTTGATGTTGCATTTGCCCATTTGATTCACTGTCACAGGTAACAAAGGGAGCCAACCATTGAGACAGTTAAAGTGTTAAAAGTAAAAAAGAATGACAAACCATATTTTAAACATCAGTAAATGTACTCCCAGAATGGTAAAATGAAAGTGGATTGAGACATGCTAAGATGAAAACCATACCTTTTGTCTGGAGTTTTGTTTTCCAAAATCCCTCCAGCTTTTAGTGTAAAACTACTCTGTAACTCTGTCTTTCTCTTCTCAAAGGTGCTTACTATTTCTCGAGAGGAAAAAAAAAAAAAACACAAGCAAAACTCTGAAAGAAATCAGCCTGCTTCCTTCATATCTTTTGTTCACACTTACCATGTAGCTCAGGGGTTTTTTTTGTAGTAGGGCCAAGGTGTGAAATTTGCCTTTTGTCCTGTTTCACCCAGTCAGCAAAGCAAGCCATCCTAGAGAATGCTCCAGGAGACTAAACCTCCACTTCTCAAAAAGTAAATCTGTTTAATATTAATAGCCTACAATTGCCAGTACCCACCCTTGTAGGAGGGTGATGAAACCGCTTTTCCCGTCTAACATTCCAGCATGCCATCTCAGAAATGTAATACCTAAATCCCATTTGGAGAGATATTTCCAAGCACCCCCACATTCATACTACTTTCCTGGGGCTGAATTTATTTTTAAGATCTCTGCATATTTGCTTGTCCGAGAAAAGGACACCAAATGCCATGCCTATCAATTACTAAATACGTATATATGACCCATTTGGAAAATATTGCAAAAATTTGAAACTGTAAATATCTTTGCAAGCTGCAGAAAAATCAGATCGATATGCTTAAAGGTGCTATGAATACATGAGTGCCAGATGCACTGGGCTACAGAAGGCACCACTCTTTTTTGTTATTTAATGCTTAGACTCCACATGGCAGGCTAGTGGTGAAAACAAATCTGTTCACAAAGGCCATTCACAAACTGATGAGCAGTTTAACCTTTTATTGAGACAAAAGTAAAGAAAACAAGGACACATGAGTGTTTAATATGATCAAACTAATGGCAACACAACTTTAAGTTTGTAAAAGCTCTTAACCACCTGGTTTTCACAACACAGAGCTCAGGATGGAATTATTGTTCTGGTTCTCCTGTAACACTGCTATGATAGAGGGTAGGTTTTCCAAAATAAATATAATCAAAACAATCCTAGGCAGTTGTATATACCCAAAACACTCTGCAGGACGGCTCACAGATGTGAACAAATGGCTCAGATGTACACTTTATAACCCTTCAGGTTATTTTCTGTTGAATTTAAGGGGAAGAAGTAACAAACAATATTAAATACCAGCCATCATTATCTCCAACTAATAGACCTGCTCTTGTATTTCAAATCAGATGGATGTTATCACTGTATTTTACGTGACTGTACGTGGTCCAAGTTTTGATTATGGCTTGTGGGCATTCTTGCGATATGAATTGATTGATTGTATAAGCCTTCAGTTATAATACCAATAAATGTGTAAGGCAAACTAAAATCAAGAGGTTAAGTGCAATAATTAGCACAACAATTCCATGAAAAGTATAATTACAATATTGAGAAGTACAGAATACTTGGGAGAATTAGTCTATTAATTGAAATAATTTTCCTCTTTACAAGTAAATTTGAAGGATTTTTTGTCCACGACTTAGTGTTCAGCATCTGAGATCCTTGTGAGGAGATTATTCTTTTGTGCTAAGCCTTGGATTCATCTCATTAAAACATAGCTGTCTAGAAACGAGGTACCTCACTGTGCCTAATAGAAAAAGGTAGGGTCGTTTTCCCCTCTCTTTTAGGACTGAGTGAACTCTACCTATGGAAGAGTTGGTAAGACAATAAATAGTTTCCTTCAATATGAATCATCAGGATGAGTTTATTTATAGCGATCACCAATTTAGTGTTCCAGTATTCCTAATTTATGTATCTGATGCACTTCTTCGGATTTTAGCTACCCAGACTCTTCATATTATCAAAGAAATCTTTGCGATGCAAAGGATATAGGTTTGAGATAAACCAGCAGAACGTTCTGATGACTTTCATTTAAGTGACTTATATTAGAATTCTATTAGAAATCAGTAAATTTACAGAATAATGTTCTGGAGTTTATGACTATATTTCCATTACTAATGATAAGTCACATTTTCCTCTGGCATAAGCTGGCACAGCTCCTTTGAAATCAATGCGTCTATGCCATTTTTTTATAACCGGGAATTGAACCCATTGCACCACCTTCTGATTGTTCATATTCTGTGAAATAAAAGGGCTTTGGTTTTGAGTTGAGCCATCAGGATTGCAGAAAATAGTCCGGCAATTTTTCATGCCAGAACTGCGGGCTGTTGGTGTGTAGAACAAATGAGCAGACGATACACAGAGGACCTGGAAACAGAAAGGAATCGCTGCCTGAGCTCTTTCACCCTCCACATGTGGTGCAACTTTACTCAACAAAAACAGTTTGTTTCATTATGTATTTTTTTCTTTTCTTTTTGTTCCACTATCTAGAGATTTTATGGTTTATTTGGGATATAGCCATTTTGAAAATGTTGTTTTAGTTAATTTTTTGAAAATGTGCCCAGAAGCTTTTGCTCCGAAGGAAGAAAGCTTCATAGTGTAAAAATGTTAACATTTAAATTTAAGTTTCAGACTTACAAACATTTACAAACATGCTCAATTCAGAGGTAGTCAACCTAAAGCTTCTGAACTATAAATGTTTTCCAAGCATATGGTATGAACAGATGATATAGAACAGGATAATAGGAGTTTGTAAGAGCAAACTAGCATTATCATGGCTGAGTTCTGAAGTTATCCAGCTATTGAATCCAAGAAACCACTATAACTCACTTTGCCATGTAGAGTTACTCTATATAATTACTATAACTGGGGCTAATAATTTGCATTTTAAAACCCATGACTGTATATTTACAGTTAGTGATGTTTCTTAATATCTGTTCAGGTAATAAAGACTAAGAAAAAAAAATCTTTGTTTGAAATTGTTTACAAACTAATTTTAATGCAGTAAATAATACTTTTTTTGCTGTTCAGACCTCAAGAAATAAAGCATTTTTGCCTAAGGAATTCACTCTGCAAGTTAAGTACATTATATAAATTTTATGGAGATTCCCTTAATTGGTCATATGAAAAATGATTTCCAAAGAATATGGGAATAATTTTGGCCAGTTTTTCTTCTTTAGTAAATTTTGTGCCAAAGATGATTCAGCAAAGAACATCTTTTTACACTGAAATACATGGCAAAGGAATGACTATTAAAATGGAAGGAAATGTAGCATGCAGAGGAAGATGGACAAAAACTTAAAAGTATTTTGGAAAAGACAGAAAAAATGTTACGAAAGGAAGGTGGAATAGAGCAGAGTGAAATAAATCCTATTTCTGAGTACAGTTTGAGTGTTGGAACTAGGAAAACAAAGACATGAATGTGATACCACAGGTATGAAAGAAGAAATGAGTGAATGAATAATAAATCAAAAAGTGATTCCTAAATTTCAGATAGGAAAAAGACTCCAGGAAGAAGCAAACCAAAGATGATCAGACATGATCCATTTTTTCAGTAGGATTGCTTGGGAAATTATGTTTCACTAGATTTTAAGACCAGAAGAGACCTCTATCATTATCCAGTTTAATCTCTCACATCATAAACCAAAGAATTTAGCCAATAATTTTGCAACGTGCACAAAATTTTGATGGAACCAGTACATATCTTTCAGCGATATATTCTAAAAGACTCAACATGCTGAAGATCTATTCCTAGGTTATTCAAGTCACTAATAAACCACCCTATTAAGCTCTTATACTGTTTTTCTTACAATTTCAGTCCTTGGATCTAGTTACATTTCCTGCTGGATCAAAGACTCTTGCAATTTTAGCAATGTCACGGGCCAGTAAGATTTGATGATGACCTGAGTATAACAGAAAATGCACCAGGACACTAAAAAAAGGACAGTGTGGAATAGCAGATTTAGGCAAATAGGAGGACTAAGAAAAAACTGAGACAAAATATGTGATGTCAGTTTTGTGAAATAAATTCTCATCACAGGAGAAACATGGCAAAAGAAATCACATTTTTGCCAGATGCATGAAAAGCAAAACATATGGCTTGTTTGTCTCACATTTTTTGCATATTTCTTCTGTGTTAACAGACAGGTTTGGGAAAATGGAAAATGCCTTTCATTTCAGTGAAATGTCCATATACTTTTTATCATTCTTACTAGTATTTTGCCAGCTTGAAAAGGACTGCTTCAAATGGTCAAAAATACTTCCAAAGAAAATTAAAGCCAGGAATGCATTGGAAAAACCCAAGAACCAGCCAGAAATTTTAATGAAGTCCTACAATTTTATAAAAGATATAATTTCCAGGGAACCTCATTTTTTCCAAATTCTTGGGGACGGAGTTTTAGCAATGGAACCAAACAGTACTTACAGATCTCTTTATTTGTCAGGGTAGGGGAAAATCTGTACAAACTTTGCTTTTATTTGTATTTTTCTTTATTTCTTTTTACCTGTTACTGAAAAAGAAATCATATTCTTTTTGTATACAATGAACAAATCAGATTCAAAGAAGTAGCTTTTTATTTTTTTAAGATATTTCTTACTTAAAAACAGAAAAGGAAAAAAGCAAACCCGAATTGCTGCTCTGCTATCCCACAATATATCCAGAAATAAATAAAATTAATGCTGATTAAAAAGCTAAGGTGAAGTCCTGACCCACAGCAAAAAAAAAAAATTCTAATTTTTCTGCACCCGTGAGTGTGACAGCGCCTAAATGTAGATGCCTGGTCCTGGGAATAGACTACACAGATGGGCTCCCAAGTTTGTCTCAGTCAAAGGAAGCAGTTTGGCGGCTGAGAATGGGCTCTGCAATAAACAGTGTATTGGGCAATAGGACTGTGAAACACAGTGAGGAAATCAGCCCTCTTCAAGGCCTGGAGTACGTCTGTCCCTTGAGCAGAAGCATTTGGTATTGTTTCATAGATGCTAACCTGCATCGGGATGTCCTGGGAATATATCATCAGGACATTTAAAGTGTCTCCAAGCTCAAAACACCTCCATAAAACATAGCTATATAAGCCCATACTTGTTTTCTTTCAAGACCTTTCATGTCAAGGAAATCTTGTTGACAACACAAAGCAGTTGGCTTACCTCTTCATTTTATCAGAGTCTGGGTACTGTAAGCAAGGAATTTAGATGCAACGCTTTCCACACAGAAACAGTTAAAGGGAACATTTTGTTTATAAATATTAATTTCATGGCCCATTCTTTCCATTTTCTTTTTTTGTAATTTGTTTGTCCACCTTGTCATTTTTGAAACATAGATTTTTTTAGAGTTGTGTGAAACCGCAGCTCTCAAAACTATGACAACACTCAAAAGTAACTTCCACTGTGCTGATAGTTAAGCATCCAAGTTAGTGTAACATGTCTTTGAAAATGATCCCAAAGTGATGACACTAATGATTTTAGTTATGGAGTAGAGAAATGATAATTAGTAATTAATCTCCAACATATATGTTGGCAATCAAAGTAAAAGAATTATAATGGATTAAAAATCAAACGAACTACACAGTTCATGTAACAAGGACAGAATTAGGCTATACATCAGGAAGGTATTTAAACAGGTATCTGACTTTTAAGAGATGCCCACTGATATGTATTGTTTAAAAACAGGAGCAAAGTGGAGCCAGTGAGATAAAATAGCAACCGATAAGACTATTCATGTTCCTGAGTATTTAAATACCTTTGGGGTAACTAAGGATATGTTTTGCATGAAGGAGTAACGTAAAATTCAATTTATGGATATGCTTTCAGCCAAATATTTTAATGGTATGCAATGACTATAATATGAATCTGTCTGAGAAGTTGTTGTGTAAAAATTGAATAAGGGTCCTGAGATACGTGCCTTTGTGCAATACCTTTATAAATCACTCCTGCAGAACCGAGGAGTCAGCATCCCGCTATGCACAGCTGCTTGCCCAGAGAACTTCAAATAAAAAAAAAAAATATAGAAAAAAACTAATGTGGAAAAATGCTATACAGCTGAAAAATTAGACAAGCACAGTTTGTACTGGATCATTAGTCATGTATTGGCAAGTCCTGATAATCAAGGGTGTCACCAGCTCAGAAGTCATTTGGCATTCTGGTGTAGCCTGTAAATATCTAGTCACATGCTAAATAAAACAGTCATTTTTGCCCATGTTATTTTAGCATAAGATTCTTTAGCTATTTGGGAACTCCTCTGAATGTTTTGGAATTTCAGCATACAGTAACAACTGGAGAAGCTGTAAACCCCAGAAACTCTTACAAACCAGGTTATCTATGCACAATCGTCTGTCCTGTGACAGCTGATTGCACTCTGTTGAGCTGAGCCAAGAAGAATGCAGGTAAGATCCAGAAAGCTAATGGCAACTAAACCACAGTTCATTGGATCGCAACAGAAGGCTAACACTGATACAAAAAAATCTCCCACAAATAGAAGTGAGTCATGGAGCTTTGGTTAAAAACAAGGTCCATTTCAGACAATGCCCAAGTAAAAAATCTGCCCCATGGAAGTGGACAGAAATGGTACTGTTAGAGTGAGAAAAAGGGGTTTTACAAAGGGGGCAGATGATAGTACTATCCAAACAGTCAAATGCATTTGGAATTTCCAAAATGTTGAACTGAAATGAATAAAATTTACTCCAATGCACACACACAGAAGATGAGCAAGGAATGCTTTATCCATTCACAAAGCAAATGAATGAAGTTTTCACCATTTCTCCAGATGCATTAGATTAAAAGGAGATCAAGCCGAGGAGACACTTTCAGACTGCTAAAAGCAAATACTCCATTAAAAGCAGATTAACACTGAAAGCACAATTGTTCTACACATTTTTCTTAAAGATTTTAATGTCACCTACTAGGGTGCAAAATACAGATGATGACGGGAAATGCTAGGTCAGAGACTAAAGGTGAATTCAAGGTGAGAAGTGTCTTAAGAATAGAAAGAGAGAAGGAAACACTGGGTATACCTACCCAGGAAATCTATAAGATGAATTGGTATAATGGCATAGCTTATGCTTTTCCTTTAGGGATAGTATGTTTATTAATATCTAGAAGATATCAGTGCAAGATCTGTAATGAGAAGAGTGTAGTTTTTTTTTGTTTTGTTTTGTTTTCTGTGAGCAGAATTCAGTGATATCTACATGGAAATACAAGGGTCTAGTTTATATTTACTGTAAGATAATCAGGGAATTGCATTCAAAGCTGAAAATCGGGGAGAACATATTAGCATAGGTTTGTGACAGTTGGATAGCCAGAGAGAGACAGGTTTTCTAGCATTTGTATTCTTCAAAAACTGTTCTAGATTAATAGGTTTCTATTGCCAAGGCTTTGACATTCCTAGATATTTATTAGTTTTCCCTCAAATATTTAGGGGATAGTTAAGAATTATTGAGATTTCATTTTATTGGCAACCCAAGACTTATTTCTAAAATATTGGAACACACGCCACGTTTCAGGGTGAAATCACTAGAGCAGGAAATCTCACTGGAAAAAGGTTTTATGACAATAACTGAAACAGTCTTTACGACTGAGTGGGATTTGTAGATGCTCTTACCCACCTCTAGATAAAAGGCATGCTGTGTCTTTAGGAATACAGGAAAG
Organism: Dromas ardeola; assembly: GCA_013398915.1. NCBI lineage: Eukaryota > Metazoa > Chordata > Aves > Charadriiformes > Dromadidae > Dromas > Dromas ardeola. The sequence continues at coordinate 99,012 of VYZM01020095.1, read as the reverse complement.
AAGAAAACGAGGAATAACACTTAGAAACAAAATCAGTAGACAAATACCTACTTGCATTATTCATGAATGGTCATTTGATTCAGAGGTCAGGGTTTTGTTCTCTATCCACCAAGCATAGTAGCTCAAATAACATAAGCGCATTGCGATCACAGAGTAATATAGCAGTAAAAAGAATGCATGTTGGCACTTGACAATAGTCTGGAATGGTAAAGTGGCACAGTGACACAGTAAGTGAGGTCAATGTCTAGTTAGGAGCTGTAACTGTTTACGATCCTGTCTGGAAAAGCTGGTTTTGGTGTTTACGCTCAAGGTTCTTGGTGAGCAGAGAATTGGCCAGACTGAAGGAAAAAATAATGTGTTTTTAAAAAGTTTGGCTTTTAGAATGGTTTCCAGCCTTTATGTTTTTGGTCATTGAGGATGAATGGCCCCTAGGAGTGCAGAGCAGTCCTAAGCAGGGGCTTCTGATTTAGGCATTACTAAGACAATTAGTGAGGTAACTGCCGATCCAGTGCTAGTGATTTTAGACTGTGGGCTTTTTATTTTGAAACATCCTCAAATACAGTTTTTCTGGCCAGCAATTTAGTCAGGTTCATTAGAAACGCATACCTATTTCTCCCCTTTTTCCACTTGGTTACAATATTATTTGCTTTAAGAAATCCAAAAAAGACTTTAACAATAATGCTGATTATTTCTGTCACCTGTGGCTTAGTAGATGGCTTAAGCAGCACATGAATGTATATTTGGAGCCCAGACAAAGCCTCAGTGGAACCAAAACTAAACTTTAAAAAGTCCATGCCATGTTTATGTAATATTTTCTATTATTTCACATGCAATTACATTTAGTGTCTGGCTGCCCTCTAAGTTACCTGCCTCCACTTTGTGGCTTCCCTAGTCAATAATTTAAACATAAAAAAGAAGAAATCTTTTTATCTCTGTCTGTTTTATGGATTTTAGGAGCTGAGTCAAAGTGAATTTACCAATGGACCAGACAGAGATGTACAGAGATGAAAATAGATTTCAGACCTGTTATTTAATTCAGGAAGCATCTGTGGGTGGTGAAAATTAAACAATGTCATCTATCTTGAGTTTTACTGGACTTGAGATTCCTTTTCCTCTTCTATAGGGAAAATAAAGCTTTAACAATCATGGCTAGTCTAAACTGAGGCTTCATTTTTAGAAAGAGATGATCTTAAAAATCAAAATTTATTATCATATCCATATTTTCACCAAAGCTGAGGGTTTTTAGACATGTAGTTATATTGCTCCTAACAGAATTTGAGTTTGTCATAAAGTTCTTGCATGGATCCAGATCATCACTTTGTTGAAGCATGAGCACATCCAGGTCCATTCCCCATTCTGATAAATGGGAAATAATGACATTGTCTTGTTTTTCCTCAACTCCATATAATTTGGCTGCACTTCCCTTTGCAAGAACAAATTGTTTAAATCAAATTATAGTATGTGTACCAATAGCAGTGGTAAAGTTACTTCAAAGTACGTGCAGAAAAATATCTGGCCTACTGCCTTTTCCCCAGAGAAGATGGGGAACAGCTGTTTGGCCAGTGAACTCTGGCCTCTCAGCTAAGTGAAACACGCATGGCCCACTGCAGAGGTGGCAGACGCTGATGCCGGTGTTGCCAACTGGTGCAACTCAGTTCTTACTCTGTGGTGGCATTCTCAATTCAGGAAGCACAGATATATGGAATTACACCTTTTTAGGCTACCTTTTTTACATCAGAATATGCCTCCAGTTTTCAGTAATCTCTAGGTTATGTACAAATATTTCTGCAGGTACAAATATTTCTCTTGTGGGAGCCTTACCTACACAATAGACATCGTTGGTTGAGATTCCTCATGATTTATTTTTGAGCTAGTAATCTTTAGACTTCTATTATGGTCAAAAGGGAAAAGTTGAAATTTATAAGGTGTGAGTCATCTTTTGGTAACTAAATTATTCAAAATAGGTCAGACAAATCACTCTCTAGAAGTGTTCAGGTTCTTTGTCAGTCTACAAAAGGAGTCTTGACACTAGTTAATGTGCGTGTGTGTGTGTCCACATTGCAAGCAATTAAAGTTAAGGCAGATGAATATTTGTGCAGAAAATGCTCACTGTGGCTTAGAATAATTTGATAAGACTAGAAATAAGGTAAATTAAAGGTGATTAGAATTAATTATTTCAAAAGGTTACACAAAGCACCCATAGCAAACCTAAGTCTGAAAGTTTAGAGAATGCAGATATTACGAGTCTGCATGTACGTATGAGAAAGCGTGTACATTCAAATGCCAAATCTTTTTTATGGTTATATGTTGTTGACATGGGGGCAAATGTTAGTATGCTGTTTTAAATAAACATTTAGTATGTGACATTGGCCAGGAGCAGATATTTAGAAAAACGTCTATGAAGCTGTCTGGGAGACAATCACAAGAAATTTTCAATGGGGAATTCCTCCTTACCCTCTTCCAGATAGTGGTGGGTTGATAACCTGTACAATAAGGGATCGGGAAAAAAAGAACTAAGTGGATGAGAATCTCATTTAGCTAAGGACATTCACATTAATTTCTACTGGAGTTTTTATCTACTCAATGCTCAGAGAAGAATAAAGCCTAAAAAGTAAACCATTAGACTACTTACCTATGTTTTTTTCTTGCTGTTCTTTTGTTAATTCTTCCGTGCAAACACACATTCCAATAGCCAGGGTCTGTATTACTGTGTTGGCATGTTAAGGTTACTAGAGAACATATTTAAATTAATAAAATATTTGGTTGAAAAAGTGATTGGGTGTTGGGAGCAGTGACATATTATTAATTACTATTTGCCTTCTTTGGTTGGAAGAAATGCAGAGTTCATAGGCTTTAGCTTGGATGAGGTGACAGTATCACAAACAAGTTAGGGAGAAAGGCTTAACTGTACTCTACATACAGAATAAAGTTGGTAAACAAATCCCACTTGGATAAAACGCAGACTACAGAGCTTTGGCAGCCTTACTTTTGTATTATTTTTGCCTTGCGTTGTTTTTTTAATTAAATGAAGCAAGGCAGAGCATTCAGAGCATGACTCAAGCTATTGCTAAAAGTACTAAATTAGATTAGTTTGGCATTTAAGTCCCGGCAATTTTGACGCAAATGCTTGGACAGTAAAGAAGGGAAGCCTTGAGGAATGAGGCTGAGGTCATTGCTTCTGAAAAGTCAAGTCCACAAACTAAACATCAACACAGAAGATTCTTCTTAATACCATTTCTGTGTCATCCATATGTCCTGGTTACGCAGTATGTCTTAGCAAGACAGTTTATTAGATGTTTCTGCACATAATTTGGGAGGGGATAGGAAAGAGGGAATTAAACCTGTAGGAAATTACAGGACATTATACACGGGGTGTGCGCAGGGCAAAGGCACTGCATATGGCTAAATCTTCTGTGTTTTTATAAGCGTCCTTTTCCACAATGTGTCAATCCACTCTGCATGTGCTATCATAACATTAAGAGCTTGTGTTACATTTGCTCCCAGTCTATACACCACAGAGAGCACCAACAGGAGGCTTCCCAAAAAGGGGAAAACCTCTTTATCATACGGATGAGATGGATACTTAGAGTAATAACTTTCTGAAATTGTTTAACATTCTTCACGTGCCATGTTACTGAAAAGAACCACAGTTCATAAACTGCAAAGATCCTTTTTTGCTTGTGAAGAGACTTTTTTCTTTTTTTTTTTTAAATTTATTTTTCTTCCTGATAGATACTAGCTAGAGAACTGCAGTCTTAATATAAGGTGAAGACGTAGAAACATTTAGAAAAAAAAGATGACATAAGGCTTAAAGGTTAAGTAGGTTCTTGCCTACATCAGCCCCCCTGATTTAAAAAAAAGAAGAAGTCATACTCTTTGTACAGGAACATAATGGCCTTTCATTTATTTACCACTGTCTGACAGCAAGCCCTCTGTGCCTTCAGATGTTTGCAGAGAACCCAGCTCAGTCTGACCTCTCTTCTTGCTGAGGCTTTCCCGTTACTCTAATGCCAATATTTACCAGCCATGATTACTAACGCTTTGTAAGGCCGTGTGCTTTTTCTGCAAGGAAGTCTGTCTAACTTGGGATGAAAATCACATTTTATCTAATAATCGTGACTTGTCTGAACAAATCTAAGGGTGGATATCAAACATATTTATCAGAAAGGAAAGTGCCTAATGCCTATGATTTACTTTTGAAAGTATATCCTATCTTATGTCATATCCTATGTTTGTGACAGCATTATTTCCATTTATTACATGCCAGTTGTAAAGTACAGGTCGTTATCAGACAGTAAGTAACTGACTTTAAGTTGTCCAATGATGGGACTTTGCTATACTGGATAAATTTTAAATGAGTCCCTTCAAAAGACTAAAGCATTATGCTTAGTCCCATCGTATTAGTGGTGCAAGAAAAGTTTCTGCCTACATACACATGAGTTCTTGGGGAAAAGAAAAAAAAATACATAAAAATTACCTATCACCTTCTTTCTTCTTTACAGGTTCATAGACCAAAGTATTATAGAGTTTCCTTAACACTTCCTCCATAACAGAGCTCAGTGTTGAGTCCTAAGTCATAGATCTGACTTGAAGGATGCAGTCTACATGCAAAGAGTGTTATATTTCCACATGGCAGGTTCTAAACTTCCTGGCTGTAAAATGCAAAACCATAACTGCATAAACAGTGATTACTGCACCTCTGGAGCAGATGTTTATTGTTCTAACAATTTCTTCCTCTTAACTGCCTTCCAGTGACGCAAATAAATCAGTACTGAAAATCCAATTTGTGGAGTTCAGTTTTGTAGAAGAAAAGTGAAAAAAATATTTTTGTTCTTCAATGAGGAAATTTTTAGAACAAGCAAGATTTCTCAACCCAGTTAGAAAAAAAAAAAGGAAAAAACCACCAAACTAAACACTCTCATCCTCAAGACATATGAGGAATTTTCAATATCATAGAATCATAGAATCATAGAATCATAGGGTTGGAAGGGACCTCTGGAGATCGTCTAGTCCAACCCCCCTGCCAGAGCAGGGCCACCTAGAGCAGGTTACACAGGAACGCGTCCAGGCGGGTTTTGAATGTCTCCAGAGATGGAGACTCAACTACCTCTCTGGGCAGCTTGTTCCAGTGCTCTGCCACCCTCAAAGTAAAGAAGTTCCTCCTCATGTTGAGATGGAACTTCCTACACTCAAGTTTGTGCCCATTACCTCTTGTCCTATTGCCGGGCACCATTGAAAAGAGCCTGGCCCCATCCTCCTGACACCCACCCTTTAAGTATTTGTACACATTAATTAGGTCACCCCTCAGCCGTCTCTTTTCCAGACTAAACAGACCCAATTCCCTCAGCCTTTCCTCATAAGAGAGGTGTTCCTGTCCCCTAATCATCTTGGTAGCCCTATGCTGCACCCTCTCCAGCAGTTCCCTGTCCTTCTTGTGACTGTCTTTCAGTGACCATGAGGGGAAACACTGTTTTGTTTAGCCACTGATTCTTCACCCATAATGGCACATTAGTGTTCAGCATACCTTCTAAAAGCCTAAGGGGTTTTATGCCCAATATACGATCGTAGCTCTTTTCACCTTTCCAAATTATGCAGAAGTTCATCTATTCCAAACAACACTAGTGGAAAATATAATATGGAAGACAGGACCACAGTATAAATATTTATTGGGCCAGGATAAAAGTAATAAAATAACATGCATCTAGAAAACTAAATTCTTGATAAAAGTAATTTTAAATGAGTCCCTGCAGAGCTATTCGGGGAGACTTTTTGGCTTGTGTAGGGAACAAGTGCTGTGTTAAAGAAACAGAAAGTAATTCTAAAGACTGCAGCAAGTAAACATTTGCTTCCAAAAAAAGACCCCGAACAACAAGAAGAAAAACAACAACAAAATAAGGCCAAAAGCCCAAACCAGAAAACCCTCACAAAAACAATACTACCTAAAACTGAACCTAATAGTAGATCCTTGACACACTATTTTTCTTTATGGTTGGACTCGTAAAATAAATAAATAAATACATAAAATCATACAGCAGCAGAACTCGTACTGGTACTACTTGTATTAGTAATATCTATTTCAAAGTGTATGTGTTGAATTTTAAGTGTTATAGTAATCCTTGAATAATAAGTGACATATTTCATACTCTTTAAACATAAAACCGTGTGCAAATTTCTGTTCTCTCTTCAAAAACACAATTGGTTTTATTCACAGAAGTGTGTGTTTTAGCACTTTTTCCATGAAAAAAAAAGAAAAGAAAAAATATTAATGTTTGTTGCCTTGTTACAAATTCAAGGCATTTTAAATTATTTCTTGATGGTTTATTAGAGACGGCCGGTTTCTTCTCATCTAGCATCACAGCCAAAAAAAAAAAAAAAAAAAGAAAAAGAAAAAGAAAAGTAACAAATAACTGTTAAAATTTGCAATCAATTTTTTATACCTACAGCTGTTTCTAAAAATTTTTTAAAAATTGCACAAATACAAAAAATGAAGTTATAATCTAACATATATGATGACAATTAATTCTTCAGTGGATACTATTCTAAATATAACTTTGGCTTCCTTGTACTGGATTTACCAGAAAAAAAGATGTTTTAAAATCTTGCTATCATTTTAATTACTAGAAACATCATCTCTAGTCTGAACTGAAGATATAGCTGACAACTGTCCATCTCCTGTTCGAGGCTCCCTGGGATTCAGAGGTTAGGTATGGCTACCATACACAGGGGCATGAGTGCCATGAATATACTGAGCAACACGGAGCTGAGCACGGGAAGACAGAGGCTGTCTTTTGCCATAACAGCCTCAGGGTTCCAACTCTGATTTTCAATGGGGAAAACCTGGATGCAATCCTTCCTTATCCAAAAGTTTGAAATCTGTTTCTCAGGGAAGAAGTTGCTAAGCTATGATCTGTTCTGGGGAAGAGGAGAGGTCCATGTACCCCTCCTGGTGGTGTTACCTGCTGTGCTGTCAATCGCATCAGGTACCAAGGACTAACAGAAGTCTAATGTCAATGATTAATAACTAGAGCATCAGCAGAAAAGAATGGCCAGGTAGGCCATTCAGGTGGATATTAGCTCCGTCAAATACCTTTTTCCTGTTCCTGGAATACACTACAGGGATAGTGACCGTGCAAATGCTCCAGCCTGAAGCTCCCTCCAGGCTGCAGAGCTCCCCTATGCAGCTGGCACAGTGGTGGTGGGGACACCACGCTGGGTCACTGCTGGTGGAGGTCATAGCCCGGCTCAAACAAGAACTACCTGTTTGTCCAACTGTTGCCAACAGCCTTCCCTCGGCAGGGAAACTAATGCTACTGTTACTTAGAAAACAGTCATCACGAAATTAGCCAGCAACCGAATGTCAAAAATATTCAGTTAATAAAAGCAGCATTGTTAAATGAAATGGGTGTGGAGCAGGTAGTCTGAGTACCTCTAGCTATGTTGTTCTCTGTCTGACATGTACTATTGAAAAAGTTGTACTGCACTGTGTACAAAATAAAAATAAGTTGCAATAGCTCTAGAGAGAGTTAATATACAGAAAATTACTTTTAAATGGCTTAGCATTATGACAGGTAGAGCTTCAAATATTCAAATCAAAGATTGTTTCTCATGAAAAAAAAAAAAAGAGGTTAAAAGCCAAGCTAAACTTAACACAAAATCACCTACTTTACCTTCATTATGATAATACCTCTGCTTGTTCCTGGAGAGATCCAGTGGGTCTGAATGCCTCAGAGCAGAAACTATCTCTGCCTACTCAAGAAACTCTGCAATGTGTCTTGCGTGCAGGGCCCTGCCGGGCACTGACCCATGGTGCAGGTTTACTCCCCGCATCATCAACCAGGAAGGCGATTTGGACACCAAGGTGTATGGAGAGCCTTATTAACACTCTCTCCACCAGAACAATTTTCTAAATATAGAAGTGTACCACATTTTTTTTTTTCTTTCAATTTTAGTTGTAAACAGAGAAACACAAAAGCCACAAGTAACTGTAAATGTTTTCATTCTAAATCTGTGCATGGCTTTTTTTAACTCAGGACTTGTTTTTTGAAAGTGAGGAAGAGGGAATTGCTATAAAAAGCCACGTTCTCATTCAAATCAATTGCATTGACATTATTCTGCATCTGCACTGTTGGTGTGTTCAAATAAAGGATTTGATTCAGGAACTGAATTTCGTGTTGAGCTAAGAAAGCTCTCCTTGTGTAACCCTCTGTGCTTCGTCTGCTTCAGAGAACGTGGGGGGTACTTTCATTAGCTGAGTGAGTTGGATAGAGATATTATACTGATACTAGTTGCTTATGTATCAAGTCTCAAGTCCAAATACAGTAATCTAATAACACCACAGGCAACCTGTATCCAGGCAGTTCAACAGCATAGAAAGAAGTCAGGAAGTCAAAGACTTTGATGTACTTTTAGGTAAAGAGCTTTGTGTGTTACAAAAATGAAAGGGACATTGTATGTCTTTTACCAATTCTAAAGGTGCATTGTGCTGTATGGAATGGATTTTGCTGTCTTATGCATCAGTATTACACCTACGTAATTCCAAAGCTGTGCTGGACTTCCACTGACGCTGCTGACAAGAGATTCAGGCCCCAAATCTAAAATCCAGTGCATTCCCAACACAGAAGTGCTTAACTTCCAAGACATATGACTGTAGCTGTCTGTAAACCGGCTGTCTCTGCTGATGTGTTGGCATAACACCATCATTGCCTGTAGAGCTACACACACTTATACAAAGTGAAGATCTGACTTTCTTTTGCACTTGAACAAAAATGAAAACAATCAACAACACACAAGAGGTAGATTGGGCTATAGCGGTGTTTCTTGGCTAAGTGAAGTGAGCTAAAATAATTTGCAATTATAAAGTCCAAATACTAAGATTTAGCACAAGTGACTCTGCGAACATTTAGGGATTTTGAGCATTATTCAGAATAAACAGAAGCTTAAAGCCTGGATGGCAAAACCAATCCTTTCTCATACAGGGCGTTGCCTGAAAAAATACTGAGAAGGAATCCCTCCTCCGGGACGTATAACTACTGCACAGGCGTTTTCCCAAGGGGAGGGTACAGACAGATGGTTGTAAATCCTCTGGCTTCTTTCCCCACGAGCCTTACTCCAGACGACTCCTCGCTTGAAGGCGGACTGAGCAACCGCAGAGCTACACTTTTCTCTACAAGTAGCCGCAGAGCACAGCTCCTTCTCCAAGCAGAAGGGAAGCACATGGTTCTGCTGTATTCTCAGCTGTCCGTCAACTTTTCTTTTAGGCTGGAGAATTTGGCTGTGAGGAAATGTGTTTAAATTCATCCTATCCTCTGGTGGATAACAACAGCCATGCCTGTGTTACCTTGTGTAGCAGAGTAAATAATCACTGGAAAGCTGGCAATTATAGTTAAACAGAGGGCAATGATTTTAGAAAGAAGAAAAAGCTGATGGCTTCCTGGCCCTGAGTTTTGTATATTTCTCTACATTTATTACTCTGTTGAAACGTTTCCTCAAACCAGAATGATGCAACACATAATCTCTTGTTCAGCTGAAACCCTAGATGGCAGAGAATAGAGGGAATACAACTCTAATCAAAGAAAATAAGAGTAGACGTTGGATCTGATCAGGCAGTCTGGTTATTTTATAGCTATCCTGGCCCTTAAGGAAACAGATCTCTTTCCAAACAGAACCTGTTAGAATGCAGACGTTTTTTGACATGCTAAAAGTCTGCAGTTGTTTGATCTTGACCAACAATCCGAATGCATATCAACAGAAAGAAAGCACACATCTGCCACAACAGGCATGTTTACAATCATTTTAATGACACCATTAGATTCTGTTTGCCAGTGTTCACTTATTTCAGGCTTTTATACAAAAAACATGTGAGATAAGTTTACCACCTGTGCACAGTGGAAACACCCCATTTAAATGAATAATTTTAATGGCAATACATAGCTCAATAGTTCTCCTCTGTTCACCAACATAATTCTGGGTGCACAATTATGTTTACGCGGAATACACAGAATTTTTGTGTCCCTGCAGAAGGTTTCTTTTCAATGGAGCCTAGGCTAAGAATTACTCCAAACAGCTTTTCATGCTTGCAAAATACACAAACACACTTTAAAGACAGGGCACTTTAGAAAGTTTTTCAGACAACAGGTGAGATGATTAGTTTTAAATGAGAAATCCAGTCCTAAAAGACATCTGAAAGCATCTAACTGCTATCTTAAGCTCCTCTGGATTTAAATGTTTTGAGAAAGTTAAAGAGCTTGTCTTTGAGGGCTTCATGTTCCCACTGATGTCATTGGGAAAATCCATGAGAGTGTCTGGAAAGCACAATTTAAATTAGGATAGAATATAGGTGGTGTCACACGAAAAGTCAGAGAGACTGAAGGTACGGTAACAGCCTTCCATTGCAGATGTGATAAAATTCCTGATGTTGATGATGTTAAGATAAACACACACTTATCTTCTCCACTTCAATCCTTATTGTACTGCTACTAAATCTCTCAGAACCTCAGGCACCGGCTGTGCCTTATTGTGCAAGACAACCAAAGAACAAAAAACCAAAAAGACTGCCTCAGACACAAAGAGTTTACCGTCAAATCCATGGTGTTTAAATCTCATCGAGTGGATGGATATTTATAGTCTAATTATCTAGCATGTAATTAGCCCTCCCTCTGGAGAGAGAACAGTACTGGGGTTTACACGTGATGTTGCTGAGATGTTACTAGGGGTTGTATGATACACAATTCAAGCTTTTTATGTAAAGGAAAATCATGATATTAATACAGAGCCCAGATCCGTCCTATTGCTTTACTCAAGGGCACTGAAGAAAATATTGCTAGACACACAGCAGTGGTGAAGGTGTGAACTGCATACAAGTCACCCGCCAAAATCAACGTGCATCTATATAAGAAAATTCAGCTGGAAACAGAACTGTACTAAAATCTGGTCTCTGTTAAACTACACGTGATTTTAGCACCAATTCTCAAAAGAAACTTAGTTATCTAAAAGATAGTGTTCAAAATGCACATAAAATAGTCACTGACTGGAACTTCCACAGAAAAACTGTGTGGATTAAAACAGTAACAGAACAGAGCAAACAAAAAAAATCAGCTAACCCCCAGCTTTTTGTATTTTTTAGTTTTATGAAATGAAGTTCCAGTGATCAGTTCTGAGTTTTGGGCTTGATTTTTGTTTTTGTTTTTTAGTCGCTGGAAAAATATGTTTTGATTTCAGTTTCCACTGAAACATTCAAAGGGAACAAAATCCCCTTTTCCTTAGACCCACTATGTTCATTACAGCTAAGGAAAAAAAAATAAAAAACAACAAAAAACCAGAATTTTTTCCACATGATATTTTCAGTGTTTTTTTCTTACTGCCTCATGTTACCTTACATTCCTAGCCGGTAACACCACTTCTACATCCTGGAAAATGAGACATTTTACCTTTTTCTTCTGAAATAATGCCCATGCAGAATGCAAAACGGGATTTTACAATTTTGTTAAGAATCTTAATTAAAACTGACTGTGAATCTTAGAATAAAAAATAAAATAAAATAAGATATAGTCTAATACAGCATAAACATTTTTGCAACCAGCATTTTAAATTACTGGCGTCAAGCACAGAAGAGAGCTGCTGGCAGTTAGGTTTGCAAGCAGATTTGCAAATCATAGCATTGTTCAGTATCTTGGACTATATGGTGTTTTAGAAATGTCAGGTGCACGTTTTCAGCAGAGCATTTAATTGCACACTTACACATGTATCTAAGTACCACTGAGCTACGTGAAAATGAATTAAAACAAGGTTTGAACATATACTTATATTTAAGCACAGTGTTAAGCACAAACACTCCTATTTTCCAAACAATCAGTAAGCCACTCTAGAGTATTTAAGGATGTTCTTTCATATTTCACAGGTGGGTAGTTAAATAAAACGGATTTTTTTTTTCTTCAGGCTGTTTTAAGTTGTTTCTATAAGGAGAATTTTATATGCACTTCACTGAGCAAGTTCAGCAAGCTCAGCTCTGACACATGCGGTGTGTAAACCGGGTGCTCTTATTTGTCTGCTTACCATGAAGGCATGATTCATTAAGAAGGTGGATTGCCTATCACCACCTCGTCTGTAGTAAATGTTACAATGCAAGTAAATTTTGCAGTAGTTTTGCAGTTAATCTCTCAACAAACCATGTTAACTGGGGGGTTCTCAGTTATTACAGAACCACCGAGTTGGGAAGGTACCTCTGGGGACCATCTAGTCCAACCCCCTGCTCGATCATGGTCAATGAAAGCAGGTTGTCCAGGACCATGTCCAGTCAGGGCTTGAGTATCTTCAAACAGAAAATTTACAGCCTCACTGGGGCAACCCCTTCATCTAATCTTACAGTAAAAAAGTGTTTCCTTATGTTCAGACGATATTTCCTGTGTTTCAGTTAATGCCTATGGCTTCTTGTCCTGTCACCAGGCACCACTGAGAAGAGCTTGGCTCCGTCTTCTTCACTACCGCCACCAGGTATTCATACACACTGCTAAAATCCTCCTGAGCCTTGTCTTCCCCAGGTTGAGCCACCCCAGCTCCCTCAGTCTCATTGTATGACAGATACCCCAGTCCCTTAGTCATCTTTGTAGCTCTTCACTGAATTTGATCCAGTAAATGAGGATCTACCTCCTACTGGGGAGGCCAGCATGGGACCCAGCACTCCAGATGGGTCTCACCATTTTTGAGTAGGGGGGAAGAATCACCTCCCTGGTCCTGTTGGCAACGTTCTGCCTAGTACACCAAAAGGCTTTTGGTCTTTTCTGCCTCAAGGGCTCATTGCTGGCAATGTTTGGTTTGCTGTCTGCCAGAACCCCCAGGTCCTTCTCTGCAAAGCTGCTTTCCACACAATTAGTCCCCCATGTGTACTGGTACACAGGGTTACTCTCCTCATGGAAAGGACTTGGTATTTTCCTTTGTTGAATTTAATGAGGTTTCTGTCAGTCCATTTCTCCAGCCTGTCAAGGTACCCCCGAATGGCAGCACAGATCCGGTGCATGAGCGACTCCTCCAAGTTCTGTATCATCTGCAAACTTACTGAGGGTACAATTGGTCTCATCATCCAACTCCTTAAGGAACAGTTAACAATTTAACAGTATTGGCCCTGGTGTCAAGGCTTGGCTTACACCAGTTGTGACTGGCCTCTGGCTGGAGCAGAATTTAAAGCCCAAAACCAGCTGCCTCCTTTTCTGCAATGACCTGGTTAGAGTTCAGGAGTGGTCTTTTGTTTGCATGCTCCCATGTCACCTTCATTGCATGCTCTTGCAAGCAGCTGTGCAAATCACCGTTTAGGAAGGATTGCTGAGGTCCAGATTATATGTGGTTGGCAGGTTTGCTCAAAATGACACTTGACAGAATAATAACAACAAAAAGTAATGTGGTTCCGTCCCTCTGGTGGAAAAACAGAGGATGAGTGAGCAGTGGAGGCAGCAAAAGTAGAGAGGAATTGATCAGATAATACCCGCATAACCGCGCAGACTGCAGATGAGGTCAAGACCGCAGAAATGAGGGTGGGGAGAGGAGAGCTGCTATTTGGACTAAGAGGAGCTGAGTTTTTAGCAAATCCAGTACAATCAGGACTTAAAGGTCTTCTCAAAGGTTGTTCTAGGAAACCCCATGAATATGATTTGCTAAATCTGCCTGAATTGCTGGCTTCCAGATGTTACAGTATAAATCTCACTCTGTTATCATTTTAGGAGATTTATTAAATAGCTTTTCTGTTGTGATGTGCAGATAAAATGTCCTTCTTCCATTGTCCTCGCCTGTTCTGTCCTCTTTTATTCTGGTAGTCAATGGTCGAAATGAATGAATGTCTGGGGAGATCTGATTCCCAGTGTGTAACTTCATAATTAGATAGGGACAGTCGGGTAAATTGAGCCAGAGCCACTTGTACTAATACCACAGCTGCTTTGCTGTTTTCTAAGGGCTTGGACATAAGTAGAGCTCATGCTTTCATTGGGGTAGATGTGTTGGAGAAAAGAATGGTCACACAAGTAAAACTGAATTTGGATTGAGATTATCTGAAATCTGTTCTCAACCCAACTGAGATTTTACTTATCCCTGTCTAAAAGAAAAAAGTGAAAACAAACGACCACCCAGGCCACTCTTTTGTTACTCACTGTGTAAAGCATCCTTGCTGCAGCAGCATGCTGCTGACTCGTGTTCAGCTTGATGTTGACCAGGACCCCCAGGTCCCTCTCAGCAAGGCTGCTCCCCAGCCCTGTATTGGGGTCTTTGGTTATGTTGTCCCAGGTGCAGGACCTTGCACTTGCCTTTGTTAAACTTCTTATGTTCTTGCTAAACTACTCTTCCAGCCTGCCTAGGTGTCTCCTTTAGATGGCTCTCCCTTGTGATGTGTCCATCCCATCACCCAGTTTAGTGTCATCAGCAAATTTGGTGAGGGTCCTTTCAATCCCATCATCCAGATCTTTTATGAAAAACTAGATCAGCATGGGGCCCAGTATTGACCCCTGGGGGACCTCACTTGTGACAGGCTGCCAGCCTGAGTAAAAAAAAACATTATTCCCACTCTCTGAGTGTGGTCTGTTAGCCAATTTCCTACCCATCTCACAGACCACCTATCCAAGCTGTATCTTGCCAATTTGTCTAGGAGAAGACTGTGGGACATAGTGTCAAACACTGCTGAAGTCAAAGAGATAAATGAAAAATGAACTGGAGGGAAATGCCTAAGCTTGGCATAATGATAAAGGACATCCATGTGTCTAGTATCATTCATTAGATGAATTTGCCCCAAGGTTAACTTTGTGCCCATGTTTAAAAAGTTCTGAGGAAACGTAGAAATAACACACAGTCCCTGCTTCAAAAGTGAAGTACAAAAATATTTCTACTGTCTTTTGCAGATGCATGATTTTTGGTGACCTGCTCCCTTTCCCTTTCCCTTTCCCTTTCCCTTTCCCTTTCCCTTTCCCTTTCCCTTTCCCTTTCCCTTTCCCTTTCCCTTTCCATTTCCATTTCCATTTTGCCTTTCCATTTTGCCTTTGCCTTTGCCTTTGCCTTTGCCTTTTTCCTCTTTTTTGTTCTTTTTGCCAAAACACATTAAAACCTTTTTTCCCCAGAAGAAACTTTTTATTTTTTTGCTTCATACTTTGTACTGTGCAGCTATAAACCAAAGATCACTGACCCTTATGCTCCATACTTTACAAAAAATACAGTAGGAAACAAACCTTATCTCTAAGATCCTGCAACTTCAAAGTGCACAAAAGCCTGTCATGCTGATAGTTGTGAATGTACCTTGTAAAAATATAGACTCTAATCATCCACTTCATCTTTCTGGAGTAAAAAACCTGAATCTCCTCAATTAGAAGATACATCCCTATGACTTGGATCTTATGGAAAATATGCAATACTTTTGAAAAAGGATTAGATGCAAATAAGAAATAGGAATATTGTAAGGAATAAATTTAATCCCACTGTTAGTTTTATAGTAGATTGGCAGTTTACTTTTTACAGACAATATTAACATCCGCAAATACAATCTACAATTGAACCCGTTGACTCAAGATAGAGGAGTGTTTGGGAGGATACATGAAAATGCGTTCACAAGTACCTGATGGTAAAGGCGTGGGTAGGACCACAGATTTCATACACACATACTGTGATCGATGTGAGCCACATTAATGTAAGGCTGAATTTACCATTACGGTATGGTGAAAGGCACATTCCTGAAAGATCCTTTTCCTGGGTAGGAGGAGGTGGAATTTTTCATCACCTGTCAGTGGGAATCTTTTTCCCTTTGTGGATTTATCATGCATAGACGACAGTCTGGGTGAGATCAGGGGTCAGGAGTCCTAAGCCCAAGGTGTTTTTTTAAAGGTGTATTTAACTCCAGGGAATTGACACAGGTAAATAAAATACCATTACAGAGCATAAGGAGAGTACGACTTCCAGGAAGTGTCTATTCCAAACATGCAGAAGAGAGTAAGAGGAAAACAGTTTGGTTTTTTTTCTCCCCCTTCCTCCCCCTACTCCCCACCCCACTGAGTAAATAAGCATGACTGAAAAAGAAACGAAAACAAAAAATCAGAGAGGAAATAAAACCAGAAAAGTGAAATCAAAGTATTGCATACACTACAACTATTCCATACACGAACCTGTTCAAGGCTTTGCTTGTGCATCCCACTTAATTCACTATTTGTCTATCAGTTAAAACAGGTACTTATTTTTGTACAGGATTTTTATTGTTTATTTCTCTAAGAGAGAAACATCTGTACCATGAGAGGCCCTGCCTCCTCCACATTTCCCAACTGTTTATTATAAAAAGAGAAAAAGAGAGCTTGCTGCCCTCCCGACTCTCATTCAGTGTGCCCCAGACGTCCTCCACTAGTGTATACTTCTGTTGCAAAATGAACTTGATTTCTGCAACTCCCGACTACAAGCAGGATCTAAAATGTTGAAATCTGCCTGTTTGTTTTTCAGTGAAATCAGTAAACCTTAGCATCCAGCATATGAGCGTAAGAGAGCTCTGACCCACGCAGTTCTCAGTGTGCCATCTCCAAGGTCCTAAAAATCCATGCTTAGTTCAATAAAAAACCCTTTCCATAGTCAATGTGAATCATAAAAGTTCTATGTCTGGTCTAAGTTTAGACTCAGAGATCCAGATCCAGGTAAAGAGTCTTGGCATGTCTTTCTGTATACTGATGCAATCTGGGAGATGGGAGCTGAATCTGTTCTATATAGTGCTATCCCAATGCCACATAAAACTTTCACTGGAAAAATCGTAAACCCCATTTTTCCTAAATAAATTGAGATATAGATTCTTTCCAGTCATATGTTTTCTTCTATGACAGCAGATAACAGCTGCATTATACCAGTCAACCGTTTGGTAATGTATTCTTGATTTTTATTAAAGTATTTCAGGAGCAAGTTAGTAGGAGAAAAAGTGGCATCACCTCACTTACCACAGAAGATGAAAACTAATTTATAGGGGCAAAGAATCTTATTAAAACTATAGTCTGTCCAGGTTGTGTCCTTTCTATACAATGCAGCCATGTTTTCTTGTGTCCTTTTATTCTATGTTAGCTTCTTTCAAACTTTCCATATTCTACAAAACGTCTGCACCATTTCACCCTGAGGTATTTTTCCCCTTCTTTAAAGAATCATAATGGCCTTTTTCTTTTTTAACTGTGCCTGGCATATGTTGAAAGGTATCTTCTAAGATTTCATTTATGATAGCTCAAAAATGTATGTCTCACTAAGACTACAAAGCAAGCTAATGGTTTTAAAAGCACAGCGATGAAAAGCCTGGCAGGGGAGT
>VYZM01020095.1:68915-81623 GCA_013398915.1 Dromas ardeola | reverse complement strand
ATTCTTTGCCATTCATCCTCGTCCAAATCCTTAATTACAGTCTACACAATCAGAGCTGGAGAGAGAAGTCGCAGCCCCGTATTGTTCCATGGCGAGTGCTTAGCAAAAGGCAGGAATCTGATACTTGGTCACAGTTTGCAAACACTGTGACTGAACCACCTGAGAGGGTCACATTTTTACATTCTGAGACAATTTATTAGTAATGGTGTTTGTCACTTGGAAATCCCCCGAAAGCTCCTTCCTTTGTGTAGGCCATCTGAAGGCAGCTTTGACTCAGCAGTGGTTTAAGAAAGAGGCAAATAAAACAGGCAATCCACCCACTTGAAGTCATCTACAAGGGAGCAGAGAATCCTCATCCTTTCCTTAGAAGCTGTCTGTTAAGAACTACAAAACATAGCAACAGACCCCTTGATCTGAAAAAAATCCTGTCTGAGAGATGCTTTTGCGTCTAGAAGCAGATGGGCCTGATGCAAACTTGACTGTTGTTTATATGTATTTCAAAAAATCCCCCATTAGACTTCAAGGGACAAAAGAGTCATAAATGTTTTTCTTATGTCACTTATGTGCGAAACACTACCTGTTTGCAACGTACTGTACAGGCCAGAGGGAAATGTAGAACTGTGAGTTCTGCATAAGAGACCTACCTCAACTTTTATTTTTGTTTCATTTAAAATGGCAAAAAAAAGAATGTCAAAACAGCCAAACAAGGACATTTTGTTAAAATGCAGTTTGCTTCATGACACAAACTCTTCAAAAATGTCAAGGAAATTTGAACTTATTGGTGCTTCCTGAACTTCTAGATACACCAAAGCAAGCTCAGAGGGAAAAGACTCTGAAGTCAATATTAATAATCCTGGGGTTTTAAAGAAATTTAAGATCTAGACATGTATGTGTAATCTATTATTAAGCATTTGCTAAGATGTTCCTTCTGGTCTGCAACATTTACTCAGTAAAAAAAAAATAGCCTTATTTAGGTGAACAGGTCTGATGAAAACAATACTCCAAACCCGTGATGCCTGACCTACTAGAGCCCTCTGAAGTCAAGGAAGTATTTGTGTAGCTAAAGGTTACTCTGTTCATGCAATTATTTCCCAGAAGAGACTTCCAGTCCTATAAAAGGTGTCAGAATATGCTGCTGTCAACTTATTTCTTAAATTTTTACAAAGAATTTAAGGAAATAGAATTGACCGCTCTTTAAAGAGCGCAACGAAAATAAGACAAAAGACATTTGTCTCATATAATTTTGGCCAAATTCTTTCTTATAAATATTATCTCTATAGTCATTTACCCGTTTTTTAAATCAGGTCTTTTTTTTTCTTTTCATGTTCTTTTGGCTACCATTCAGGAATTTATCATTGCATAACTTCTGGTTTTATGACAAGAGACAGGTATCACTGTCTAGGCAACATAACATTGGTCTTGCTCATAAGCAGGCTGTTTGACACAGCTTTTTAAGCTCGTTGCATTCACTGAAGATTGTGTAGGCGATTTGAAAGGTGTGAATAAGGGAACTTCAGGTAAGGACTGGAACACAGAAACTCAACAGAAGAGAAACGCAACTTCTAAGAGATGATAGAATTTCAAAGTGCATTTTAAAAGAAAATATTTTAAGCAATTTTGACTGTGTGTTAAATTGCACTGGAGGATAAAAAATCAACCTTTAAATGAAAAGAGAAAAGAAGAAGAGGAGGACAAATGACAGATAAGACATTTCTTTTGCCTAAATGCTTTCTCTCTTTCAAAATTGTAAACATCCCTTTGCATTTACAACACTATTTACCAACTTTGTTAATGTATCTTTTTATGAAATACAAGATGCAAGCACCCTAAAAGAAATCTGGTCTTTATCTAGTATCATTCACTATTACAGCCAATGGGGTGAGCAGTTTACCCAGCTAAATTTATCATTTAGAAGTGATATGCAAAAAAACCTATTAAATAAATAAATTATACATGAGATACACTGTGGAGATGAAAGACTAGAATCAACAAGTCTGGGGAGAAGCAGATTTGGCTTTTCTTCAGTATTCTCCAGAGACAGTTCATTTTTTCTTGTTCATCTCATATTGTCTGAATTAGCAATGAAAGTAAACTATGGTGTCTCCCATTACTCCAGGCCTAAATCACTGCTATGCACAAGAATGATACCAATACTGCTGAAATAATGGTGTTTCCAAACCTTGGACAACGATTTTGGCCCTGGAATTTTCAGTGAAATTGCTCTGATTTGTAAAGTCATAATTACTATCTTAAGCCTACTTACTTTCTGTTTTTTCCCTGTATGGATCTATATAAGGTTATATAGTTGGGAACACCATTCTAGAGTGCCTACACATGTCATGTCTTGACAATATAGAAATAGTAAGAAAAAGAATTAAAGCAACACATGATGGCATTCTGAAAATACTCCTCATTATCTTAGAAATTTAATGAAAGTTCAATACTGGGGTTAAATCATTGATTCAACTTTTTCTTAGTGTTGTGCTTCCTGTGTGGTCAGAGAAATAGTGAACAATTGTGTGGTGGAGATAAAGGTGGATGTTTGTATGTGTTACTGAACTTCCTCTTTGCTCATAAGCAGGAAGGTTAACCACCCTTACATGTAACAATAATTTAATATAGCATGGATTTAATGGCAGACGTACCTCCAACTGAAGAAAGGATTTTGCAGCATCTTTTGCAGATTTTATTTTTCTTTTTTCTCGCTGTCGATATGGATGAATTTTTAATCTGACATATTACTGAGCCCACCCTGCAATTCTGAGTTGACTACCAGAACAAAACATTTAATACACATTATAAAGCTTAATCTTTTTTCCTGAAAGTCAATGGGAGTTTTGCCATTGACTTGAATTGGAATTCAGGTTGTCACATAAAAGGAGAGCACTTGGAACAAATAAGCCATATTTGATCTGGACTATGACCAGTTATACAATCCAGAGTTCTTCATGATGTATCCAGCTGGGAACATATCACTTCATAAGGAAATCTGTTTGATTCTGGTGGTCAGTCAGACAAGGTGCAGGAAATCAGAGGTTCCCAGTAGCAGGACTATTATGTGTGGAACACGTTGTAATAGTGATCAGAAAACAATCCTTGACCCCATATGGGTAAAAATACAACAGTATATCTATTATGATGAAGAAGGTAAAGGAGTAATTTATTAGAAAAAAGAAAAGAAAATAACATTATTGGTATAGATAATTCTACGGAGACTCTATTCCTACAACTTAAATATAAGCAATATTCAGTGCCTTTAGTGTTATATCGTAAATTGCCTACAAATCTGAATGTGTTCAGTTATACAGAAATTTTAAAGTAAACACTCCAGTCCCTAGACTGTATTCAGACACCTAAAAGAACACTTTCTGTATGTAGAGCAATAATACATTAATGATTACAAAAAGAACTTGAAAATGACACTTGTTCTCCTACTTATTCTCTCTCAGTTACTTCCAGATCCAGTTAGTCCAGTTTATATAGACAAATCTGTATTTTTTTTCAAGAACAGACCTTTGTCTGGAACTTGAATATAAAAACTTTTAGTTTTTAGTTCATGTTATGGTTATTAAGAAGACGGCATATTTTTCAGCAAGGTAACAACAGTACTGGAATGCAAGGTGTGGATGAATCCTGCTTATGTGGTACTAAAAATTCATCTGTCTACATAAAAAAAGAGACAAAAAAAGACAGGCTGAATCCCACTGCATAGGCATTTTTTTGTTCATAGCCATACTTTGAACCAAAGCTGTCATACTCATAATTGAAACAACAGGGTCTTGGTAAGATACCGCCATTTAATTTCCTGGTCTCAGTCATATCCAACAGTCAGCATTTCAAATTCATTTATCAGTCTGTACTTTTCAGCATTTGAGAAGTTCTGTGCTTGGTATGGTAATGGGCTTTTCCATTGGAAAAAGAAAAAAAGAATCTTACGTAAATAAAACATACTTAAATCTTAATATTTACACAGAAATGTAGTCAATTCAGGAAACACACAATTAATAACATTTAATGTGGAGTGTCACTTAAGACTGAATTGGTTTTACTAAAGGAAGCAGAATTCTGTGATACCAATATAGGTGATGATTAATCTGAAATATGTAATTTCTCTATTTAGTCACATCTGACTTAAAAACACTCTTACACTACATTGCCATCAGTGCTTGAAATGGTAAATGCATTATTAGAAATTTTTTTCCCAGTTTGTTTTATTATTAAGACATCAATTAGGATAACTCACATACTGTAAGTACATTTCCCATATACTCTTGAATATGCCAGACATAAACCTATTTAGAGACTATTTATTAATCTAAGCACATATGGGACTTCCATTTCCACTATTTCATGCTAATGTAGTACCTGGCCTTAAACAGACATGTCTCTTGCTTCTCCACGTGGGTTCAACCACAAACAATCATACTCATTTCCATATCATACCATGTGTTTTCAATTACACCATAAATTAATCCAACTTATTTTTAAAATTTCTTTTTTTGCTCCTTTGTTTAGAAAATTAAGTCTGCAGAAAGCATTATAACATACGAAGACTTTGGCCTATTTTTAAGAAGAGAGATTAGAATAAATGCAGTAATAGATATTATAGTGATTTATAAGCAAATTTGCCATCCTGCAGAACAGTAAGTAAAAAACATTTCTGTTGAACTCCGAACATTGCTACCAATTTCTTCATATTGCATTTACATTGAATCTTACTCATGGCTGCAACAGCTGATGTAGCGCAATCTGTGTTCCTTTTCCATTTATCTGGCAACTGTTTGGTTTATAAAATAAATTCTCTATATTATGCTTTAAGAATTTGTTTAAGTGATTTATTTTTTTTTAATACTAGTCTAAGTTTTTGTTCTGTTATGAGAAAGAACATCTAGAATAACATCGAAGGAGTTATTCAGGATTCTCAGCACTAGAGTTAGAGCAGGATCGGGCTCTGTGTCCTTCACTAAGGGGCATACTCAGAGTGACAGGGTGAGTGGCTACATGCACGATTCATGTGCAGACACACCAGTGTTTTATACATCACCAAACAAATTTCTAATCATTAATGATTTATCCTGCTGGCAAATTGCAAGGTTACATTCCACTCACCTACAAAAAACCTCATTTTCTTTGGTACTGTTTGATAAGTGGCTTTATTCTCTTACCACCATATTTCCTTCCTTTTATTTATCCCTCCATTTTTCATCATTTCTTGCCTCCAGTAAGGCAAGAATCATGTGTGTGGGATGGATTATCATGAAGGAACAACACTTTTCAATAAGTAGGCTAGTTTCAATAACTTTCAATTATACGAAGAGAGATACCATGCAGTATTCTAATACTATGTTTGTTTACAGCAAAGAAATATTAAACTTTTATCTAATCTTACACATAATAGCTTTTTGGTGCTAGTGAAAAGGAACTGAAAGACACAGGAGCTTCAAGACCACCTTCTTCAGTCACCACTGCAGAAGAAGATGAGCTGATGCTCTTCTAATCAAAGCCACATTCAGATTAGATGTCTTAGAGACTGTTTCCTCTGCTGGCAAATATTTCTGACAAGCTCAAAGAAATCCTGGCAATGTTCCCTTATGCTGAGAGATAACATTATTAATATGGAGCTTGATGCTTTCCGTGAAACTTTGGCTATTTGCAGCTTCAAAGTTGACAAAGTAGAGGGGAAGAAAACAAACATGTTGGGGAGAATATCAATCAGAGTTTTGAACTGGGGTCAGATTGGGCAAGACAGATATTGTCACAATTTTACTTCAGTCAACACAGATACTTCAAGCTGAATTCACAGCAGTTTTCAGAAAAATATATACTTTTTATAAAGGAACAGTCTCAGTAGAATAAACCAAATAACACAAGATTAAAGTTGATCTTACATCTCAGCAAGCAAATATTCCTTTAGATGTACAGATTTGTAAGGTTTTGCATCAGCAGAGACAACTCGCAAGTGCCCTTGGAAATCCAACAGAGGTACCCAATATTCAGAAGAGTAACTTGTATTTTTCTAAGTGTAACTTCAAAAACGCTCACGGAAGACTATTAGGTAATGTTTTAGCTATTAGGCTATATCTTCTCTTTGCTGTGGCAATGATATAACTGTGGTTAGGTGGAAATGCTACTTTTTATTGGGAATAAATATCCTCTGTCTTCAGTGGAGCCGCAAATGCTGTGCTTTGATCAAATTTAAAAACTTTTAGTGCAAGACTGCATTTAACTTTATCCACCTCATTAGGTCCACTGTATTGAGAATGATTGCATTTCAGTTTTTGCCTAGCCATTTGCTCTAACTCCCATCCTTACCAGTTTCATCCCATATTTCTTGTCCTCTTTGTCTTATTTTGCCCTCCAAACTGCATCACTTCATTTATTTTCCTTCTACTTTCCTATCTACCTAAATATACCACCAAAAATCATATGGATGTACAGTATCAACTGCGATGATGTGCTTCCTGCTTATGTGGTGACCACTCTGATTATGTCTAGTCTGGCTTGGCAGCTGTCTGGGGCACAGTAATAGATCTATCCTATATTTAAACAATGTCGCAATGGAGATACTTCTGTTTTGGTCAACCGCAAACTCTGTGATTCAGAAAAAAAAAGCACTCTTCTTCAGAAAAAGACTTGCGTCTTCACTTAAGCACCTGCTTAACTTCAACTGAAATCAAAAAAAGTAAGTATGTATGTAAACTAAGCATGTGCTTAAGTGATTTTTAGAGTAGAATATGTGAATTTCTGTGACATTAGGATGTATGTTATAATTTTGTTGTCTTTATTTGTCATTAGGTTTGAAATCACTGCTGTGTAAGCCACAAGACAGATCTTTCATTAATCAGAAGATACAGGAACACTTGCAAGGTAATTAAGCAAACTGTTTATAAGAACCAGGTCTAAAGGAAAGCTTAGACTCATAAACTATTTGTACTAAAATGTCACTGAATTCTCAGATTGCAATGATTAACATAGCTATTTGTAAACAGGATGGATGATCAAACCCTTATGAAAATAGAGTGAAGCAAGTTTTTTTTTCAATTCATGAATAATCCTGTTTTTTTAGTGTTACTGACTTGGAAAATGTAACAGATATTAATAAATTTGTGAACTTTGAGCACAGCAAAAATTTGGAAAGCTGGCTTCTTTAGTATCCTTCCCTTTCTGTCTATTCATGAAGTGGCCATGAAATTTTCATGCCTTCCCTAATGCAAAAATATTCACAATTCCATCCCCCCCAGGAAATAAGTCATGGTCTGCAGTTCATTTGTGAACAGTTCATTTTGAAGATCTTCAGTTCACCACGTGGTATTGTTTCTGTTCCGGGTGATTTATGGTATGGTATGTACCTAGCAAATACAGCATGAAATATGAACACTATGAATCTTATATATGGCTGGAAGTAAGCTCTCAGTAAACATGAGAATTCTCAAACTTAAGGCAAGATTGCAACGGCTTTTTTGGACTGCCAAAGTCCAAACAACAAGCGAGCGAATCATCCTCCTTAAAGCACTCAACACAGTGAGAACACAGATTGCTTACTCTGTACACTTTTTGGTACAAATAACACTTTGAGGAAGCAAGTATTGCTCCGTCTTCCTGGATGTGACTAGGGCCAGAGAGCTGCCAATGTCCAAAAGCTCTGCATTGCTGCTCTTGTAGTGACCTATTTGGAGAAGGCACAGGACTAATCAACCTCAGCCAGTATTGTGTCAACAGAGAGAAAACACAACAAATAAATGCATGGAAGAGAGAAGAAATAAAATAATATAAAGAAGACAGGAATGTGTTTTAATAAGGAATAATACAACACAAATACTGAAAGCCAAATTTATTCATTTTGGAACTGACCTACAGCCCACAGATGCCAGTGGGATTCTTTATTTTAACTTCAGTGAGTTTTGGTTGAGATCCTTGGAGGAAAGCTGGAAACAGCCAGATCTATGGAAGAGAGGAAGTATGACCCGCTAATGAGAGCACAAGGGTGTGAGTCAGGACATCTGGCTGAGTCACCTACTTTGCCCCAGACTTTCTTAGATCATGAAGCTACATATATATGTAAACAGCATAGTAGAGTGTAGATACGAATAACCTACTTGAACGTGCGGCAGCTCTGCAATATATTAATAACATCAGGCTGGTATTTGACTCAGCATGACATGGGGCTGACACAATTCTGCTTTCAGAACTCAGATTTTTCTCTCCACGTAAACACAGTGATGTTTCACATGGACATACCACCTTGTCTGGTGATCTCAGATACGCTTAGACCAGTGGTTTGGTGTGAGCATATCCACAGCATCACCCCAGAAACCAACACAGAGGGCTGTGGTCAGGTAGATCAGTTATAGGGGAATTCAGAGGTATGTTCATGAAGGCCAGCTGAAAAGTTATACCGTGAAAAAAAACAACACATAACTTTGAGTCATGGAGAAAGGACAAAAAGACTCTGAATACTACAGGGAGCGCAAGTTTACAGCTGCTTTGGTGACATTAGAGCGAGATTTCAATCAGATACTATTGCATGCAAATTCAACTGGATTCAAAGAAAGATTAAGTTCCTTTCTTATCACTCTTCACTTTCAGACTCAGAGGGGGAAGGGAAGGTTTCTACAGAGAACTTAAAAAAAATAAAAAATTAACAGATTTCTCAAAATTCTTTAGATTAACGTATTTGAAATTGTTTTCTATTCTTTACTTTTAACAATAAATAATTGATTTTCTGTGTTGTTCTCTCCTTAGCTTTCCTGCAGCTTCCTTTTTACCTGTGTGTATGTAGCATCAGCAAAGTAACAATCCTGCCAGTTTTACATCGTTGAACTGAATGTACAGAGCTTGAAAGCCAATTTCTGGGCTGTTTTGTATACAAAAATAGAGATGTGGATCAGAGTATATTTAGAAGAGTGGACAGGTCTGATATAAGGCTTTAAACAGAGGCCAAAAAAGGTTATCAGAGGTTAACCACAAAGAAGATTTACATTAAGGCTATTAAATGAAGACATATCCTTCCTCGGATGACCCGAGAGTAGTGTGACAAGAATTAAATGCATTTAAAAAAGAGATCTCTATAACAGAATCTTAGCATTTTTACATTGCTTTGATATTTACCGTATTTAAGAAAATGTCTGTTTTGTAGACAGCCTGTAATGCTTTTTCTTTGCCATTTAAAAATCATTAAAAATCAAATTTATGTCAAAATAGCACAAACAAAAAGAAAATAAAAAGAAATCTACCCTCTACTCATTGGCAAGAGAATGGACTATATGTATGTGTATTGAAAAACACAAAAAATTTACAAATTACTGGAGTAAAAAGCCAAAGTAAAATTGCACATTACTACTAATATTTTGTTTATTAATTATATTAAAACACTAAGGATAAATATATTTGCGGTCTAGACAAAGGTATCTGTGTTGGGGCAGATTAGTGTACAGTAATATATGTGATCGTTCTGTGATAAAACTGCTAAACAGTGTGCCTTCTTGTGACCTGTTGTTTCCAACAGTTTTCTGTGGTAAATACATGACATATTTTACCGGGTCACCAATTCTTGCTTCGTAACTGCAAGGCTTGCGGCCAGTTGAGGAGCAGTCACAACCAGTGCTGCCTGACAACCTTTCTCCCCTACCCACTGCATCAAGTGACAAGGGCATGCCCCATATTGTGTGACTATCAAAGCTAAGATAAGCAGGGACACTTTGGCATTGCCTAGCACCACAAATTCTCTTCACCTTTCCATATGCAGTACACAAGGTCAGGGAGCTGAAGAGACTTGAAATGCTGGGAGTTTACAAGTCCTCAGTACTACAGTGGGGGAAGAGGAGTTAGGGATTAAGAGGAGAGCCCAAATGTGCAAATTTCATTTGGATACTGGCACCTCTCTCCTGCTATATTACCACTACAACCTCTACATGAAGCTTTGTTTGCTTCAATACTGTTCAGTGCCATTTTAGACTCCTGGGGTACTGGAGATGTCAATAAGGAAGGGGCAATATCTTGCCCCCACTGGAGCAACAGATTGATGACAAGAAAAGACAATCTTGTGCACCTTTATGGCAACAGGTATGTACATGAGGGCTACTGAACCCTGCTCTACCAGTCAGACAAAACACTCTCCTGACTTAACGTTGTGTCCTAATGTATCCTTCTATCTTCTCTTAAAATTTGATACTATAATAAAAAGTTAATATGTTCAGCTCCTAGTATCCTGAGATTTTTGTAGTCTTCCCTTGTTATCCTCAAGGCTGGACCTCTTCAGACAGCTTAGGCCTTCTCCAGACTCTTTGCATCGATACTTGAATATGGTGACTTTGCAATCTTACAGCAAAGTCTTTCACTGCTTCACCCTGTGAGTTGTACAGGGCCTGGACGGAAGGAAACGGAAATGTCCTACCTCTTGTATGTATAGTAAGTCTCCTACTTTTTTCACTCTGTCACTCATTCCTTGGATGTCCCCTTTCAACACTGAGCTCTGCCACCACACAGCCCACGGTCGAGGCCTGGGAATTAACCTGTGGTGGAGGGCTGGGACTTACTCTCTCCACAGTCCTTAATTTCCTATAACACAACAGCCCCCATGGATATAGTTCAATTATTACAACTATTTCTTCCCTCCCAGGTTGATCTCATGGTGTTTCTGAAAAACCACAAGACTCAGAAAAAAAATATAAAATTCTTAAGAGTGGCAAGTGTTAAATTAAAAGACTGATCTAAGAGCAAGGACCCTTTGCAAAATAGCAAGTTGCTCTACCTAGGTTGTGTCTTTGTTTTAGCAACCCACACTAATCTTATTTAACTCCCATGAAAAGTTAAAACCTTTATACATCTTTCTTCCCCCCACTTGGTGTGGGAGCTTCTGAAGCTTTGGCAAAGCATGGAAAGTAAAGGAGATTGTAAAACACACGGCACTGGATCAGTACACTGCAAACACTGCCACAAGTGTGTCATTCTAAGTGATGGATTATATGCATACCCAGTGGAAAAGAGATTGAAAACAACAACATCGCCAGAGTTCCAGTTATGGGAGCATTATTTTTTTCTGACCCAAGGAGTAAGTCTCCTTTTTCTAGACAATGACAGGCAGCAGGATGTGTCAGTGTATTACATCATGAAAAGAAACAATTAAATGTCAGGTAAACAGATGGAAGAGAGGCTGCAGTGTGAGGTGTAATCTGGGAAGAAGTGGGGCTTCCAGGTTGCCTCAGCAGCCTCAGGAACCAAGAAGATCTGACCAGCTTCATGTGCTGCTCAAGGAGTATAACACAGGCAGAGAAGCCTCAAGCAGAGGTGGATCGAAAAATTCTCATGTAAAAGTGTAGGACAAACCTTCTACTTATGGTACTGATCCAGAACATAGCTGTATGTCCCCTGGGAAGACAAAAGAGACCAAAAATGTTTCCACGGAAGCAAAGACCATGCTAAAGGGATGGATCTGTTGCCATTCTAGACTGGAACTGAGGTCATTATCTGACAAAATAGCCTACAATGTTGGACCTCAATCCTTCTTTGTCTGCCTCTCATTGCCATAACATATATGACTGCAGATGAAAGAACTGTTCAGAAGGACTGATGTCATGAGTGGTGAAGTGGGGAAGAAAATTTGAGGGTTTCAGAATACTATGAAAACTTCCTAGCAAAGGGTGGACAACTGGCTTGGACAGGTGACATTAATGGATTATAAGCAGTCTTAGAGGTAACTGCTCTTGAATCAGTTCCACCCTTGAGGTATGTCCTCACAGCTTTTCTAGTTTGATACTGTGTAGGACTGACAAAAGTGGAGAAGACTGAGGAGGTATAGACTGAACTCATTGAGAATGGATGAAAGAACCAGAAGGTTTGGAAAGGAGAGTGGTGGGAACCAATGGGAGGAGCAAACTGATTTCCTCCCAACTTGCTATATCATAACAGTCAGAGATGCAGGTGGCTTTGTCAACCATCTGAGTGAAATTCAAAATATATCAATTTGTAATAACTCTCCTAATTAATCTGAAAATCTGGACTTTAGGTTAGAATAAGAAACTGGACCTAAAGAAAACAACTGTTGAATCTGCTATATTTCTGTCTTGGTTTGTCTTTTCTAAGTTTCAGAGGGATTTGATACTGTGAGACTTAACTCAGTTCCATAATTCAGATACAAATATTAGCCTCACTGTATTATTTCATTATCATTCTTTCATTTTTTCATTCTTCTTTGTCAATACCATATTCTACAATTCAGGAGTAGTTTATGATAATCCATTGACCGTTAATGAAATAAGCTCCTGAGAATGTGCAAAGCTTATATTACTCATTTCTGCAGTAGTTATAAGCAAAGCTTAGGTGCTGTGGGCCAAAGTTGATGTAGAAGTTTCTCAGTGATGTTAGCAAGGCTACTACCTGCTTTTTCAATGAAGCTGCATTGACAAATGGGGAGTTCACCTGTCAGTGCCCAGCAGTACCATTTTTCTTTGCCTTTTGTAACTTGCTTGAACTCAGAGCAAGAGGTCACTCATCACTCTCTTTGACCATTTGTGCAAGCAAGTAAGAAGCATGATTTCGGAAGTAAATCTTTAGCAACTGTCATATATTTCCCTTCTCCTGTTGATGTTAGTGGAGGAACATGTATAGACACTTTATCATGTTAAGCTAACATGGCCATGAAGCTGGAACTATATAACAGGTTATTAGAGCTAAAGAATATTCAGACAATTTGGAGGTTTGTTTTTGTTG